>KK076493.1:175462-510531 GCA_000587855.1 Mucor irregularis B50 | reverse complement strand
TCCACCACCTAAAGGAAAGGTTCGCGAAGTAAAGAAGTGTATAGTGGTTTTACAGCATAAGAGGTGTGGGATAGATTACAGGATTTTTCTTGCGCCAGAATTTTGAAAACCAGAATTAATTTTTGTTTGAAAGGCCGACCAATTTTTCGTTTAAAAGACCGCTCTTGATTTTGTTGAAATTCCGAATTTTTTTTCTTGAAAGTCCGATGACCCAAAAACTCGGTAAGCAAATTCAATTCCAGTCGCGATTTCTAGTCTACGTCACGATTTCCATTTTCACCAGCAGCAGCAACTTTCCAAAATTTTCCTTCGACTTTTTTCAAAAACTTACGATAACATGCAATTGACAAGATCAACACCAATAATCAACAACATTCAACTTGTACATTCGAACACGATTTTGCATTGACAAGCGTCTTAATTTCGTCGGCCAGCAGTTTGCACCTTCGGAATTTGCCTCCTCGCGTCGACCCATGTCTTGAACTTATCAACAGCACTTGCTAAAATAACTTCTGGCACCATAGACTTGCTTTCAACAAAGGGTTTCAAGTTGTCACCGTTAACAGCATCTCTTGTTCTTCCATTAGGGCCAAGACGTCTTATATGGTATGTCCCACTTCTTTCATTAACCTTGATTACAGTAAAAGGACCAGACCACTTATCACCAAACTTGCCTTTAGGAACGTCTTCACGTAACAGTACTTGTTCACCTAAGCTGTACACTTTCTTCTCATGAACTGTTTCATTGTAACGAGTAGCATATTTTTTCTTCGCCTCATCAGATGCAATACGAGCATTCTTGCGTATATTCACCAATTCATTCTGAATGTATTCCACGCGTTTAGCAACATCTTCTTCGTATTCACCTTCAACAAAATCATCAATAGGAGCAGACCAAACACCAGGAGTAATTAACTTGTAACCATACAGTAATTCAGCAGGAGAGTAACCGGTTGACGCATTCTTTAATGTTCTCAAAACAAGTAAGGCAGGATTAACAAACTTATCCCATTCATGAGTTTCTACTTTATCTCTTGCTAACTTTGCTATCGTTCTACACAAGGACTGATTCAATCTTTCACAGAGGCCATTGACATTTGCTCGGAACGACGTTGTTGAAATCGATTTGCAACCCATTTGGTACAGGAATTGCTTTGTGTAAGTCGAAATAAAATTTGCACCTCGATCGCTAAGAATGTACTGACTAACACCATAATGTTGTATGATACAGTTGAAATAGAATTCAGTTGTAGTAACTTCATTGATATCGGGAACAGCTAAAGCAACAGGCCAGCGAGTCATATAATCAATAGCAGTCAAAATATATCGATTTTTGTTGCTAGTGATTTCCAAAGGACCAACCGCATCCACCGCCACCATGAAAAAAGGCGAGGTTATATTCAAGATAGGACGAGCCTTATTAGTACGTTTGAACACAGGACGAGCGCGCATTTGACAAGTAACACATTCTTTGCAAATATCTTGACAAGCAGAGTACAATTTCATATGGTAAATAAAATGGTCGTTTGCTTGCGCATACAAATGTTTAACACCCAAGTGACTTTCTTCATGTAGTTGCACCAAAACCTTGCGCACATTACCTTCGTGTAGGACTTGTTTACCAGTTTCTTTATCAATCAAATTCTCATGACGAATCTCCAGTTTACTTGCATGTCGACGAATCTTCTGCTTCATAACCTTGCTGGCACCATCAGGGTAACTACCATCCAAAAGGTAATAATACAACACTATGTACCAAGCGAACTCCATAACTAACAATTGACCTTCTGAATAGAAATACGGTGATACTTTCAAAACGTAAGAGTAGAAAAGTGACAGAAATATGGTGATACTATAAACTTTTTCAGGAGCAGAAACAAAAAGAGCGAATCAAACAACGTTGAGACAAGAAGTGAAAAATTTTTGACAGAAACTTGACGAATACAATGTCGAGTTGACAGCAACTGACTATACGATGTAAGTAAAGTGAAGGATGGATAAGATGAAAAAGAGGATGGAGAGGGAGGAAACAAAGGTAAAGATGTGGAAGTAGAGTACGATGAAAGCCTTCGTTAGCTTGTAGATGGATTAAACTAGATGGATTAAAAGTTTCGACTATAAATTTATATGCACCGAAAAATAAAAAAATTTATTCAAAAGTAAAATTAAAGTGAAAGAGATCCCTTAAATTAAAATTGTATACGACCAAAAAAGTATCAACAATCCACTTGGCTAGTGAACTGAATCTGTAAAAACTATCATATCAAAAGAGTGAAAAAAGAAAAAAGGAATACATCAAAACTAATCTAAATATTTGAGGTTGGTGGAAGTAATCTAGATAATGGATCCGAGATATTGTTCTTAGATGTAACATGTTCAATAAAGTAGTCGTACTCCATCAATAAAGCTCTCCAACGTTGGATCTTTGCGGAGTATTTAGAAGCATCAGTGAGAGGTTTCATAATAAATGAAACGGCAGCATTGTCAGTCTTGATAATAAAGTGTCTACCCCGTAAATAGTGCTTGTATTTGTCAATAGCCCAAACCAAGGCAGCGCTTTCCAGATGAACAATAGAATAATTTTTCTCCGCAGGCAACAGTGTTCTTGAATTGTATGAGACCACTCGTTCCTCTTCTTTACTGCCATCAGGTGATTGACAAAGTATAGCTGCGAATCCCAATAAACTAGCATCAGTATACAGGATTTGTTTTTGCGTCTTGTCTGGGAATACCAAAATGGGAGAACTTGTCAACTTCTTTTTAATATTTTCAAAAGCTTCCACACAATCTTGAGACCAAACGAATTTTGAATTTTTCTTCAGAAGATCACTCAAAGGTTTTGTAATAATAGCATATTCATCGACAAATTGCCGAAAATAACCAAAAAGGCCAAGGACACTTCTCACCTGGTCACTGTTTCTAGGTGCTTGCAATTCTTTGATCTTCGACAGGTTTGCCACGTTAGGAGACAGACCCTCTTGACTAATGATGTGACCTAGGTATTCTACTGAAGGAGAGCCAAAAGTACACTTCTTGTATTTCAAGCGCAAACCAGAGGAATTCAACCGATCAAAAAACATTTTGAGATGCATCTTGTGTTCTTCTTGATTTTTGCTGTAGATTAATGCGTCGTCCATAAAAATAAACATAAATTTTCCAAGAAAATCAGAAAAAAGATTGTTCATATATCTCTGAAAAGTAGCGGGAGCGGTAGATAAACCTTGGGACATTACCAACCATTCGTACGTATTATGCTGAGTCACGAAACCTGAATACTTAATTGAGTCGTCATCCATCGCTATTTGATAGTAACCGTTGGCCATATCTACTGAGGAAAAGACCCTTGAAGAAGGACCCAATGCATCCAAGAGCAAGTCGAAAGCCGGGAGAACCACCGTCTGCTTTTCAGTATGAACGTTTAACTGCCTGTAATCAATTAAAGTACGCAAAGATCCATCCTTTTTCTTCAAAAAGAAACACGGGGAGCTCCAGTATCCTTTGCTTGGTCGAATTAATCCCAGTTCTAGTAATTTCTCGACTTCTTCCTTTAAAGCCTCTTGCTCTTCCCACGATAATTTGTAGGGCCTTGATTGAATAGGTTTAGTACCAGGCTTCACTTCAATTTTATGAGTAACGTCTTTAGCTCGACCAAGACCAGCAACCTCCACAAAAGAATTACGATAACCCTTAATCAGTTCTTGTAAAAACGTAGGAACCATGGATAAATCTAAGGCATCATCCTTAATAGAAGAGTTAATAATATTATGATCAACAACAAAATCGTTTTCTTTAAACATCACATCATCATAATATGAATTAGTAAGTTTGTCCGAAAAGATTTCTTTATCATCAGAAGAAACTGCAGAGACTTGAACCATAAGAACCCTCGAATCGTTAACACCACTACTATTATGAACACCATGACTTGAATAACCTTGAATTTCAGCCAAGTAAGAAGAAGTTTTGCCATCACCATTATGAACTTGTACTGGGAAAGAAACAATGCACCTTGCCAAATCAACCTTAACTCCATACGCTTTAAACCAAGTCATACCCAGAATACAATAATCTTCTTCTTTTGCACCAGGCGTATCAGGTTGTACGCATATGTGTTCGGACCTTAAATGTCCAGCAATGTACACCGGGACATCGACCGAAATATTGCAAGGTTTCCTAGAATGATTACCAGTAGAGTCAAAACCAACCAAATGCATCTGATCTCCGTTGTATTTTAACCCAAGTCGTTTAGCCAAGCCTTCATTCATAACACTAACGGAAGCTCCAGAATCCACCGTACAATCGAATACAACACCATTAATAGCAATTGGACACTTCATAGGCGAACTGGAACGCATCAAATTGAGATCGTAAGGGTAGTTTATCTTGGATAAATTTTCAGATTCAACAGAATCACTATCTGTAAAATAAGAAGCATCAGACAATTCACCAAGAGAACTAACATCACTACTACTAGAATAATCTAAATGACTGTAACCATCATTCCATTCATCGACAGAGTTGAGATCAGTATCCACCATAGTTACACGAGCTTTGCCCTTATCCTTGTGACCAATCGAATAATTAATTTCGGTACCATTGTTTACTACACGAGACTTCTTTCCACGAGCTTTTAGAGTTCGAATTGCGTCTGACATATCTTGTAAAGCCTGTTTGTCAGTTGCTAACCAATCCAAAATAGAAACATCTGCGTTAGTCTTTTCCATCATCTCTAAAATATTGTGTTTACGAATAGAAACATCCAAGTGTCTTGTCGGCTTGCGATTTCTCTTCGACTTAATAGCATCACCATGTACCGCCATAGTACTTGAATTATCAATAGTAGCAGAAGTAGAAGTAACACCAGTATTCTCAACCTCCATCATAGCAGTAGCACCTCCAGAATCACCACCAATTGTGGAACGACGAGGCACTTTAATGCCATCCATGACAACGTCGGAACCACCACCTCTTTTCCTTTTCACATTATTAATTTCATTTTTTTCGTTGACCAAATTAATTGACGTCGTAGAATCAATAAAATTAATATTGTTGCTAGTAGAAGAGTTCACACCACCAGAATCTTGTAAAGGATTTTGATTATTTTTGAGAGCGTCATCCACCTTTAAAGAAGACGCTCTTGCTCTTTTCCCTGGTCTTCAGAATTGCCAATGGGAGTAGCATTAGCACCGGTAGCAGGATTGTTCTTGTTTAACAACGGACAATCGGGACGCTTGTGTCCTTCAGCATTACAATTGAAACAGACCAAAGCACGACGAACACCATTGTTGTTACCAAATTGTACTTGAGCATTTTGGTGTCTATGGTTCTCAGATGTAGCTTTCAAAAAATTGATCTTCAAATCCCTGAATTCACTAATTAATTCCTTCAAAGAAGCGGAGTCAGAAGCACTAATTGATTGCGAATCTTGACCAAAAGAGACAACAGAACCATTTTCACTACCCAAGATCGAGACACCTTTCTTGCTATACTTCAAATTTATCTTCTCAACACCAAGAGCAGCATCCACAACAGCATCGAAAGACGAAAGGTCACCTCCATTTTTCTCAACTTCCATGGCAAGATGAGGAAGAAGGGATTGTAAGAAGTAACGAATCTTAACTTTTTCATCAGTAACTTGCAAAAGAGAAAAAAGTTCACGCAATCTGATTTCAATGTCTTCAACACCTTGATTGACACCTTGACGCAAATGATGAACTTGTTCCCACCAAAAGTCTTCTCTTCCTGAACAATACTTTTTTTGAAAAGCAATACGAAAAGCATCCCAAGTAGAGACATCAGCACAATGAACATCGAACCAACTTTCAGCACGATCAGTCAAATGATCAGCTGCAACCATCAAAATAGCTTCATCCGAAAAATTTGCACATTTCTTCAAACGATCCAATTTCTTCAACCAGTTTACTGGATTCGATTCGAACTTCGATCCAGAATCGTTGGTACTACCAGAAAAGATTTTTGGTTCACCCAAAAACTTGGTGACACCAGAAGTGTTGCCAACTGTAACAGGAGTTTCTTTAGCAGAAGTCATTGTACGAAAAACAATAAAGAATAAGATGAGAAGTATTGACGATATCAAAAAAAACAATCTTTTTTCTTGACAGGGCCAACAGGAACAGAAGATAAAAATTTTACACCAATTAAAATTTTTCATAGCCATTTCCACTGAAAAAAGGCTTATCACCATCATAAAAAATATTTTTACAAGGCTTGTAAAAACACCGGGGTACGCTTGACAGGTACCAAAACAATAAAACATTTAAAAAAAAACCAAAGGGACTACGGTACGTCGCGTTGTTAAAACGTATATCTGGTTAGGCAGGACCACTCTGACAAGTACGGTAGTTAAAGGTATGTTCAAATCGAAGCAGTTTCGGCCAAATTTCCAAAATTCCAAAATTCCAAAAATTAACAACAATAGTACTGTGATTCTACTCTGATAATATATAATCCAAATAGGAAGACTGTAAAGACCTATTATAAATATTGCAAGGTTTCCTAGAATGATTACCAGTAGAGTCAAAACCAACCAAATGCATCTGATCTCCGTTGTATTTTAACCCAAGTCGTTTAGCCAAGCCTTCATTCATAACACTAACGGAAGCTCCAGAATCCACCGTACAATCGAATACAACACCATTAATAGCAATTGGACACTTCATAGGCGAACTGGAACGCATCAAATTGAGATCGTAAGGGTAGTTTATCTTGGATAAATTTTCAGATTCAACAGAATCACTATCTGTAAAATAAGAAGCATCAGACAATTCACCAAGAGAACTAACATCACTACTACTAGAATAATCTAAATGACTGTAACCATCATTCCATTCATCGACAGAGTTGAGATCAGTATCCACCATAGTTACACGAGCTTTGCCCTTATCCTTGTGACCAATCGAATAATTAATTTCGGTACCATTGTTTACTACACGAGACTTCTTTCCACGAGCTTTTAGAGTTCGAATTGCGTCTGACATATCTTGTAAAGCCTGTTTGTCAGTTGCTAACCAATCCAAAATAGAAACATCTGCGTTAGTCTTTTTCATCATCTCTAAAATATTGTGTTTACGAATAGAAACATCCAAGTGTCTTGTCGGCTTGCGATTTCTCTTCGACTTAATAGCATCACCATGTACCGCCATAGTACTTGAATTATCAATAGTAGCAGAAGTAGAAGTAACACCAGTATTCTCAACCTCCATCATAGCAGTAGCACCTCCAGAATCACCACCAATTGTGGAACGACGAGGCACTTTAATGCCATCCATGACAACGTCGGAACCACCACCTCTTTTCCTTTTCACATTATTAATTTCATTTTTTTCGTTGACCAAATTAATTGACGTCGTAGAATCAATAAAATTAATAAAGCTTCCACACAATCTTGAGACCAAACGAATTTTGAATTTTTCTTCAGAAGATCACTCAAAGGTTTTGTAATAATAGCATATTCATCGACAAATTGCCGAAAATAACCAAAAAGGCCAAGGACACTTCTCACCTGGTCACTGTTTCTAGGTGCTTGCAATTCTTTGATCTTCGACAGGTTTGCCACGTTAGGAGACAGACCCTCTTGACTAATGATGTGACCTAGGTATTCTACTGAAGGAGAGCCAAAAGTACACTTCTTGTATTTCAAGCGCAAACCAGAGGAATTCAACCGATCAAAAAACATTTTGAGATGCATCTTGTGTTCTTCTTGATTTTTGCTGTAGATTAATGCGTCGTCCATAAAAATAAACATAAATTTTCCAAGAAAATCAGAAAAAAGATTGTTCATATATCTCTGAAAAGTAGCGGGAGCGGTAGATAAACCTTGGGACATTACCAAGCATTCGTACGTATTATGCTGAGTCACGAAACCGTAAATATATCGAGCTGTCAAACTTAATAATTTCAAGTCCGTGCTTCAGCAGTAAAAATCATAACAATAAAAGTAATTTGACCAATAATAATCGTTCTTCTAATATAAGTCACCTGATACGCACGTGAGGACTGGCCAATAGGCACTCTGAACGCAGGGAACCTTGACTAACAAACCGCCTGACAAACATGTCAGTATCGACAGTGATTTACAGCTTCAAGACGATTTGGAAAATAGTAAAATTAATAGAAATAAGCGCAAGCAATTTAAACCAGTAACTCCGATGCGGGATAAGAAACGCAGGTTAAGATTGAACATTGTAGCTCAGACTATATTGAATAGTCTGGCTTCTAAATTATACAAATAACTTCTCTTTCACTTTTTACTACTTTTAACACTTTGAATAAAAGCTCATTTTAACATTCCAAAAGTCATCTCTCAAGTCATCTCGATAAACATCTCGATACAAACCTTATATCTATATTTGATGATGATATACTCGACACACTATACTACAACATTAAATAGTGTGTTGACAAACATTGACAAGTACGGTAGTTAAAGGTATGTTCAAATCGAAGCAGTTTCGGCCAAATTTCCAAAATTCCAAAATTCCAAAAATTAACAACAATAGTACTGTGATTCTACTCTGATAATATATAATCCAAATAGGAAGACTGTAAAGACCTATTATATATATTAAAAGGCACCAAGAATATCCACAATCAAGCTTTAGTCACTAGTTCGAGTTTTAGAATAAAAGAGTGTTTATCACGAAAACAAGAGAAAAGTAAAGTTTAAATTAATTAAAAGTAAGAATAATTGAATAAGTGAAAAGACCTTTTTCGAAAGGGAATGCATAATCTAAATGTAAATATATCGAGCTGTCAAACTTAATAATTTCAAGTCCGTGCTTCAGCAGTAAAAATCATAACAATAAAAGTAATTTGACCAATAATAATCGTTTAGAAGTAACACCAGTATTCTCAACCTCCATCATAGCAGTAGCACCTCCAGAATCACCACCAATTGTGGAACGACGAGGCACTTTAATGCCATCCATGACAACGTCGGAACCACCACCTCTTTTCCTTTTCACATTATTAATTTCATTTTCTTCGTTGACCAAATTAATTGACGTCGTAGAATCAATAAAATTAATATTGTTGCTAGTAGAAGAGTTCACACCACCAGAATCTTGTAAAGGATTTTGATTATTTTTGAGAGCGTCATCCACCTTTAAAGAAGACGCTCTTGCTCTTTTCCCTGGTCTTCAGAATTGCCAATGGGAGTAGCATTAGCACCGGTAGCAGGATTGTTCTTGTTTAACAACGGACAATCGGGACCTCTTGACTAATGATGTGACCTAGGTATTCTACTGAAGGAGAGCCAAAAGTACACTTCTTGTATTTCAAGCGCAAACCAGAGGACTCCTGTTATTGAAGCTGTACCTGTTATACCGTTCTTTAGTCACGCCTCTACTACTGAAAATACTGTTTCGTCTGCTTCGTGGATTGATTCTATCTATTTGGCTACACTGTTGAATGATTATGACCTTGAGTACGAAGTGAAGGTTAGCAAAATTAATAAGAATAAGCGCAAGCAATTTAGACCAATAACTCCGATGCGGGATAAGAAACGCAGATTAAGATTACAATTTATAGCTCAGACTATTATTAATAGTCTGGCTGCAAAACTACAAAAATAACCTTTCTTTACTTTTATATTCTATTCTCAAATAAACATACACTTACATCTCTCAACTCATCTCGACCCATCTCGACTCATCTCGTACAACACCTTATTCTATTTGATCAGACCAACACGCTAGTTAATACTACAACATTAAATAGCGTGTTGACAAACATATCAAGCGGGTATAGCTCAGCTGGGAGAGCGTTAGACTGAAGATCTAAAGGTCGGGCGTTCGATCCGCTCTAGCCGCAATTTCTTTTTGGAGTTTTTCATTGGGTGGGGTGCGCGTAGGGGCGTCTGTTTTTTATGCTCTCAAAACTCATTTTTTTGCAGAGAAAGAGAGAGAGAGTAAAAGCAAAGCAGTGTTACGTTGGTGGTCTTTATTTTTTGGTCGTCCCTTTCGGAGTTTTAACTTTTGCCATATTTTTTATCTTTTTCTAAATCTTTTATCTTTTTTGAAATCTCTACAAAATTATACAAACCTTAAAAAATCACATCCTCACAAGTATAAATACAACACGTTTTTTTGACAATAAAATATAGTTTTCAAACATATAAAAATTGGTCCTTATAGTTTCGTTTATAAACTTATAAGTCTTATTAATAATTATATTCAATTCTGCAATTACACTTGCTATACTTTCTCAATCACTTTTATTCTCTTTTGACTTCAAAGGATCATTTAATTGAAACTCCCTTGGATTCATTACCCATTGTATCTATTTTACACTTCCTTTTCTTTATTATCCTTTTAAAGTCGTTCTACTTTTAAAACAGGAACTGGTGCTCATTACATTTTACTGTTAGTTTAGTACTCTTATTTCTACAACCACCATATATAACAGCAGAGAGACAGTCTTTGAGAAGAATCAGATGAACCAAGTATTTCTAAGAACTAATGGGCACCACGGTATTTTTATACTAAATAAATTTAATACAAAGGCAACGAGTCAGAGAGTAAAAGTAAAGAAAAGTGAAAGGAAAAAGAAGAGAATTACCAAAAGAGAGATCAATAAATTAAAAAGAATGATATCAATTCGTAGAGACGCTAAATAATCAAAGATAAAGTACGGTGAATGCATTCATTTGTTTAAAGGGGAGAATCAAGATGTACTATTGTCTTGGTATTTTGTTAAAGGTGAAATAATCGGCGCGTAGCACTGTCAATTAATAAAGCAAAGACCTTCAAGTATATATTTTTATTAAATGTCTGTTGTCAATGCACCTTTCTTCCTTTTCATCCTTTGTTTTTTTTTTTTAGTTTTTTACTATCCACACATATGATAATGGTGAGTGTCCATTTTTCGACTCAACTTGATTACTCAATCAATAATAGATCACTTTCTGGGCTCTTTCGCGATAAACTAGCTCATATTTCTAAAAATATTGACCGCAAATGTGTTTCCTTCTGCTTTTCTTTTTTTCTTTTATATCTCCTCTATCATGAACGTTCACATATGTGATTTGTTCCCTACATCAAGGGCATTATATATACATTCAGTGATGTACACCATTCAAGACTTTTCTCATTTCATGTCATCTTCACGGCCGTATAGGGATTCTTTTTTCCTGCATTTTTTGCCGATTGGACTTTGGGTATACCGACACAGCTCACTTACTATTATCACTTGAAGACAAGGTAATCGCATCCACCTGGATCCTACCGTAGATCGCTTTTTACCTACTGTTAAAGATAGTGGTATAATCTGTCGCAAACAATAACACAAAGCAAAACCTCTTCAAAGAGCTAGGTGTTTGACCAGTGGCTCATTTATGCGTATAGAATTCTCGTTCGGCCAAATACGTATAATTGAGTTTTATTGGGCAGTCGTCTTATAAGGCTGCCTATTAAACACACCAAAGGGACACCCGCCCCAATTACTTCCAAGAGTAAGGAGAAGGAAGTTATATCAGTTGCAAGCAAAGAAACAGAGCTTCGGTCTAAATGTAACGAACGAAACAATCAAAGCTTGCAAACGTGATCGTAACCTTATCGAATGAAGTGGAAAAAGTGGCAGCAGCTGCAGAAACCAAAAAATAAAACAGAAGCAATGGTCTGGGCACCAATCTTTGAAGGAAGTTCAACTAGAACTGAAGAAGGCGAGGCGTGAAAGGTATTCTCCACGCACCGAAGTCGTCAATGATGAAACGGAGGAAAGCGGGCAATCTTCAGTTGCAGAGAATTTCGAGTACAGTGGAACCGTTTATGGTTTACAATCAATGTCTGGCACAGTAGAATTTCGATGGAGTTGCTCAATGCGCATTTAGTGTATTACAATGGCATCTATCCACAAAACCCCATGTAAGTACGGAATGTTTTCTGCGATTGTCACTCGTACTAATCCATTATCCCTCACGCACTTTGAACTGAATATATAGGCCGCGGATCAAGCAACTTTACAAATCTGTGTTCCACCCGCTACCAAAAGCTCATATACTAAAATCAAAAAGCATCAATTATTCATGCTTAAATTATAAAATGATGCACAATTTGGAGAAGAAAAATAGAACAACAGTCATTTTCCATGATATATTGGTCATAATTTATTGTAATTTAATTTTGTCTCCTCTGCGATATAATCGTTTTTTTTTTCAAAAGTTTTTATGAACAAAGTTTTCATACTACAAAGAAAAAAAATGAGCATCTGGGTGTTGGCGCATCTCTAGGGAGGAAGCGATGGATAAAAACAGTTGTTTTTTTACTCACACAATCAATAATAAAAGCCAAACTTGGAGATCTGGCATGATTAGATATATTGTTTTGGAGCAACTTTATTATTGTGATAGTAAGAATTAAGATAAAGAATAATGGAGTATAAAATAGTAATTTAAATGACTGCCCACTTTTCTACAGAGGAGGTGATGTAGTTCAGAATTTTACAATTAGGTTTATCAGTTACAGTGACATGTTCGGGGAGCAAGTCTTGTAATTTTTGATATGATGTAAATTGGAGCACAAAGAAATCCAACTGACAACCACCAAAGCTCCAACCTTTGTCGTCAACACGAACACAGCCATTGTGGGTCTTTCCTTGTGGGAGCTTAATACCATCTAATTCCTTGATATATAACTTGGTGCCATGGTGTAAATCATTGGAAGCTACGCTAACCCATGGTGTAAGCGCATTGTCATCTTCACTACCAAGTCCATAAGGGTCTTCTTTACGGTTAACCTTCATGAAAGAGTCGTCGCCCTCATCCAAGTTTACCATAACTCCATTTTTAAGTAAACCCGTTCCTTCCATTTGAAATTTCTATTGATTTAAAACGATCAATTGGCTATTGCAATGGCTTGAATAAAATACCTTCAATACTTACTTCATAAGTGACTTTGGACACCTTGGCAATTGTTTTTCCATTTTTCGTCTTCAGCTTCTTCACCCTCGACCCAGTCAAAGTTACTGATTTACCATTATTAAGCATATCCTTGTCACCTTCTTTAGGTATCCAATATTGAGTTAGGGTAGCTTTTCTGTAACACGATTTCAAGCTTCTCTTATGAGACTTTTTATGAGATTTTTTATGAGATTTTTTTGCTGCAACAATGGTGAACATGAGGAGGCTCAATAATAAGATTGAACGGACAATTGTGGATGATTTCATTAGTATATAATTATTATGTAATATAGAGTCCAGCTCAGAGTAACTGTAATAGAATGACGAAAAATAAAACAAGAAATGCACTCTATTTATACGGATTGAAAAGCAAATTAAGCAATGAATTGATTTACTTCGATATCTGGACAACTTTGGGGGGAGTGATGACTTGCTGAAGGTTTCATGCAGGTCAAAACGTCAGACATCCAGTCTAGATGGTGTAACGTTGAGTTTGAATTGTTACAGAACAATCAAGTTGAATTGCTAGGCTATTAAAAGAAATTTTATTCGCCTCACCGCGGCCACTGACAAAATATTACAAGTCAAAACATTTTTTTTATTGCTAAACAACTTGGAATAAACCAAAAACTTTTTTATTATGATAGCCTCCCAGTGCTACATCCACGTCTATAAGAGTGAGCAGCAATTACACTACTTTCATTTAATTATGAGTTACATTCATTTGGAAATGAATAATTAGCATAAATACACTATTGGGACGTGAAAAGTCGATGCAGCCTGAGTTATTCAAATGATTGACAGAGATGACACCATAGCACACTATTGTTGAATGACTGCAAATCACACTATGGATTGCATTATCATGTAAAATGGTTACACAAAAATTGCTTTTTTCCGTTTCCGGGAACGGATAATAATTAATTAAAACGCGCACCATGTTATTGCTGTGGTTTTCACTAGCTATCTAATTTATTTAAAATGGACGGATTGCTTAAGCCTTACCTATTCTGTACAATTATCATTTGACCAGAATACCTGAACCTCCTCCCTTGTACCAACCAACAATTTAGTGAAGCACATTTAACCCGGGTGATAAGTATGATTCCGCTAAATCATTTGTACAGCGTCGGTCATCATCAATGAAATAAAAATTTTGATCACTGGAGAAAAAAAGTATATTATAATTAAGCTATTGAGGCATGCACATGTTCGCAGTAAATATTGCAATGCAATTTTTGAGTGTAAATACATCAAAGCAGAAGCGTATGTGTTTCGGCACTGTTTCAAAAACACCCTTTACGGTTATACATATGGCAAACATGGATTTCGGGTGATAGTTTTAACTTGTAACTTATACTTCTTTTATTTACTTTACATAATATCACGCACGGAATATCGAGAAATTATAGTTAATTTAAATTAATTCTTGAAAAATGAGGGCCATCTAATCATTAAACTCGTGACAGTTAAGTGATAAAAACAATCAACCCAGGGAAAGATATAATAAGAAAGTGAAATTTATTATGACATCAATCGAACACGTTCTATTGAAGCATCGACCGACATATTGTATTTTCTCATCTCATGCTGTTTATAGAAAGTAATTGAAAGTCATCTAAGATAGACGATGCTACGTCTTTTAAAAATACAATTAATAAATCTTTGAATCCATTTCCTAAACATGTCACAGCCAATTAATAGCGAAAAAGTATACAATATATATTCCATTCAACTTAAAGGAATGAACGTTCTTCTGAGTCTAAGTTTAGTTTTACTTTTACAGAATTTAATTGAACAACGGACCAAAAAATATCGATATAGCTTGAGAAATGGTTCACTTTGTCGAGTAAAACCACTTATAACTATACACCTAATAACATTTTCACATAAGAATAGTCTTTGTTTGTGAGTTCCGCAAAGCTCTGATCTTGTGCAAGAAATGGGAAATACAATTTTTTTTTATTCTACCCGAACATCATACAAAAGGTTAATATCGATAAGACATAAAATGATTGAAGCATTTGCTTCGTTTTCTACTCTTTCTTTTTTGAAGACCGAGCGCAAATGACAAAGGAGATTTGTGTAAGTACGCCATATTGTTCTAGTAACAAATAAGTTTTAAGATGCGTGTGAAGCTCATTCCAGCCATTTTGCACCTCGCGTATGTCAAAGCTGATGTAAAGACAGGTTAAATAAGATATTTTCGTTTCGGGACCAAGTACTCTTCCAAGTTCAATATGATACATGATGCGTAAACTTGTGATGTGACGAATAGACTCAGTTACTAAAGTAGCTTCCTTTAGTTTAGAAGTTCGTACTTCTCCATCGTGCATGAGCGGGTTCCAAATCAAAGAACGAATGAAAATACGTACGCGACAAAAGGACCATCTCTCAATGTGAGCCATTTTCTGCGGATTTTTTTTTCAAAACCAGCAATGTTTTATCCTTTCTAAATTGGGCAATTCATCGGATCCACTTGATGGAAGAAGCAAAAAATAAGGGAGTTTGGCGAGACAATATCATAATTCCCAAGTAATAGAAGAGAACATTTCAAGATA
The DNA here is from genome assembly GCA_000587855.1 of Mucor irregularis B50. Lineage (NCBI taxonomy): Eukaryota > Fungi > Mucoromycota > Mucoromycetes > Mucorales > Mucoraceae > Mucor > Mucor irregularis. The sequence goes on along the minus strand of KK076493.1, from coordinate 495,054 downwards.
TTGTTAATCAAGATTCAAAGAGACGACTGTCTGCTTGGTTCCTATAATTTTTTTTTAAAAAAATACAATATGATCGGGATGGTCTTGCGAATTCCGTGCCGATCACGGAATTTAAATTGTACAATGTTTTAGCATGTTGTGTTTATCTAAACAATTCTACCTCGCTCCTTCGCAAGGAAAAAATAAAAGCTTAAGAAAACTGGCCCCGCCACCTTAAACAGAAGCACTATAGTTTGAACAGCCCTTAAAGCTTTTTGTGTCAAGTGGAGTAAAAATTTTAAAGATTGGTCAATAGATGCTTTGGAATCAGTTTTTTTATGTTTATCAAGGCAGAAAATACTATATTCTTTTATTTTTTATGTATTTTTCCTGTGGGAAAAGTGTAATCTTCAATAGATTGTCTATACATCTCAACAGAATACCCAGGAGCCAATGGAGGCGATACTTTACTATTTTTCAAGGTAACAGGTGTCTTGCAATGTTCATGTAGATGATCAACATATTCTAACATACGGCCATCAAGGGAGCCACTGACACATATGTAATCGATCAAAGAAATATGCTGTACCATTTCGACCAAAAATGTACCACCAGCATGTGGTATAATAGGTATATCGAAAACTTTGGCCATAAGAACGATTGCAAGTACTTCGTTAACACCACCTACACGACAAGAATCAATTTGACAATAATCAATTGCCTTGGCTTGGAAGAGTTGTTTGAAAATAATTCGATTTTGAATATGTTCACCAGTAGCCACAGCAGTGTGAGGATGCAAGGCTTTGCGGATGGTAGCGTGGCCAAGAATATCATCAGGTGAGGTGGGTTCTTCAATAAACAGAGGTCTGAAGGGCAAGAGATCTTTCATCCAATCAATGGCCTCCTCAACTTCCCATACCTGATTCGCATCCATCATCAAGACGCCATCGTCCCCAATTTCTTCTCGAATAATAGCGGCGCGACGAATATCAGCCTCCCTGTTACCACCAACCTTTTGCTTGAAATATGTAAATCCACCAGATTTCGCCTCTCGGATTAGTTTACGTACTTTCTCATCACTGTAGCCTAGTATGAAAGAATTAATACCATCTTTGTGATTTCAAACAATTTTGGGACTTACCTAGCCATCCAGCAGAGGTAGTGTAACTAGGGAATCCATCTCTTAGCATCTCCTTCTCACGATCGACTTTTGTTGACTCTTTCTCACGCAACATCGTGATAGCTTGCTCTGGTGTGATGACATCAGTGATATAACGGAAATCTATACATTGTACAAATTCTTCGGGTGTGAGATCAGCAACAAGCTTCCAAACAGGCTTATTAACCGCTTTTGCCCAAAGATCCCAGATAGCGTTAATTACAGCACCAGTGGCCAAGTGAATAACACCCTTCTCAGGTCCAATCCATCTTAATTGAGAGTCCCCCGTACATATTTGATGAGTAGCACGCATATCTTGAACCAAAGTTGATAATTTCTTGTTCACGAACTTGCAAGCAAGTTGTTCAATAGCCGAACAAACAACTTCATTACCGCGACCACACGTAAATGTCAAACCATGGCCCTCCAACTCTTTAGAATCTGTATAGAATATGACATAAGCAGCAGAGTAATCAGGGTCTTTGTTCATAGCATCAGAACCATCTAAAAATTTAGAAGTTGGGAAACGGATATCCCTTATTTCGTAACTAAGAATAGTAGAATCAATAAGTTGTTGTACCATTTGAATTTATTTGTTAGATGAGATCAAAAAAAGAAAAAAGTTAAAATAGAAGGTACTTTTATACCAGTTTTTTTTTTACAAATTTTTGAAGACATTCTCATTGATATTTTCACCATCGGTATCATTCAAAAGATGGACTCTGCGCAAAGCTGTGAAAATTTCTTCCTCGCTAAACTGATCGAAAGGATCCATATTTGATTGCAGAGTACCAGAGAAGAGCACGGGATCTTGAGGGATGATAGTTAGATTACTTCTCAAGTCTTCAGTACCAATATCACTAATATTGCAGAGTAATCAGGGTCTTTGTTCATAGCATCAGAACCATCTAAAAATTTAGAAGTTGGGAAACGGATATCCCTTATTTCGTAACTAAGAATAGTAGAATCAATAAGTTGTTGTACCATTTGAATTTATTTGTTAGATGAGATCAAAAAAAGAAAAAAGTTAAAATAGAAGGTACTTTTATACCATTTTTTTTTTTGCTTTTATGCAACAAGTTTTATAGGCACGGGGAAAAAGGATAATAAAATCGAGACGGGGAATATAAAATTCAGATGTTTAATTCGACTTGAGATGCTCAGAGCCTAAGCGGGAAATTATATCTTTTCCTAAAACGTACACAATTGTTCCAGGTACAACTATCCATAACCCGTTGGGGATCTAAATTTAAAGAATTTGTTTAGTTTACGCACGATAATTGAAAGTCACTTTTTAGCTCACGTACAATCCATAGCAAGATGAGATTTCCAATTGAGTTGTGGCCAATATGCTGATAACCCGAGAAAGGCTCAATGAGCCAATACAATACAGTTTTGGAAAATGTCATTAATGCAGCAGAGAAACCAATTAAATTAGCCTGGCCGACAGAAACATCTTTTCTCTGAAGTAGGTAAAGGTACAAGAAGTTCAAAATAGTCTCAAAAACATTCAAGGTGGCTAAAAGAATCAGCAAATTTTAACCAATGATCTCCTTCAGATTCTTTTTTTACCTACCTTGGGCACCAGTAAACCCGTCCCTGGAAATATACGCAGGCAAACCATAAAAATAGTCAATCTAGAATACAAGAATAATTAACCACAAACTCGGGTATTTGAAAAGAATACAAATACAATACTGTTGCGTATAGGTTGTAAGGTCTCCAGAATATGTTAAGGGAGCCCCCTTCCATGCTATAAGGACTTTAAATTCTTTTTTAGACATACACATTCAAATTAAAGTTTATGCACTTGTTAAGTACCGAAGTAAGCAATATAAAAAATCCTGCACTCTATAAGTTAGTAAACTATTTCATTCCCATAGTAATGCACTCATACCCAGGTAACAACGATTGAGCTAATGAAAGCCCAACCTCTGATCCAGACTGGAACCTGATCACTGTTTGTTAATTTCTTTTGACTTGAGCTGGTCATTTGCAATGTTTTCAATAATGCTCACTTGGAAAAGTGAATGAAATGAATTTTGCCTTTTTAAAGCTCAGTTTTGTACTTGTACAAGAAATTCATCTGACCACTGGGATATTGTGGGGAAATCGCTAATCGAAGTTTTTGTGTAATATTACATTTGGGAGTTAATTCAACAGATTTTCGGCAATGCTTTTACAAAATGTCTTGCATAGTCAATAAATAAAATGTCAGACTTGGACATCAATATTTGTGTAAAGGAGTCATATTTGGGGGATATTCCCTCGCTTTATTCTAAGTGATATTAATAGTACAATTGTTTCACATAAATTTGCTTGTGTTCAATTTTAGCGTAGGCGGTGAAGAGGTCCGTTACCAGACGTTTACCAACTCATGCTTATTTCTGGCAAGCTCGAAAAGTCTATCAAATTCACCAGAGTTTTGACACATTCCGTAAAAGACGGATTTTTTGTTATCCAACAGCTCCAATGGACTAGTAATAGAATGATTAGTTGATAGTTGTAATAAGAAATTATGCATTCCTTTGTTTATACCTTGCAAATTCAACAACCTGTCCATGATCCAAAACCAAGATGCGATCATACTCTATGACCGTGTTAAGACGGTGAGCAATACAAAGAATGGTGGATTTGGAGAACTCTGTAGTAATCGTTTTCTGGATTGCTGCATCAGTTTCAAAGTCGACACTTGCTGTAGCTTCGTCCATAAGAACAACGCGACTGCTTTTGAGTAAAGCTCTAGCAAGACATAAGAGTTGTCTTTGACCTTGCGAAAAGTTGTTACCACCTTCACTTACAGGCGTTTGCAAATTTTTGAAGACATTCTCATTGATATTTTCACCATCGGTATCATTCAAAAGATGGACTCTGCGCAAAGCTGTGAAAATTTCTTCCTCGCTAAACTGATCGAAAGGATCCATATTTGATTGCAGAGTACCAGAGAAGAGCACGGGATCTTGAGGGATGATAGTTAGATTACTTCTCAAGTCTTCAGTACCAATATCACTAATATTGATACCGTCGATGGTAATGGATCCTTCACACAGCTCTATGAAGCGAAAGAAAGCCAAAGCCAAGGTTGATTTTCCACTACCGGTTCTACCTACAATACCAATCTTTTCCTGTGGTTTGACGGAAAACGTGAGTCCTTTCAAAACGGGTTCCAAATCAGATGCATATCTAGCTTTCAGGTCCTTCACCTCGATAGCACCTTGGGTCGGCCACTAAGATAATGTATTGCCATCTTTTAAAAAATCGTTTTGAAAACATTTTTGATCTCTGACTTACATTAGCGGGAGTTCTGATATTTGTAATTGCGGGAGCCTCTTGATCTGTCTCTAAATATTCAACCACTCTCTCAATAGCATTAAAGTCCATTTCAAGCTCGGTGTATCGTCTAGTTCCCCAATAAGTCTAAGAAACAAATCATGTGTTAAGTGGGGGTTACAACAATATGAGAAAATATACATTACCACTTGTGTAAAAGTGAGCACATAACTCAAGCAGAAACCAGCAGTAGCGGCATCTATGTAATCGAGATTGAGTAGGATAAACATTCCAGTAACGAGTGAGATAGAAGAGCCCATTACAGCGATACGAATGCTCGCCCATCGTGAAATTGTGTGAGCATAATACATTGGACGTGAATTGGCATCTATTTTATGGATCATATCCAACATGAATCTTTGCGTCATACCAAAAGCTCTTATTGTTGCAACACCAGCAATAGTTTCAGAGAACTGAGTGAAGAGAGGTGACCTACTGACAGAGTCCATCCTCTTTAATTCTCTAGATGCTGAAACGTACTGAGATCCAAAATACACATTTACCGCCGCAATAAAAACCATAAGGAATACCATCGTAGGCAAAACGGACGTAGCTACAATTACAATTGAAATGATTTCAGTAAAATCAATCAAGAACTGTATAAGGTTGGTGGAAGCGGCATCGTCGATTGTTTCAAAATCTTTAGAGAAGCGGTTTACAATTCTTCCAACAGGCGTAGTGTCGAAAAAGCGTAAAGGGGCACGAAGAATACGATCTAGCAGCAAGACATACAATCTTCTACTAGCAGCTAAACCACCAGCATAGGTAATGGAGTATCGAATAGTAGCAACCAGGAGATCCGCAAAGTTGAGCAACACAAATATTCCAAGGTACATGTTCAATTTGCTCGTTTCCCCATTATTATCTAAAGTGACTGAATCTGCATTCGAGTCACTTTGAACATTCATAGGGCGTTGAAAAGTAGCAGCAAGAGTGAAAGAATTTGAATTCAAGATCGCGTTGTCGGATACATCACCTTCATTACCTTGATATTCATATGATTGAGCCCATTCTTTGAGCCACAAGGTAGATGCTACATTTAAACCTCTCGCACCCATAATAGTGAGGATTACAAATATCCAAAATAACCAATTACCAAATAGGCTTAGATATATCTTGTAAAATCTCATTTTGACCGAGCCACTTGAACGATTTTCATCCTCAACCAAAGCCTTGGGCTTCTTTTTTAGATCCAAATCTTCTATGTTATCTTGCTCTTCAATTGTATCATTTTCAGTAACATCGTCTTCGTCTTCATCTTTAGTGACTTCTTCATAGACTTGAGAAAGTTGACCCGATTGATTTAAATCGGAGGGAGTTCCGGATAATTGAGCACGACCATCTTTAAGAAAGACGATGTAAGAGCTACCTTTGATGCATAAACTGACATGATGTGTAATGAGGATCTGAGTTCTTCCTTTCATTAATGGACCCTGTAAGCATTGCATGTATATGTGTTTTGCCGTATGTGCGTCAACCGCACTCAGAACATCATCCATGAAAACATTTTGTGCACGAGAATACACAGCTCTTGCTAATGCTACACGAGCTTTCTGACCACCGGATAAAGTTATACCTTTCTCACCAATTTCCGTTTCATCTCCATCTTCTAGATAGGATATGTCTTTTTCCAAGGCACAGGCTGCTAAAGTGGCTTTGTATCTCTTTTGAACGCAAGGCAAACCGAACAAAATATTGTCTTTAATAGAGGCGTTTTGCAACCACGCAGTTTGAGCTGAATAAGCCACAGCGTGTTGGAGTATCCAACCGGAAGGAATAACACCAGCGTCCTCTGATACTTTAATAGAGTCAATTGCAGTGGAAGTGTCCAAAGTGGAAGATGACAAAGAGCGTGGACATTGTACAAGACCTTCTTTTGTTTCCGTTTCGCCTAAGAGACTGAGCATAAGTAGTGTTTTACCGGATCCTGTGGCACCACAAATGAGAGATAATGTATTGTTTGGAAAGGTGATATCAATATTCTTTAATATGAATGAATCTTTATCATTCTCTATGGTAGACCCCGTACTTTCGACAGGTGTAGTATTGCCTTCTGGAGTTTTTGCCTTGCTTGTATCTTTGTCTGTAGATTTCTTGTTAGATGGCCACCCAATTGTTGCATTCTCGAACCCAATCTTGATTTCAGGCGTAGAAATATGATCTACAGATCCTTGCATTGATGGTGTGGAACTACTTACCAAAGAGGATGAAATGGGTTGTTGAATCTCTTCATCAGATAGATAGCTATCAATGCGATTAATACTGACCATCGCTTCAAACAAATGAACAATAGTTTCAGGAATAATGGTCATAGATGAACGTAACTCCATGAAAATTGTAATAGATGTGAAAGCAATAGGTGCAGTTAGCTCACGCCCCTCTAGCTTCGTGAATGACCAGAACGCTATAGTGTTGAACAGGATTGGAGATCTACAGTCGAATAAACTTGTTATTATGCAGACAAGCGAGTCTAAATTATGCATATTTACCCTTGCCACAATGCCGAAAAAACAACTTCGTTGATATAAAGATCCTTCAAATGTTTAAGCTCAACATCTCTCGCGTTTAATACTCTCTTAGTCCAATTTGCTTCCCACGCAAAAAATTTGATTTGTCGAATGCCTTGTAAGAGTTCATTCATCAACGAGACTCTTTTGTCTCTCGCCTTCATTAAGCTATTCTGCTGTTTGATATACAACTTCGAATTGTAGTGGTTGATTGGAATTGTAATAGCCATACAAAGCAATCCCAGAATGCAAGATAACCCCAGTAAAGTATAGAGGAAATAAACACCGACAATTAATTGCAATGAATCTTCAATAAGAACGAACCTATCCAGGATATTAATATATCGTGTATGAGGTATATATAAAGTCTACAATAACTTAAAATACATACCACCAAGAAGCAAAATCGGAAATACGAGCAGAATCAGTACTCATCAAATTCACTATCATTCCAGTTGGCGAATTATCTTCATCGTCGTCTTCATCACTTTCTTCATCCTGGTCTTGATTATCGTCGTCGATTTTCATCTCTTCCTCTGATTTAGCTTTCCCTCCAGAAATGATTGATGTATCAACACGACGCAATGTTTTTCTATAGATTTCAAGATTTAACATTGACTTGACCCTCAGTTCAACGTTTGATTGAGCTTGAATCGAAAAAAATTGCGTTAATACTCGAATTGTTAAATGCGTTACAGTCCAAAAAAGTCCTTACCATGGTACCAGAGTCTGGCAATAAGTAGATCAATAATAATGATAAAAACAGACATCGATAAGACATAAGCAACTGCTCGTAAATACAGGTCATTGTCTTTGTTTCCAGCAGTAATTTCTTGAATAACTATTAATAGCTTGTTGAGGAAAAATGGAGTAGCATAATACAAAAACGGCAGGATACAGGCGTATGCGGCTTGCGAAATGATATCATAGCGACTTGCTTTGTAGATGCGGTATAACAATTTTCTTCCTCTGGTCTCTCCAAAAATGTAGAACATATTGTGACCTCTGTGCGTAGCAGGAAGTGTTGGCAAATCCTCGTCTGATAAGTCACTTCCACGATCTTTAACGGACCGAATAAATGGTGTTAACCAAGTAAAGAACAGTAAGCTAAAAATTGATTCCACTGTTGATCTATTCACAACTTTGCCATCTTCGTCCAAAAACGAAGGCCCATTACTAACTGTTAGTGTGGAGTAAAGCAAGTCCAAATTGAGAACAATAAGTAATACAAAAGGGGTGCTCTTTTCGAGAGATCTGACAGTTTCCCACAGTAACCAAAACAGACTTTGAGCCACATAGATCAGCGTTACAAAGTAAAGTGCACACAAATGAGCATTTATTGTCCAACCCCACTTACTGGGAAGAGGGTTTTGTGTCGCAACAATTGCAAGAACCAAGCTGTAGACACAAGCGGTTAAGTGAACGCCTGATCCAATTAACAACACAGAAGAGGTTGTATTATCATTACTTCCGGATGTTTGTGAGACCTGAATAACGAAGATATAGCCAGATATTATAGTAGAAAGCACAGTCTCGATAACAAGCCGAGTCATACGACCGCGATCTGAGAAATGACTGTTTACTCTAATGGTATCAGTTTTCAAGTGAGAGTTTTGCACATATTGATGTCGATTTTGATAAATCCTTTGACAAGATAATATGATCGGACCAAAGATGAGCACAATCGCTTGCAATATACACGACCAAACAGTAACAGATGTTACTATCAACGGTTCTAACATTGGCCAATTATAAAAGATTATAATAAATGATGTGGAATGAAGAAACAACCTCGGCAACTTTACAAAAAAATGTTTAAATTGATTGCTGCGGTAAAAATGTAAAACGGAATTCCACACCGCAGCACCATTTTAAATTGCTGTAATGGTATCTAAAAATACGCACAGTGTTACCATTATCGTCTTTTAGTCCATTTAGTCCATAATGAGGTATTTACTAATTTATTAATAGTTATGCATGTATAAAGTAAACAATCCTTCATGAAACATCAACTAATTCATATTTAGCCTTAGCGAGCGTTAGAAGTTTTTCAAAATCCCCAGAGTTACGGCACATTTTGAAGAAAAGTGAATTATTGTTGTGTAATAATTCTAGTGGGCTATACTCCTTGTTAATTATGGTATTGATTATAATGAAAGACAAATATTTTTACCTATTGAATTCAACAACCTGTCCATGATCTAAAACCAAGATGCGATCATACTCTATGACCGTGTTAAGACGGTGAGCGATACAAAGAATGGTGGATTTGGAGAACTCTGTAGTAATCGTTTTCTGAATTGCTGCATCAGTTTCAAAGTCAACACTTGCTGTAGCTTCGTCCATAAGAACAACGCGACTGCTTTTGAGTAAAGCTCTAGCAAGACATAAGAGTTGTCTTTGACCTTGCGAAAAGTTGTTACCACCTTCACTTACAGGCGTTTGCAAATTTTTGAAGACATTCTCATTGATATTTTCACCATCGTTATCATTCAAAAGATGGACTCTGCGCAAAGCTGTGAAAATTTCTTCCTCACTAAACTGATCGAAAGGATCCATATTTGATTGTAGAGTACCAGAGAAGAGCACGGGATCTTGAGGGATGATAGTTAGATTGCTTCTCAAGTCTTCAGTACCTATTTCACTAATATTGATGCCGTCGATGGTAATGGATCCTTCACACAGATCTATGAAGCGAAAGAAAGCCAAAGCCAAGGTTGATTTCCCACTACCGGTTCTACCTACAATACCAATCTTTTCCTGTGGTTTGACGGAAAACGTCAGTCCTTTCAACACAAGCTCCAAATCAGGTGCGTATCTAACTTTCAAGTTTGTAGCGTCAATGGCACCTAAACTTGGCCACTACTTATACTAATTAGTCTCATAATGCAACAAACATTGTCTATTACTCACATTCGCAGGAGGCCTAACGTCAGTTATCACTTCTGCCTCTTGATCAAGACTTAAATATTCAACTACACGTTCTATGGCATTAAAGTTGATCTCAAGTTCAGTATAGCGTCTCACAACCCCATAAATCTTGGTGAATATAAGTTAGTGGAATGATTCAAGATTCTGCTAGTGTATAGACTCACCATACTATTAAAGGAAAGAACGTAACTCAGGCAAAAGCCAGCGGTAGCAGCATCGATAAAATCAAGATTCATCAAAATGAAGACGCCCGTCATGAGTGAAACTAAAGAGCCCATTGCGGCAACACGAGTGCCGATCCATCTGCTCAATGCATAGGTATAATGCATGGGACGAGCATTGAAATCAACCCTATCAATCATGTCCAACATGAATTTTTGTGTCATACCAAAGGCCCTGATGGTGGTTACACCAACAATAGTCTCGGAGAAATGAGTAAAGATAGGTGAGCGACTCACGGAGTCCATTCTTTTCAACTCTCTTGAGGCAGAAACGAACTTGAGACCAAAATAAACATTGATAAATGCTACAGCAATCATAAGAACAATTAAAGCAGGAAAAATAGAAGTAGCCACACAAACGATAAAGAGCAAAGCAGTCAACTGGATTACAAATTGTAAAGCGTTTGTTGGTACAGAGGAGTCTATAATCTCAAAGTCTTTAGCAAAGCGGTTGACAATACGTCCTACGGGAGTTGTGTCAAAGAATCGAAGGGGTGCGCGGAACACACGGTTTAGTAACATGACATATAAATTTCTACTTGCACGGATACCACCAGCAAAAATAGCCGCATAACTCAATACAATAACAGCGATCTGCGAGATATTGATCAAGACATAAATGCCAAGATACCTATTTAACCTACTTGCGCTTTCATTTTTGTAAGAAACAACAGAATCATTAGTTGATATAGGATTCGCGAATAGCGAAGTTGAAGCAGCAGGCCATTGATTCGAGGTAAATTGATTAGCGGGTTCCAATCGATGTAAAGGAGTATACATATGAAAAGAATTATTGTCAGCTGGAAAAGACTGCTCGTGAGATTGAGACCATTCCTTTAACCACCAGTTACTAATAACATCTAAGCCTTTGGATCCAAATACAGCTATAAAAATGAATAACAGAAATACCCAATTGCCGAGTAATGTACAATAAAACTTGTAAAGCTTGATTTTGACACTACCACTTGCTCGGGATTCGATTTCAACCAAAGTTTTAGACTTTCTCGAGATTTCCTCCGTTGTTTCCGGAAGTTGATCTTCAACAATAAAATCCACTTCCTCCTCCTCTTCAAATTTTTCTGTTTCAGTGTTTTCTTTAAGTATAACTGTTAGTTGGCCACTTTGCTTTAATTCCGATAGGGATCCACTTAGTTTGACGCAACCATCTTGTACAAACACAACGTACGCGCATCCTTCTATGCACAGACTAACGTGATGAGTAATCAAAATTTGAGTTCTCCCTCTCATTAGAGGACCTAATAAGCATTGTTCGTATAAATGTTTTGCGGTGTGCGCATCGACTGCACTCAACACATCATCCATGAAAACGTTTTGAGCACGAGAATATACAGCTCTTGCTAGTGCTACCCAAAGTTTTAGACTTTCTCGAGATTTCCTCCGTTGTTTCCGGAAGTTGATCTTCAACAATAAAATCCACTTCCTCCTCCTCTTCAAATTTTTCTGTTTCAGTGTTTTCTTTAAGTATAACTGTTAGTTGGCCACTTTGCTTTAATTCCGATAGGGATCCACTTAGTTTGACGCAACCATCTTGTACAAACACAACGTACGCGCATCCTTCTATGCACAGACTAACGTGATGAGTAATCAAAATTTGAGTTCTCCCTCTCATTAGAGGACCTAATAAGCATTGTTCGTATAAATGTTTTGCGGTGTGCGCATCGACTGCACTCAACACATCATCCATGAAAACGTTTTGAGCACGAGAATATACAGCTCTTGCTAGTGCTACACGAGCTTTTTGACCACCTGATAGAGTAATGCCCTTTTCACCAATTTCTGTTTGATCTCCATCTTCCAGATACGATAGATCTTTTTCCAAGGCACAGGCTGCTAAGGTTTTCTTGTATCTCTTTCGAACGTAAGGCAAACCGAACAAAATGTTGTCTTTAATGGAGGCATTCCTCAACCATGGGGTTTGCGCGGTATATGCAACAGCATGTTTGAGGATCCAATTATTGGGAATAATATCAGCATCTTCCGATATCTGGATAGATGTAATGGCTGTTGAAGTATCCAAAGTGGAAGACGTTGCAATGCGGGGACAATGTACGAAACCTTTTTTAATCTCAGTCTCACCTAATAAACTAAGCATCAAAAGTGTTTTACCGGATCCTGTGGGGCCGCAGATGAGGGACAATTTATCATTAGGAAATATAGCGCTGATATCCCTTACAGAAAATGAGCTATCACTTTGTTCGACAGTAGATTCGGAAGTGCTTTCGCAATCGCTTCTAGAAAGTGCGTTTGCCTCTCTACTGACTCCGATCTCAGTGACGCTCTCTTCAACTTTTAAAGAGGGCCATCTCATAGTGGCATTTTCAAAACCTATCTTGATCTCTTGAATAAAATCTCCATCATGTGTAGAAATATCGGTCGTAGCTTTGAGGTCTATAGGCTGCTTGATTTCCTCCTCGTTCAAGTACTTTTCAATACGCTCCACGCTAACCAATGTTTCAAAAGTACGAATAAAAACTTCAGGAAGTGCAGTCAAAGAATCCCGTAGCCCATTAAATACACTGATAGATGTAAATGCAATAGGAGCAGTAAGCTCCTGGCCCTGAAGTTTGGTGAATGACCAAAATGCCATTGTTGTAACTAAAATTGGAGTACTACCATGATGCAATAAACGTAAATACGATGAAAACAAATAAGCGTTTCAGTATTTTACATACCCGTTCCATAATGCCATAAATACCAGATCTGTGTAATAAACGATCCTCAAATGGCCAAGTTCAGCCTCTCTCGCACTCATGATTCTCTCTGTCCAATTTTTCTCCCAAGCGAAAAATTTGATTTGACGAATGCCTTGCAAAACTTCGTTCATCAACGAGACTCTTTTATCCCGGGACGTCATTAGTTGGTCTACTTTTCTTATGAATATTTTACTATTGAAATGATTCAAAGGAAGCATCACGATCATCACCATCAAACCAACTAAGCAAGACCATCCCAAAAACGAGTAAAGAAAGCTTATACCGAATATGAGCTCTAAAGGGCACACGATCGTAACATGCCTTATAAGTTTGTAAAGTATCATTGATCAGTTTTGATTTCTTATTTTGAAACTTCCAGAACTTACCACCAAGAGGAATAGTCTGCAATTTTTGCAGAGTCAGTGCTCATCAAATTAATGATAGTACCTGTCATTGAGCTAATCTCCTCTTCATTGACTGTGGCAATCCCTTTTTTATTTTTGTCGTTTTCTGTTTCATTTTCTTTTCCTTTCCCATTCGAAACAATCGAAGTATCTATACCTCGCAAAGTTTTTCTGTAGATTTCGAGATTCAACATAGATTTGACTCGTATCTTTACAATGGATTGTCCTACATAAACACTTTGGTTTCGTAAAAAATGTTTGAATTCATGAACACTAAACCGTACCGTAAAACCACAGTTGGCCCATTATAACGGTGTAAATCACATTAAATACTGCCATGCCTAGTACATAAGTTACTCCTAACATGTATGACCAATCATCCGTCTTTCCCGAAGTGATATCTTGTACCACTAAAAGCAACCGGTTCAGAAAAAAAGGTGTTGCAAAATAGAATACTGGCGAGATAATAGAATATATGGCCTGTGTGTTGATGGAATGACGGTTGCCCATGTAAAGGCGATACACCAGTCTTCTACCGCGATTTCTTCCAAACACGTAAAACAGGTTATACGCTCTGAGGCTGGAGGTTAAAACGGGCAAATCCTCATTGGTCAGTTTGCTACCGCGCGCGTTCACCAATTCAATGATAGGAGTGATCCAACTAAAATAAAGCGTACCTACTACAGATGAGACCTCAAATCCATTGACAGTCTTTCCGTTTTCATCCAAGAAAGGCGGCCCTTTTTTCACAGTGCTGGTAGTGTAAACAAGATCAAACAAGAGTACAGCAAGTGCAGTGAGAGGTAAGGCGTGTGTAAATGAGATAGCCAGATAGTCCCATAGAGTGATGATCAAGTTATAGCTAGCGGGTAAAAATGAGACGGTATAGAGAAAGCAAAGATGAAGATTCAATGTCCAACCTAATTTATTGGGTAAAGGGTATCTCGAGGCTGTGCAGGCCAGAACAAAGCTGTAGACAAAAGCAACAAACTGCGTTCCGAACCCGACAATAGTGTAAACAGCCACATGATCTGTTTCTTTTTTTCTGGAAAATTGAATGATCTGACTTATGAAAAGATAGCCAGAGGAGACGATCAAAAGTAAATTTTCAAAAATGATGCGTGACATGCGATGACCGTTTGAAAATGGTTGATTTACCATGTCTCTTGCTGTATCTTCCTTTATGTGCTCGTCGCTGATTCTCTGTTGACGGTCGTAATATAATCGCTGAATAGACAAAGCGAGTGAACTGATCGACAGCGCAGCAGCTAGTCCTACAGAAAGCCAAAATCCCAGAGGAACATCACTCTCACGATCAGCCATTTTTGTTTTGTCCAGAAAAAAAAAATAATAATAAAAAGGCACTATAAGATCGAACCTTTTATACAATTTTTTTTAATTTTGCACGACATGAAGATAATGTGATGTTCCGCAGCTTAATCGTCTCTTGTTGTTACCATACAAGGTAGCAATAAACAAAAGGATTACCGTTTGTTTATCATTTTTGTATTATCCTGCCAAGTGCGGTCCAAATATACAAAGTGATAAATTATGATTCTATCATTATTGTTTCGTCGTTAATATCGTAGTACAGGCATCGTAATTACCTTCACAAAATAGTACATAACACGTCCATGATGAGATCAATGTATTCGAATAGTTACTTATAAATATTAGGTCAATACAGCTGCTGGTCCATCAACAACTGAAAGCGCGGGTTTACGAGGTTGAAATATATGCTTGGGGAATCTTGATATGTTACATTTGGCATTCAATAGACGTCCCTGTAAACTGTGCTTGGCTGTTGATATACTTAAGTTAAACAAGATAATATATCTTCAAGTAAGCGCTCTTTAGTCACCATTGTCCCCAGATAACTTGAGCGTTTCCGAAAAGTTTATATTAGCCCAGAGAAAGCTATTTCTGGCGTGGTACTAACCTACGTGGTACCTTTATTGTTTGTACATGACATTCAGTTTGCAATTCTAAAAGGTGCCGCAGCTTCGCTTTGCTCGTCGAGATCCCTGGGCACTCTCACTCATCTACATTCGGGCTTTCAACACGTCGCCTGCTCAAAATAAAAATTTGAAAAAAAAAAGTCATTTTTTTTTGCTTACACTCACTACTTTCACGCGTCAACACATATTACCACATGTTAGATCCTAAAGATTTCGAGGTATGAATTAACACTGACGCTAGATAGCAAAGCAGGCCAAGATTAAAATGTCTTTTTTCAATAGGTTTCCTCACCCCCAACTGATAGTATTTCTGGCTTGGACTTTTCTTCAACCGCTGATTTTTTAGCTGTTTCTTCATGGGATAATCAAGTAAGAAATCAACGACATTGGACCTTTCATTTACAAAAGATTGAACTTATCTTTTGAACTATAGGTTCGCATTTACGAAGTAGAGCAAACCGGAAACACTGTACCCAAGACAGCATATTCTCATGAAGCTCCCGCATTATGCGTGAGTTGGAGCAAAGTAAATACCAACATCAGTCAGTCAAATGAAATAGTAAAAGTAAGGAATTAAGCTTTAATTTGTATTTATAGGATGGTTCAAAGTTAGTTTCTGGTGGAGCAGATAAAGCTGGTAGAATGTTTGATATTGCTACAGGTCAATCAACACAAATTGCTCAACACGATGAGCCTATCCAGTGCATTCAGTTCTTGGAACAAGGAAATGTTGTTGCAACTGGTAGTTGGGATAAGACAGTTAAATATTGGGATTTAAGATCACCTCAGCCTGTTGGCACTGTTCAACTTCCTGAGCGTTGTTATGCTATGGATGCAAAGGGTCCTTTGATGGTTGTCGGTACTGCGGAAAAGCATGTGTGTATTTTCGATTTGAACAACCCAACTGTCATGTTCAAGGTAAGCATATTTCAGTGGAGTTTTATTTCTTCTTATAGGTAAATAATTTAACATTTTGTGCGTCAATAGCAATTACAATCTCCCTTAAAATGGCAAACTCGTACTGTATCTTGCTTCTCAGATAGTAAAGGTTTCGCTATTGGTTCAATTGAAGGCAGAGTTGGTATTCAATACATTGATGATAAAGAGTCCTCGTAAGTATAAAAAAACGTAGGGATGATATGATGGTATGATTGCTAATAATGCTCTTTTCAACTTGCAGCAAAAACTTCTCTTTCAAGTGCCATCGTGATGATGCCAAGAACGTATATGCTGTCAACGACATTAGTTTCCATCCTGTCCATGGTACATTCTCCACAGCTGGTGCTGATGGTACAGTCAGTTTTTGGGATAAGGATTCTAAGCAACGTTTGAAGCCTTTCCCCAAGACAAATGGTCAAATTTGTAGCACAACATTCAATAGAAACGGTAGTATCTTTGCTTACGGAGTCAGTTATGATTGGTCAAAGGTAATTTTCATTTTTGATGGGTAGTACTACTTAATGCAGCATGCTGACATTATATTTTATTGTAGGGTTACAAACATTCATCACCATCCAACCCAGTCAAGATCTACTTACACGCTGTCAGAGATGAAGAAATCAAACCTCGTACACCCAAGAAGCGTTAAGTTTCCATCTCCCCTCTATATATACACTCAAACACACACACACACACACCCTTTGTTTCTCCTATTTTTTTTTCCTTTTTCTACACCCACCCACACACACACACATCAATAACTACAATACCTAAAATATTAAAGAATTCTGATTACCTAACAATTGATTTTCAAACTCTACTTGGAACTAAGTGAAAGAAAGAGCGCTAAAGTGACTGCAATTCATTAGTAATGCGAAGGCCTGGGATGGGAGGGAGAGTGCGGGATATTTTCCATTTTCCAGCCAGGATTACCATAAATGGTTGGAAGCAGTCCGAAACAGCTTATAAAAAGTGAACCCGGGATTTTGATGTAAATCCTCTTTTTTCACTTACTTCTTTATTCATTCTATTTATTACACAATCATGTCTTCTGATACTAAAGTTAACGTCGGCGTTGTCGGTTTCGGTAAGTTTTAGTTGGTTGGTTTGGGGTGAATGGTTCTTGGAGACTCATATCAATGGGGTGTAGGTATGTCCGCACGCGTCTTCCATTGTCCTTTGATCACTTCTTCTCCCTACATGCATTTGGCTGCTGTTGTCGAACGTAGCAGTGATAAATCCAAGGATGTTTACCCTTGGATCAATGTTTTGAAGAGCACCGACGATCTCTTTGCTCAAAAGGATATTGATTTGGTTGTCATCACCACTCCAAATGGTTCTCACTATCCTTTGGCCCTCGAAGCAATGAAGAATGGAAAGAACGGTAAGTGTCTGAGTTTCGTGTAACATCTTTGACATCATGCTCATATGGTATGTACTATCAGTTGTCGTTGAGAAGCCCTTCACCATCACCTCCGAAGAAGCCAACGAACTTGCTAGAGTAGCCAAGGAAACCGGTCTTATCTGTAGTGTATATCAAAACCGTCGTTGGGATGGTGATTTCTTGACAGTCAAGAAGTTGTTGAAGGAAGGTCAATTGGGTCGTGTTGTTGAGTTCGAGTCCCACTTTGATCGTTTCCGTAACTTTGTCAAGGCTGGTTGGAGAGAACAATCTGATGCTCCCGGTTCTGGTATGCTTTACGATCTTGGTGCTCACTTGATTGATCAAGCCCTCCATTTGTTCGGTATGCCCGAAACTATTTACGCTACTGTCAGCAACCAAAGACAATTGAAGGAGACTAACGTCGCTGATGACTTTACTATTATTTTGGGATACAAGAATGCTTTCAAGGCTATTCTTCGTTCTAGCATGTTAGCTCGTCATACTCCCGTCTTGCGTTTCAATGTTCGTGGTATGAACGGTTCTTTCAAGAAGGAATACTTGGATGTCCAAGAAGATCAATTAAAGGCTGGTGTTGTTCCCTCTGATGCTGAATATGGTATTGAATCTGCTGAACGTTACGGTACAATCAATACTGAGTTTGAAGGTGCCCATATCATTGGCAACGTTGAGACCGAGAAGGGTGATTACTTGTCCTTCTACAACAACGTCGCTGAATCTATTTTGAAGAAGGATCCTTCCAACTTGGCTGTCAAGCCTGAGGATGGTGCCAACTGTATCCGTGTGATTGAGCTCGCTCAACAAAGTAGTGATGAAGGAAGAGTTATCAAGCTCTAATTTTTTTTTTAAAAGAAAGAAGAAACTTAATTGTACCATATACTATATAACAAATAAATAGAACGAGTTTTCTCTCCTCTGCAAATATTAATGACCCTACGGATAGATGCACAGTTGCACAAAGATCACAACTCTATCACTGGTGAAAAAGTACATGTACTAAAAAAAAAAAAAAGTCAGTGCCTCCGGTGCCAATTTGCGCATTTGAAAATCTCAATTGGCGTATTTCTCAAGACCCAATTCGCGCCTCCCAATAAATTGCGTTATCTACTACATCAAACTGCGCTTTTTCAGGTCTCAATTAGCGTTTATGGTAATCCTCCCAAATGACGTATAGTGAATAAAATTGCTGTAGTAATTTAGGGATCATCCTAAATGCTTCCTTTGGACCATCAGTGCGATAATACGTCTTTTCGGATGAATCGATTTTGTAGAGGCTCTTGCCAGTAGTCTTAAGAGCTTGAATCATGTAGCATTTCCACTAGAAACATTTACAGGAGTGATAGCAAGAGCACCCAACAAGCAATTGTTATTAGACTTGAGGGGTAAGCAAATTGGATATATTAAAATATAACATGATTGACAAGATATGATGGGAAGTGATATACATTAGGAGTGAATTTATATAGAAAATGTTTGATATACACAGAGGTTACAACAGGCAACGGGCTACAGTTTCGTGTTCGGGCACATGCACCAGGCCCAAGTTCTCCAGTTTCAGCTGTTTGAAGACAGATTGTTGTTTTTGAATATCACCCTATCAAATTATTAGACAAAGCTGTCTAGACACCTGCTTCAAAACATACCAACAGGAAAGCGAAGATTTCAAATACTCTCATATAATCGAGACTGTTTTCAATATTGAGTGGCACTGAAGCTGAACGACATTCAACGACTTTCCAAGTTGATCGAGATTTGACAGCACAGCGTATTTGATCTGAGTAATCTTGTTCTCAATGATTGGCAAGAGAAAATGTTCACCTTCTTAATGGTGTCAAAAGAGGCATTGCGGTACTGACTAAAGAAATACTTTAAATTGTCATGGCCGTTCTTGATATTCTTGAGAGTGTCGTTGAGGGAATGAGAGACCACCTTGTCATTACTTAAGCCGCTGCTTTCCATTACTAGGTAGGTACTATCAATTTTCGCCAAGGTACCAACGCCATCATGTAGTTTTAGATTATCCTTCTTTTCCTTGGAGAAATCATTTGAAACAAGTCAGACGTAATCAGCATCCTTTGCTTTCTTTTCACACCTATATGTTGAAAATTTGAATTGTTGATTAGATATATCAGTGTCATATGTCTTCTACTACTTCAGTTGAATTACCATGTATAGTTCAATACGCTAAGGTAATTACCAAAACCTTTGAATATCGGGATATATACTTCACAAAAGATGCTGCGTTCGTCGCTTCTTCCATTAAAGCTACGAGGTTTTAATAGATTCAAGGTGAAATCAAGCAGGACGTACTGGGCAAATTCAGTAAAAGCACTTGATTCAACAGGGAGATCTATAATTGCCTTCTTCATTTTCAGACGATCTTGGGTTTGCAGAATCACTAGTAGCTTGTCATAAATTTCACCAGGCACTTCTTTTAAGAGATTTATACAAATTTTGTTCACTCATGCAACCGTTTGGCGCTGATCATCTGCATTATTCAAATGCCGTAATTTCTGCCTGTTGATCCTTCTAAATTGTCGTCTCCCTCTCTTTCTAGAGCGAGAGCTGGAATCCATTGCAAGCTTGTGTGGTTCATTTGAATTGGAGTATCCAAGAACCACTGATGCTGAATGCTCGTTAGCCATTTTGCGGTTTGAAAACATGTATCCCTTGTTTTCTCGGTGTTTATAAGACTTCATGAATTCTATTTATGAAATCATAATTGATTACCGATCAAGCTTTTTATTTCGTATGTAGATGCATTTTTACCTTTGGTTTTCAATAGAGAGAGAGAGTTGACGTATATTTCAAATTCTGGAATAGTATGTACCTTTCTTGTTTGAAGTCTGGTATAGCTTTCTTCTATATTTGATTTCTCACGACTCTGCAGCTCATACTTTCTCCGCCATTCCATATTCCTGACCTATCTCTATTCTGCATTATTCAAATGCCGTAATTTCTGCCTGTTGATCCTTCTAAATTGTCGTCTCCCTCTCTTTCTAGAGCGAGAGCTGGAATCCATTGCAAGCTTGTGTGGTTCATTTGAATTGGAGTATCCAAGAACCACTGATGCTGAATGCTCGTTAGCCATTTTGCGGTTTGAAAACATGTATCCCTTGTTTTCTCGGTGTTTAAGACTTACATGTAATTCTATTTATGAAATCATAATTGATTACCGATCAAGCTTTTTATTTCGTA
This sequence comes from Mucor irregularis B50, assembly GCA_000587855.1. NCBI lineage: Eukaryota > Fungi > Mucoromycota > Mucoromycetes > Mucorales > Mucoraceae > Mucor > Mucor irregularis. The sequence continues at coordinate 474,312 of KK076493.1, read as the reverse complement.
TGTAGATGCATTTTTACCTTTGGTTTTCAATAGAGAGAGAGAGTTGACGTATATTTCAAATTCTGGAATAGTATGTACCTTTCTTGTTTGAAGTCTGGTATAGCTTTCTTCTATATTTGATTTCTCACGACTCTGCAGCTCATACTTTCTCCGCCATTCCATATTCCTGACCTATCTCTATTCTTGTCATAATGGGGATATTAGCGGGTATAATAAGAGTTACTTTTACTGTTTAAATTTACTTTTAAGACTTATTGATAATCTTGAAAGAGTGATTTTGGATGTCTTGGGCGTTACGTGAAAGTTTTAAAGGATTGAGAGAAAAAAGGTTTTTTTAGTAAAGCTAAAACGGTTTTTATGTGCTCAGATACTCGTTTATCTTGTATTTGCATGCAACAACTTGATTTGGACTTGCTTTTATTTTTGGAGCAGAACAATCAAATTGATTTATTGCAAATATAGTACTTTGACCTTTATGCAGTAATTATATGCTGCTTCATGGTCAAAGGGTGAACACTCAATCATTCTAATAGAGATAAAAAAAATCTTTTACTGAAGGAGGGACGCATGATTTTCACTTTCCTCTTTCTCAATTATCAATTATCAATTATACACTTTTATTCTGTTTTGATGCTTTTACCAACATAGAATTGTTATGAAAGTCTACTTTACATAATACAAATATTTGTTTAGATAAAAAGTTAGACTTATAAATTAGTGACAGTAAAAGAGATGTCAAGCTTCAAACACCTTTACCTAATCCCTCATTGGCTAACCTTAATTGTTAAAACCCGACAAGCACACCTCACAGAAACCTAAGGTTGATTTAAGGACGTGCTTTATGTTAACCAGTCCATGTCTGTTTGCGACGCCAATTGAGATTTTTATTTGCGCGGAGGCACTGTACTATGGTACAATTTATGTAGAAAGATAAATGGATTATAATCTCTACATAGCAGCAGCAGCGACTGTCGTAGTTTGAGGAGTGATGAATGATGATGAGTCTACGGTCGGCTTTCGAACCATTTTAGGATATTTAAAAGCGATTAATTCTTCTTCTTCTTTCACCGGTGGCGGTGGTGGCGGCGATGGTGGTGCAATTGTCGGAATCATCGATTTTCGTATTGAAGAGGATCGGCGTTTAAGATGAAATAAAGAAATACCAGAGTCACGCTTTTGACAAATAAGCGTGGAAGCGTTGTGATTGATCTCTTTCTCTTCCATACCTGCTGACCAAGAATAGTGGTGATACCTTCTCTTTTCACTCTTCTTGTCCAACCGGATCCAATGCGTCAACCGATATAACCAATTCCTCTTTTTCTTCTTTTGTTGTTGCTGTTTAAATTCTTCATTATTGTTTAAAATAGTTTCATTATTCATGTTAATATTATTTGATATGGGTATAAATGAGGATATTTCTAGTTCTCTTTGTTGTTCTAGCATGAGTTCCATCTCTACCACAGGACGTTGGTTTTCTACAAAGAGACGTGCGTGGCTACGTCGAGCTTCTTTACAAGGTGGAAACTATTTCAATGTAATAATTGCTTAGTGATTTTAGATGATTAGTAAGTGACTTTTTTTTTCTCTCTTTGCTTACGGATTTTGTGTGGATCGCCAAGTTTTCTTCAGTAAGAGGATAGACACTGGGTTCCAGAACAGTAATCAAGTCGTCTTCGTCATGAGAAGAACGACTTATTATACCTTGCAAAGGGAAAGAACGCCTTCTATTTGAATCCATTAATTTTATTTTTATTTGATCAAGAAAGAAAGAAAAAAAGAAAAGGAGCACAAAAGTGAAAAAAAAAATCAAAAAAAAAAAATGCATGAAACCAACGCATGATTCACAACAGCAGCAATACTCGGAAGTTCAAATTAGTAAACTGCATCCATGTCAACTAAACCAGCACTTAGGGCATCCTCCTGCATCTGCTTTTTTCTCTTTTGCTTTTGAACTCTGTATTCCTCTGCTCTCTTTTCAGCGAAATTCGTTAAAAAGTAAGCAATGGTAGCAATAATGATACTCGTTCCTGCAACACCCGCTAGACCCTTCCAAATGGTTTCCCAGCGTGTTGTTTCCAAAGCAGTTCTGACTTCACCAATTTGAACCGTTAATTTACTATTCAATTCTTGTATCGTCATCTCAATCTCTTTCTGTTCGCTTCTTGTTTCATTTTTTCTATTATCCATGTCTAGTGCAATGTTATTCTTCATGAGATCTACGTCCTCCCTGATGCGTTGTGCTAATGCCTCCACCTCTCTTGTGACTAATAGTGTTTCTGATTTTAATGTTTGTGTATCCTTCTGTCGCATCACTTGAATTTCAGTTCTTAATTCAGACACGGCTGCTGAGAATAAATACGATTCCTATAAACGTACACTTACTGATTAGATAGTAGTTTTGATAATAATTCACCATGACTATCACTTACATTCTCTAGTTCTGCTTTTGGTAGCAGTTGTTGATTTAGTATTGATATACTAATAAAAATATAGTATGTATCATTAGCTCAGGTGCGCGTTCTTAAGCACTGATGATTCCATGTACCTTTCTCGTAGCTTAAATTTCATGCCTTTCATAATAGTCACTGCTTGCTCTTGAGTAAATCCTTGCCTTTTCAAGTCTCTCACCATATCGTAGGTATCAAAGTGGTGTTGACGTAGTTCATCTTGTTCTGGTTCTCCACCAAGATTTGATTCCTTTACAATGTCGTCAATTGTCTCCAAGGTCTTGTTCTCAGGTAAATCGTAAGGGGATCTTGTGGGATAGTCAGAGCCCTTAGCAATGACTGTGGTTCTAAAGTTGCGCTTGAATATGTGAGGTGCAAAATGACGTACTAAGGGTTGTGCCATTGGTATTCTATGGGGATGAAAGAAATAGAGGAAGAGTAGTGTAGCATAAAAGGTGCAATTCGTGCCTCCTCCCCCTACTCGAATTCAAGTTCCGTAACCACCATTACGTAGCGTGTAAATTAGGCGATCAATTTGAGTAACTTTCCGTGAATGAAGATATGCACAGGTCTCTCTTACATCTCTAACAGGCACAGGGTCACTACACATCCGTAGTGAGCGTCTTTTTTCGTAGATTCATCCCACAGAAAAGATATTGTATTATGCATTTACAACATGATGTTATCTTGGCAATAGTATGCATGCATATTATCTTACAAGGTACATTTTAAAATCCAATGTTTATTCAAAAAAACGCCTTCTCCTCCTCTAAAATGGAGTTTTTACAGATAGAGTAGAGATGATTGCCAAAAGCAGATTCATGCATACTTTGTCTTTTCAGTCACACAATGCACCCGGGGAAAAGGACCTTTTTTTATTACTATTACTTTTTTTTGTTAATGGAAATAAGCCGCCAGAATTTCTAGATTTATCTTGAAGCTTCAAGCTTTTCAAAGTGTTTCTTAGCAGCGGCAATATTAAGTAAAGTGGCAGCAGATTCTATCATACAAAAAAAAAACGAGTTGGCATCAAGCTTCTTTTCACAAATTTACAGTCAACTTACGTATATTTGGGTCTGACATGACAATCATGGCATAGGTATTATTTGTCAACACTTCAATAAAGGCAGTAAAGCTAGTACCTCTAATTTCCATACTCTTGAATCTTGTTTGCGATCGACTAAAGAAAGATAGCTTGTAAGTATCTCAAATGAAAAACATTCCAATCCTGAGTTACCTGCAGCCTAGATTAAATTGCTTTATAATATTACTAATTTTTTCAAATCGATGATGGTCTTGGTGAGGGATAGTAGCAGCAGTTGCAATCACTAAAAATGTCGTTCTTTCAAATAATACAACCTCATCTGCGTCACAAATGCGACAAAAGTGACCTAAATGATTTTCTAATACACGAATATTAGGAATCAAACAATGAACAATTTGGGACCAAGCCTAAGAAGTAGTAGAATTACGTTAGCTCATTGTCAAATCTCCCCTCTATCAACCCAACCCTTACAGCATATAATGTTTCATCCCAGATAGAGGTTCGGAATGCTTGGATATTTAATGGTTCTGAACGCTTTTGAAGTTCGGTGACTCTTTGTTCAAAGATTTGATCTCTTTGATTTTCGGGCACAAGATCCATTTTGTGTATTAAACAGAAAATACGGGCTTCTTTGGAGTTGGCAAGAATGGCCTCCAAGCAAGACTGATAATAGTGAAGATCCTTTTCCCAATCTCGACTTTCAACATCAAATACATAAATCAAAACTTCCACATTCTTGAAAATTCTGTCTCTTTGTGATGCAAAGTAATTTTCCATAAAGGCTTCTTGACTGCAGTAATAAAAATAAAAAGAGCACAGTAGTGAGTTGAAAAGTGCTTTTAAAAAATAAAAAAGCAAGTGTATAATTTACCCTCCACAATCCCATAAATTCAATACTAAATTTCCCAAAAACTTGACATTGGAATGTTCAACATCGACTAAAATTAAAGTAAATTAGCCGTTAGTAAATGTCTGTTCAAGAGGAAATATTAATGGTCCTATTTACTTGTAGCACCCAGTCTTCTTGTATCTCGAGCAATGTAATTACTGAAAATAATGGATCGCATAGAAGTCTTTCCAGAGCCGCTCTTGCCCATAAGCAACACCTATTGAAACATTTAATATGGTTCTAAATAATGTCTTCAGCATAGGCTTACTTTCTCTTTCTTCTTCATTATTGAGGTTTATTATTATAGAAAAGTGTATGCCTGCTTGGTTTTTTTTACTTGCAATGTATTTATGGCTCTTAAAATCGTGACTCTAAAAATCATAGCGGAAATCAAATTGCATTGCTCTCTGAGTTTCTTTTGCGAATCATGCCAGCTTCAAAGTGGAACAGCAGAACAAAGGGACGAGAGAAGAAGAGGTGACAAAGGTAATATTGGAAGCTCCCAGTAAATATACTTGGCATTTTAAAATATAGAGTTGGTTAGAAAGAACAAGATACCAAGTTCCTAAAGGTATCAAGATGAATGGTCTATAATAAGGTGATGTAGTCGACGGACTGTAGGACGCACAAGTCGTTTGTTAGTATTCAAATAAATAGAGCTGATAACATAGAGGAATGAGGTAGGAATTGTTGCAAGAAACTAGTCAATTCTACCAAACTTACTTGAACGTAGTACTTATTCAAGCGTGTTGTTCACCGTAGACAAGATATATTACAACTCTTTTGCCAAGTACAGAAGCATTTTATAAAGCCAAGGGTCGTAGTTTGTTGCCATTGTGCAGATACACTCTTTCCCCATGAACTGTCAACTATGAACATTTATAATTTTTGCATAATTTTATGCACTGCCTCTTTTAGGACATATCAAGTCCTGGTCAGGGAGAATAGAAGGGATAAATCACAGTGGGAAGACAATGAACACATATATAATTCATTATAAGCGCTCAACCTGACAACACATTCTATACTTGGCATTGACGAGTCTAACCATTGCAAGCACTTTCTTCTTGTGTGACCCTTTTCTGCTGCACTCGGTTTTTCCTGCTCAGCATATATTTTTGAGTTTTTTTTTTTTGGGTTGAAATAATTTTCTTTCAACTTGCTTTCAATTTCGGGACAACCATGGAAGACGCCATTAGTCAATTACAAGATTTGGTAATCAAAGAAAGAGTACCTAATGAACGAAGAGCAAGAATACTAACCCACGCTTCCTAGGGAGTGACGAGAGGACAAGCAAAGAAGGCGCTCGCAGTAAGTTGCTTTCTTTCTTTTCTTATTACGCATACGTGGTTATATAGTCCACGGCAAAAGGGGCTACTAAATACTTTTCATTCTAGAGATACAACAACGACGTAGCGCGTGCTGCTGATTTCATTTTTTCCGGCAACTTCATTAGTGACGATGAGGAAGACGAAGTTTCAAAAGTAAGGACTCTTCGAGAAAGTGAAACGAAGGAGTTTTATTAAAAAAGTACGTCATTATACTGAATCTAGAATCAAGTGGAGAGTGATGAAGCACTCGCGATTCGATTAAGTACAGAGGATCAAGCAGCAAAAGTAGGGATCAAAAAAATTAAACCGAGATAATCAATTCTTTTTACTTAATAGAAATCTTGAGTGTAGAGTCAAGTGGAAAGTGATGAAGCCATGGCGCTTCGATTAAGTGCAGAAGAGGAGGAAGCAGTCAAGTATACCTCCCCATCAACAGGGAACGTCACTAAGGGTAAATTGAGAGACTTTTGATATATACCGGTTGAAAATTTTGCTTATTATTTATTTGCATGATTCTATCAGTGGAAAATAACGAACAACCACCACTACCACCACCACCAATCCAGCAGCACGATAGCTCAACGTGGAGTGTCGTTCCTTTCAAACCAGCCGAGCATTTTGTAGATAGAGCCACTGTCACCACAACAACAGCAACAACACCGATACACACACCTATAGAATCTTTGCTCACTTGGTGGAAAGATCCAGAGGATCCGTCAGACAGAATAGCCCTTGATGATTTGTAAGTACAGATGCGTCTATTACACACACAGTACAATAACAATCAACACCTAACGATGGAATAGACCTGTAGGACTTCGACCTCCTTCCTACAACTTTGCCTATTCTCCTGTATTACTACAGGCATTATTTCATGTCACTGCATTTCAAAAGGCTGTGCTATCATTCAGACCTGTGCCTTACGCTTGGGGAGCACCCAAAAATTATTGGAAGGGATTCGGTGAACCTGTCCCTGGATATATCATGAGAGAAGTGGTGACAAGGCGACCCGTTGTCATACCTACTACCTCCGCCGCCACTCCGCACGAACGAACAACACCATCACCACCAGTGACACCGCCAGCACCAGCAACAGTTGCAGACGCTGAACAAGATTTAATTTCTTTCGACAAACTTACCATCGCCGATGAGTCCGATAAAAGCAATGAGGACGATATCAATGAAAATATACTGGAAGACGACTTGCCTCCACAAATCATCGAGAATGCTGACGTCGTAGAAGAGGAAACTGTCCAGTACGAGGAACACATAGACAATGAACTTCAGTTAATGCCTAAAAGCTTGCAAGCGCTTAGTGAAATGCAGAAAATTTTTGGATTTCTTGGGAATACAAAGAGATTATATGGTAGTGCTTCTCACTACGTTAGAGCATTAAATACAAAGGTGACGTCGGGTTCTAACTGGGAATTCAGCGACAAGACTTTTGAAGGTAGATAGTTAGGGCTATATAGTAAACGAATGAGTGTGGATTCATTGTTTTATTTTTATTAGCTTTTGTTGAGATGGTGATTGGTTGTTTGGTGGACGCTGACGAACAATCGGATAACGCCTCAGATCCCCATTTTGTGCCTATTTTTCGAAAGTAAGCAGAACTAGTGTGATACAAAAAATGCTTGGATTATTGACGTTGTATTTCTATAGTCTATTTTTAGTCAAGGCAAAGATTGAATATGGAGACGATTATGAGGACGAAGAAGTATACTACATCACTTTAAATACCGATAAGAATATGTGTACTTTCCATGACTGCTTAGATCCCCTCGTATTTGAATCTTACGAATACGAAAAAGACATGGAAGCCGACCCCGAGTTATCAGACACAGACGACGACGATAATGTATCTTTTAAGCTCACAACATTCAGACAAACACCTCCGATTCTTTTGGTCGTATTGGATCAAAAGCCAGGTCCTAAAGCGGATGTTGGAAAGTATTATGTGGATAAAACAATATACATGGATCGATACCTGTTGGAAAAGAGAGATACAGTTTTGGAAGGATTCAAAAAGATGGAAGTGTGTCGAAGAGAAATTGCTAAAGCAACAAGCGAGATGAATGCATTGAAAAACGATAGTTCACTCTCCATGGATAAACGTGATATCTTACTTCAAACCATGGCCTTTTTTGAAGATAGCGATGAAGTATCACCAGAGGACTTGGAATCGATAAAAACTGTTTTAAATTCGGTGAAGGATAGCATCGAGCAAAGACTGGAAAAATTGGAGGATTTAGTTGTTGAACAACGTGAAAAGATTCGCCAAGTTTTTGATACCGATGATATGAAGGAAAATCCTTATCATTTGCGTGCCTCATTCCACACCGATGGAAAGAGTGGCACCGGTCACTACTGGGCCTACATCTGGGTGGAACCGTCCCAACAGAGCTTGTTGGAGGATATCCCCACAGAAGGTGGATGGTTCAAGTTCTGCGATGCACATGTTACTGCTGCTACCGAATACCAAGTTCTAAACGACCCTGTGCCACCATTCTCAGTCATGTATGTTAGCGCAGATATACCACAATTTTCAAAGGAGGAGATTTACGAGTGTTTGCCAGACGAATTGAAGGTAGAATTGTATATTTGTAATTTTTATATATGTTACATTTGTATTGACGTTTTTTTTTTTTTGAATATTTAGGAATTCATTACAGCAGACAACCAAGCATTGGATGCAGAGATATACGCGTACGATCACCCCAATGAAGGTGAAAATTTTGGCGATGCCTCCCTGATATCCACCTCAGACGACGTTGGATTCACAGAGAGAACCGACTCTCATGTAGACATTGAGTCTTGTTCTGTCAATTATGATGATAGTATTTCTGTTGGAACGGCTGTTGCTCAAAATAATGATACTGCGAATAATAACGAAGCGCAACAATATTCATTCACTGGCCAAGGATTTAATAAATTGAAGGAACGCGTAAACAACAAAATCATTCAAGTCGCTGCCTACCCAAAGGATGATTACCGATTGCTTAAAAGGTTAGTTTTTACAATATGCTAATGATGATAATTTGCCGTTATACGTTAGAATTTTCTAATTCTTATTTCAACTATAATTAAGTTTCGAAAACTTTTTAGCAAGAACTCAAAATCAGTTGTTATTAGAACACTTGTATTTACTCTATTCTTCCGACCAGGTAAAAAGCAATTATGCTAATTTTTGAAAACGCAACTATGTTTATTGATTCATATTTTAAAGTTTGTAAATCATGCGGAAGACAACCACAAGGGCGATGAACCATTGATCGATGAAGAGGGTTCCAAAAAGGATGATGATCTAAAAATGGTTTGGGATGAGTACGAAGTTTATTTAGGCGTTGGAGAAATGATTGTTCAAGCGTTGTCTTATTTCGTAAAGAAAGAGTTTTCGTTTGCTCTTCAATCGCTCTTGGATGCAAAACGTCTAGAAGCATCATGGAAAACTCAAGTGATGTTGGATATGGATATTTCTAACGCATTTTCTGGTTTGGCAACGATATCCTTCAATAATATTGTCGAAACTTACGGAAAGCAGTGTTTAAAAGTAAGAAAAGTTCAGAAAGTTGACCTCCAAAAAAAAGTATCATGTACTCATGAATTCTATGTAGATTCTCAATCAAAATGCATTTAAAAAAGCTTCTAACGAGTCATATCGTACCCGTGGTTTAGAAGAGGCACTTCGTATTGCTTATCAGGCACAGACTATCATTGGACCTGATAAAGTTCAGACAGATAGCGTGTATCACTCACTTGGCGAACTGTGGTTAACGTTTACAGAACAGCAGCAAGTCCCTCTGACAGACTCACAAGCGAATCTACTGAACACGCTTGTATTGACTTACTTAGAGGGTCAAAGCGGTGGCGGTGTAAGTGGCGTGCAAAGTCGCAGCGAATCCCCTGTGCAAGATATGGATGTTGATATGGATGACAGTGAAGCAGCTGCCACACCCTTGTGGCAAAAGTACCACGAGCTTTGCTCTGCCTCCGAATCACTGCTAAAAACACTTTGAATAATTTAATAATAATAAACAATAACAAATATTCATATAGTAGTGATAAATAAATCCGGGAATATATGCATTCATTATTTAAATTTAAACATACTCTCTTTTTTTCCTTTCCTTGTAAAAAAAAATAGTTTTTATTAGCAAATGAGAATTATTACAGTAGCAATAGCGTTATCCTGTCTTTTATTCGTAGATGCGAAACCAGGCAACCCTGTGACTGACCTTGCCACAACAGCAGCAGCAACAGCAACATCAGCAGTGTCTATCTCTGAGAGTTCCGTGAGCAGCGCCACCTCTACTAAAATTGCTGTCAAGGTACCTTCAGAGGACGATGACGATGACGAAGGAAATTCACCCGCCCTTTCTGAGGATAAAGACGATGATGATTCAGACGATAAAGACGATGAAGCAGAAGAAACAGAGGAGGGATTATCTTCAGTCGACGGAACCCTCGACGAAAACATGTTTGCATCTGCTGGTATTGTCTATAATAAAGAAAAAGGTATTATTTTACAACTATGTAATTATTGCAGCCTTGCTAACTCAGTGCTATACCTAGATTTACCCGTCTTGGCAAAAGGTGCAGTTACATCTGATGACGACTACCCACCTATCCCTCAAGTTGTTGCTTGTAGATCAAACGGTCAAGTTGCCATCACTTACGTAAGTTTATAGAATAGACTGGTCACTACCATTGTTTATTGACAAATATTTTAATAGAGTGAGGGCCCAAGCGATACAACGGCCCAAATTGCTCGTCATTTAAACAATGCGTCTTCCGTTGGTAGTTTCTTTGTAAATACATCTTGGTGGGTTGAATAGCTACGAATTGTTAGATACACGATCACTAACTAGAATGTAGGCTTAAGCAAACACAATATACCATGGTACTTCAAAACATTTATAATGCAGGCCATTTGATTGGTATGACCTACCGTCTTCCCAACGACGACCCTGATTCTATGAGCGATGAAGAAATTCGTGCGGATATTATTAAAAATGCCAAGATGATTGAGACTTTGATTCAAGTCTCGCCTAAATACGTTCGACTTCATTTCAGTGCACAAAATGACGGTCGTGCAGAGCATATTTTGAAGGAGCTTGGATTTATCCTTGTGGGCTATAATTTGGATGGTAAAGACTATGTTCATAAGAAGGGTGAGTTGATCGCATCCGAATACAGCCGTACATTCAAGCAATACAGACAAACACATGACAGTAAAGGATCCTTTGTTGCAATTCAATACGATATCCCAGAAACTGCAAGTTTGGATGCTGTACCCCATATTCTCAAGACCCTTAGTACTGAAGGATACACCGCTGTTCGTATGGACGGTTGTTTAAACGATCCCAAACCTTATAAAACAAGTAAGTATGATGTTAAGAAAAGGACTTTTCTCTTTTTGAATATGTATTAAATGCATTATCGTGTGTAGGTGCCACTAGCCTTGAGTATGTTGGAGACAAATTTTCTTTTGGAAGTAGTAGATACCGATCTGGTCAAATCGTCTCTACAAGTCTTATTTCCAATACCACAGTAGAGGAAGGTATTCATGGACTTTCTGCAAAGGACGATTTTGAAACTAGCGCTGCAGCTTCTGCTCACGCTAAACAAATCGGAGTTGCTGCTTTGATACCTGCTCTTTTTGCCGCCTTTATGCTTTAGAATCTGATATTCCCAATAATATACTAATATTTCCTTCTTAATTAATTTAAATCCACAAACACACAAACAAAAGTTCATTTTTAGTAAAAATGCATAATTTTTTATTGTTGTATATAATAAATGTACAAAAATGCGGTTTTTTTTTAATGATAACTACTATGTATGCGCGGGGAGAAAAATAAAAGAGGGTATGATGTGGATGTGGTTGTTTCTTAATTTAATGGTTTTTCGATTTCAATTCGTATTCGTTACCCCGAGAAGTTGGTATATCAGATGAAGAAGAAGCTTGCAAGAATCCTCCCAAATGATTCATACGATCATCATCGTTGTAATCTGGTGGCGGGTCTGCGGGCTCTTCATCTTCTTCCTCTTCTTCCTCGTCTTGTCTCAATAATGTTTGGGCATCTTCCTCATCTTGATCTAATCGAATGGTAGGCGATGCTTTCTCGACAGACTTGTGCTTAATAAACGTGTCGATAACCCAGAATTGCATAATATTCATCACCAGAGGGAATCTATATTGAAAATGAGCACGTTTTGTTAAATAAAAGGAGAGATAATTTGGGAGTTGTTTGCTTACATCAGCATCACAAAAACGACTTGCAATCTATAGTTGCCCACTGTCCACTGAAGTACCCAATCACCAAAATCTGATATCCAAGGACACAGATGGAACAAACCAACCACAATGACTTTCATAATAATCAAACTTAGTATATACACCATCAATTGCTTTCCCCACTTTTTCAACTGCTCGATAAATGGAGGATCACCATAAACGCCACTTTGAAATCCAGTCCACTCAAGCTTCTGCACAGCATATTTAAAGCCCTTCAACACAAGCCATAATATCCCGATACCCAATGTTGTATCGACTAATATATTCAAGAAGTACCTAATAATAAAAATGATTTAATAACTTGTCAATGGCTTTAATTTGCTTCTATCTGCTTATCTTACCAAACGCATGGATTGGACTTTTCGCCTTCCTCTGGATTCACGCCAAAAAACACAGCCGCAACTACATTAAGTGAATGAATCATTATGCCTCCTGCCAATTGCTTACTGACATCTAAAGCCCTAATGTCCAGAGAGAAAGAAAAATGAGTGAGATGACTTGTCAATTGAGCTTGCTCTTCTTTCTTGAGAGTCTTACCAAATGCGAATAGGTCTCTGTGGTTGTTCTCTTTGTCTCTTAAAGATTAACGTGGAAAAAGCGGTGGTTGCTAAGCATAATTGAATGAATATTCCAAATCCATCCATGAGTTTACAACCCGCTTGTGAATCTTGGTCTGGTGGAGGAGGAGCTCTGTACTCCAACATGTTAAAAAACTAAGTAAAGTGAAGTTGAAAAAGAAAAAGAAATGAAATGATTTTCTTAGCATTTCTTCTTTTTGTTTGTGCTTTTTTTGATGCTCAGCCAACCTGAAAGTGATACGTCGTAGATTTTCATTTTGGATAAATGTAAAGGTAAACTGCCTTAGCGCCGACTCAAATTATACCCAGAATATCTCACTCTGTGCATAAACACATCTCGAAATCTTTATTCGCAAGCTGCAGGATAGTCAGTTGTCGATACATTAGATATTTAAGGTGAATCTTTTATAAATTAACTTTAAACATTTTTACCCGGGAAAAGGAGGCTTTTCAACATTTGCGGGGCCTTGATCTCGAATTCCTGCATTTCTTTATGTGCCTTTGTGGCCACAATTATACAACTCAATTTCCACACATGCCAGATCGTGCGTTAAATATTTAGACACTATTAAATCAGCATGGTCGGCGGACAACCTTCTGCTGATCTTGTCCACCATTCCAATAAGTCTCTCCTCGTTCAATTCGTTAGAAGATGCTAAGCTTTGTGTCTTTCTGGTTATGAAACAAACATATTTATGCCTTTTATTATATGAGTTAAATGTAGAAATCACTTCTCAGTCGTTGTACCACTTAATCTTTTATTGGTCTTGATAAAACCATAATTATCGTCTAAGAGATCCTTTTAACGTGGTAGCAGCATTCTTGAACTCTTGTTTCTCAACTTCAAAGTTTCTCCTTTATAGGTAGTTACAATGGCATTCTACATATCTTTTTTCCCTTCATACGGGTAGGCACCTGTCATCGTGCGAGATCTCTCCGATCGTTGAAATACCTTGCGAGGTTCTGGGCTTGTTCCTTTGAAACAAAATCGAAGCCATAGGCACATTGCAACGACGAGATAACTATTCCAAAAGATAGATGCCATAAGTCGCTATTAAACCTAAGTAAGAGAAGAACCAAATTTGATGTTTCAACAACGTTTTAACCTTTTCAAAGAAGTTGTTCGAAGCAAACCGAATTGTACTAAAGGATACTATTTCTGACAAATTATGTCTACTTTTATTATCCCTTCATTCAAGTAAATTTTATTTTTATACTAGCTCTATTCGTTTCATTCTCTATTATCCTTGAAAATGAGCTTCACCTTTGTCCAATTCATGTCTGCATTAGAGAACAAAGTTGACCATAAGGTTGCAAAAAAAAAAGCAATAAAGGCAGGAATTTTAACCACAAAGAGCCGCATTAATTGTTCTTTCCAAAATTAAATTATGGCCAAAGAGCAACGAGAGGACGACGACGATGAGCAAGATCCCTACGGGGCCATCAAATTTGGCGAATTCAGAAAGTACATGCAAAACAAGCAGTCTAAATTAAAGAATCAACAACAAGAATTGTAAAGTAACATTAGCTTCATTTCCCTTAAAGTGTCATTCACCATTACTAACCACATAATATTTGTGTATTTATATGTGTAGACAACAAAGAGCGAGTCAAGCTAGAGTTCAATTGTTCAAAGGGTGCTCTATTTATATCAATGGATATACAGATCCACCTACAAGTGACTTGCGTAGAATGATATTAGAATATGGTGGAGACTATCAGCACTACTGTAAATGCAATCAAGTAATTTAACCATTGTTTTGTTTTAATTAATCACTTTGTATGCGCGTAGTAAAAAAAACTCAGTGTTACACACATCATTGCCACCAACCTAACAAACTCAAAAATACAAGAATTTCGAACCTACAAGGTAGTCAAGCCAGAGTGGATCACAGAATCAGTCGAAAAAGGTGAATTACAGTCTTGGCAAAATTACCGTCTTGTTCCTAGATCATCCAAGCAAAAGGAGTTGGTTTTTCAAACGAATGCCCCAAGCACTGATAAAAATGCTACTGACATTGTTAGCAATGAAAGCACTATTTCTGCTACTACGGCCAGTAATACTACATCTACTACAGCCAGTACTACTACATCTACTACAGCCAGTACTAATACACCTACTACGTCCAGAACTACTACAACCGCTACATCCAGTATATTCAAGAGCGAGTGGCAAAAGTCGGTTTCAACCTCAAACCCAGAATTTATCAAACGCTTTTACGAGACATCCCGATTACATCACTTGTCCACATGGAAAAGTGAGCTAAGGGAAATCATAGAAAAGCTGCAAGTCAAGTATCCGAAAGCAAGTGCAAATATTGATAGCAAAAAACGGAAAAGAGAAATAGAGTCTCGCGTCGTCATGTAAAGTACCATACTGCGTTCTTTACTCCATGATAGTATACTCAACAAATTAATCTAGGCACATTGATTTTGATTGCTTCTTCGCATCGGTGGGGATCAAAGATCGACCCCACTTGAAAAATAAACCAGTCGCTGTGTCACACAGCAAAGGTGCAAGTGAGGGCTCTTCAAGCGACATTGGTAACATGACACAATATGATTCGACACAAGGATACTGACAATTTATCGAAAACAAAATAGCTTCTTGCAATTACGTGGCTCGTTCTTTTGGCTTGAAAAATGGAATGCCGTATGTGAAATGATTACACAATATCACTCCAGATATTCCCCACTCAATGATTTATTTTTAGGATTGGAGCTGCGAAAAGGTTATGCCCCGAGCTTGAAGTGATACCGTAAGTTGTTGAAATGTTGTAATGCCCCCTTACATACCCCCTCTCTAAAACCTTAACTTTAGATATGAGTTTGAAAAATATCGAGCCATTTCAGAAACATTCTATGAGGTACAAACTTGCTTTTAAATGTGTGAAATCTAATGCATTAACCAGCACATACTTAGATTGTTTATCAATATGCTGACGAAATTAAACCTGTCAGCGTGGATGAGGCGTTAATTGAAGTTGGCTCGCACATAACAGAGCAAGACCGGGATCAGGAAGAAAAGCTCGCAACTAAAATAAGAGATGAGATTAGAACTGCCACTGGATGTGAAGTCAGTATAGGGATAGGTCCCAATATTTTGCTAGCTCGGTAAGCGCAATCATCTTGATCAGTAATAATCGCTAATGATGTATGTGCCTAGAATGTCAACCACCAAAGCAAAGCCCGCTGGCCAATATTATTGCAAAACGCAACAAGACATTGAAGCTATGCTCGCTGATACAGAAGTGATGGAGCTGCCTGGGGTAAAGTAATAGTCTGTATGCTACCAGTGGTAATTAAAACTTATCGTTTGATTTATAATTACGTAGGTTGGGCATGCTATAAGAAATAAACTGAGGGAGATGGTAGGTCTCGATGCTAACCTGAATCACTCTAGTATTAACTCAAATACAAATACAGAACGTACTCACCGTCAATGATGTGAGAAAATTGCCATTGTCCGAATTACAGTCCAAATTAGGCACCAAAATGGGCCAAACCTTATATCAATTTTCACGTGGAATCGATGATCGACCTCTATTGACGAACCAACAAAGGCAATCCGTGAGTGCCGATGTCAATGTAAGTTTGAAGGAGTAACGTATTTACTCATGTTCAAATATCTGATGAAACACTTTATTTAATTAGTGGGGAATGCGATTTGAGAGTGAGGAGAACGAAAAGGTAAAACAAGGGCGTAAGACCGTTGTGCGTGTGGGATAAACTTAACTTTGAGTTGTCTATTTTAGGAATTTGTCAAAGGGTTGTCAAAAGAGGTTTCAGAAAGATTGGAAAAACTTGGGTTAAAAGGCAAAACAATCACGGTCAAAGTATGTGAATTGAATAGATATTTACATGGGCGATTACTAACGCGCGACATAAAGATTATGAAGAAAAGTGATAATGCTGGTGAAGCACGGAAGCATTTGGGACATGGCATTGCAGACACATTTTCCAAATCCTATACCCTGAGTGCCTTCACAAGAGATCCAGAAAT
Source organism: Mucor irregularis B50 (assembly GCA_000587855.1). Classification (NCBI taxonomy): domain Eukaryota; kingdom Fungi; phylum Mucoromycota; class Mucoromycetes; order Mucorales; family Mucoraceae; genus Mucor; species Mucor irregularis. Next base: position 457,721 of record KK076493.1, on the reverse strand, counting down.
AATCAACAAATACGCCTATTCCATGTTAAAGTCTTTCAATTTCTCCTACTTGGATATGAGAGGTTTTGGTATTCAAATGACACGACTAGATAACGCTCAAGAAAGCACCATTTCCCGTAAGTATTTCAAAGGGATACATCTGCTCATCATTTCTAATTTTTAATATTCGATGTAGCCGATCAAGGGGTACTGAATTTCAAGGCACGACCACAACATGTAGATCCGATCGAAGATGTGGCTCCTGAGCTGTCAAGAGTTTCCGAGTCAGTTGCCGAATCGTCCACCCGACAAAAAGAAGAGTACATAGTAGACTATAGCGCTTATCTAGCGCTACCTTCTTCTGTTCAACAAGAAATCACATCGCACTACAACGTAAAGTTTACAAATACCAATTTAGAGCAGCCAGATAATAAGGCGCATGTGGATGGAGTACCAGAGCTACCACCTTGGTCTCAAGTGGATCCAGAGGCTCTTTCCGCACTTCCCAATACATCGAGAGCAGAATATCTCGATGCTTATGATAATCGTGTAAAAGCTGCAGCACCCATATCGCCTGACCGAAAACCAAAAGCAACGAATACGCGAAAATCTCCTACCACCACGCCGACCAATCAACGCAACAGGACCATCACGGAACTATTCTCTCCACACCGAATGCAAGTTCAGACAGAAATTATGAATGAGTTACCATATGATGTCAATGTTTGGAATGAATTGCCTGTGGGTAAGTGCATCAATCGATGAATAAAACAAACAAGCCTGGGATATTTATAATTATTTCACATGTGTGTTAGATCTGCGTAATGAAATATTAGCGGACCACAGAAACAAACAAAAAAGAGTTGTTGCTAGAGAGGATATCGTTGTGCAACCACAACAACAAGACAAGGTATGTATTCGGTACAGATATAGTTAGATAAAGCCACTATTTATAAAACAATGACATACATAGTCTCGGAATGAGGAAATAGTTCAGTTGAACGCACTACTGGCCTCAAGAGAGCCTACATTTCAAGGACTTTCAGATATAGACGATATACGTACCTTGTTGCGAAATTGGACATCGCATTACCCCGAGCATCCAGAGCAAGAAGACACAGATACATTTTATGATTACTTGGTGGAGTTAGTCAAGATTTCCGATTTAGACAAAGTCAAATTATTAATTACGTATCTAGACTATATCACATCCAAACAATGGAAACCTTATACCCTTGTCATGAAGGAAAACATATCCGAAGTGGTGATTTCTCTTTATGGATATCCCTTGCAATTTTAGCAACATTTATTAGAAAAAAATAGACATAATTCAATCATCAAGCTGATTCGGTATCACAGTGGGAGAGTACCATGTTTAGTCCCCCACTTGCATGGTTGGTTTTATCGCTCGATGATGATAACAAAAGACGATTCATAGGTAATGTGGTCACAGCATGATTACTTATCAAGCCTTCTGTTACTTTACGGAATAAATGAGTGGTTTCATTATTGTCTTCGCCTGTAGTTTCGTCTATTGAATTTTCCTTTTTTAAATTGTTGCCATAATGTTGTTGCGAAGCCCAAGGTGAACTGGGTGGTACGTAGCTGTCGACGGAATCGTTTGAGGTTGGCAAATGATGAGAATTGTCTTCCAACATAGTGCCAGTCGTAGTAGTAGGGCCATAAAAATCAGCATTAAATCCACGATGATGATGTTGTTGTTGCTGTTGTTGTGCAAATTCATATTCGTTTAGTATATCTGTGGGTGATTGTCTATCGGACATTTCGTCTACCATTGGAAAATCAAAATTAAAGGCTGCAGTCGAACGCGTTGCTGACGAATTGTGCTGATGCTGTTGTTGATATGGCATCCAAAGTTGAGAATCTCCTTCCTCGTGGTGATGCTGATTGAAACCTGAGGGTAGCATAGGATTCACGCCATAGTGATGATCATGTTGCTGTTGTTGATGATATTCTGTGTGGTTCGAGTTTGTTGGAGAGGGGTTCATGTCCAAATAATGAGGATGTTGATGATTGTATAACTGAACGTAGCTATGCATATCTTCAGTTGGCATAATAGTATTTGCAGAGGCAGACAATTGGTCTAGCTCTTTGGGTTTCTTGCTATTACTTGCATTAGCAGCGGCAGCAGCAGCAGCAGCAGTGCTTCGCCTGGTGCTGATGGTGTAATTAGGTTTTCTTCTGGTTCGAGAAGGTGAAGATGACGATGAAGACGAGATAGATGAGGAAACCAAAGAATGATCACCAGTGCGGCCACCAACTTGAGTAGAGGATGATGAGGACGACGAAGAAGAAGAATTATTCGATTTCTTGAACGAGTTTGGTTTTGGACCTCTTCTTACCGTGCCTACCACGGAAGGAACCATGGACAAATGTCTATGAGTTGGAATAGAAGTGACAATAGGGAGATCCTCTCCTGTCCTGAGAGGAGGAAATGCATCAATGATTCCTTGCTCATCCAACAAGGACCTGATATAATGAGACATGAGCTGTTGCACGTTATGCTCATCCGCTTGAGTTTCGTAAACGAGGTCAGCCCGCATCAGACCAAACATGTCAATGTTTTTACTATTGCAATCCACATCATTGGGGATTATGTCAATGGCAAGTCCTTCAGCCAATGGATACCGACAAGGCACACCAGCGCGGAATATCTGCAACAAGTCTTGCGTTGTTTTGTGGTTGAGGTTGATCCAATTTCCATGTCCAGCATACAACCTGTAACAACTTTTGGAAGAATATTTTTTATCACTGTTGTTGTTGTCTGACATACGTAAGTAAGAAAGAGAAAGTGGGTTCTTTTTTAAAGTGAAAAAAAGTTCCCTTTCAAAAATATCTAAACTATATTTATATTTTTTTTTTCGAAAAAGTCGCCAAGGGTACATAGAGTTGGGTCCATACGGGACAATTGTGATAAGACAGAGAGAGAGTGAGAGCCTTATTGTTTGTCTTGTTCGTTGACATATTTTGATGTTGTGTTACAAGACTGTGGTTGGGCTTTCTTTTTCTTTTTTTCTGAATGTATGATAAAAAGGGGTGCGAAATAAGTTATCACATACAAGTTACCAACAACTTCTCCTCTCTCTCTTTTAAAAGAACTACCATTCACATGTAATTCAAAGAGGATACCGTTGTCAAGTACGAATTGAAGTGACAACATTTTGATCATGGTTGCTTTGACTTTTTCTCCTTCTCGTTTTGGAATTAATAAAAAAATGACCCAGGTAACACAAAATATAAAAAGCAACCATTTGAAGCACCATTTATATGATGGACTCTCGTGTTTAAGGTTTATTTTATTGCACTACAAAATGAAGCACACGTTGTTTTAGAGGACAAAATCTCCCTTTTGATGTAAAAGGGCACGTTTATCATTGGCTTAACCAACCCCTTCCAATCCCTAGTATGGGAACGTTACATCTTTCTAATTCTGTTTCGCTAACGCTAAATAAATAAATAAATAAATATAAAGGTATTCGTTTCATTTCTTTTCTCTCTCTTTCTTTTTCCTCTTTTTCTCTTCTCTTCTCTGTGATACCACACAAAAAAACACAACTCTAAGCATTAAAAAATGGTAAGCGATACCCGTTTAACCTGAGTGGCCATGAACTTGCAAAGACTCAATGTGCGTCCTTGATTTATTAGGATGACAACTACGATATTATTGTTCTCGGTACCGGTTTGACCGAATGTATCCTTTCCGGTATCTTCTCTGTTGAAGGTAAAAAGGTGCTTCATATGGACAGAAACGACTACTACGGTGGTGAGTCTGCTTCATTGAACCTCACTCAGGTAAAGTATACACAGCAAAACGAAAGAGCGTGTGGGCGTGGGGTGTGCGTGTTGGGTGAGAGAGAGAGAAAGAGAGAGAGACGGACGGTGCGTGTTTGGGGATCTTAACGGAGTTTCTAACCATAAAAGTATAGCTCTACCGCAAGTTCAGACCTGACACTGAAGTTCCTGCTGAATTGGGTCGTGATCGCGACTTCAACATTGACTTGATTCCCAAGTTTATGATGGCCAATGGTGAGATTGTCCGTTTCTTGACCCACACCGATGTTACTCGCTACCTCGAGTTCAAGCAAATTGCCGGTTCCTTCTTCTACAGAGACGGCAAGATCTGTAAGGTCCCTACCACCGAAGTCGAAGCTATTTCCACTTCTTTATTGGGTATTGTCGAGAAGCGTAGATTGCAAAAGTTCTTTGAGTTTGTTCAAAACTACAAGGACGATGACGAATCTACTCACGAAGGTTTAGACCTTGATACCCACACCATGGTTGATGTCTATGCAAAGTTTGGACTTGAACCCAGCACACAAGATTTCATTGGTAAATAAGGGTAGCACGAGCAAATGGAAATAGAAATTAAACTTCTATATCTCATTTCATTGTAGGACACGCCATGGCACTTCATTTCGATGATGAATACCTCAAGAAGCCTGCTCGCGAAACCACTGACAAGATTATTCTTTACGTTGCCTCCATGGCTCGTTACGGTAAGAGTCCTTACATCTATCCTCTCCACGGTTTGGGTGAACTTCCCCAATCTTTTGCCAGGTAAATATAAAAAGTTCTAAACGAAATTCTAGAAACAAAGTATCTCCTAACCCCTATTTTTGCTACTTAGATTGAGTGCTATTTATGGTGGTACTTACATGCTCGATAAGGCAGCCGATGAAATTCTTTATGAAAACGGTGTTGCTGTCGGTGTTCGCTCTGGTAATGAAAAGGCTACCGCTAAGCAAATCATTTGTGATCCCTCTTACGCTAAGGACAAGGTCAAGGCCACTGGTAAGGTTGTTCGTGCCATCTGTTTCTTGAAGAGCCCTATTCCCAACACATCCGACTCTGACTCTGTCCAAATTGTCATTCCCCAAAACGAGTTGAACCGTCAACACGATGTTTACGTTGCTAGTGTCTCTAGCAACCACGCTGTCTGTCCCAAGGATACTTACTTGGCTATTGTTTCTACTATCGTTGAAACCGAGGATCCCGCCAAGGAACTCCAAGCCGGTTTAGATCTTTTGGGTCCTATTCACGACAAGTTCATCTCCATTTCTGATATTGAAGAGCCCACCACTGACGGTACCTCCGATCAAGTCTTTGTTTCCAAGTCTTATGATGCTTCTTCTCACTTTGAGTCTGTTTGCGACGATGTCAAGAGCATCTACAAGCGTATGACCGGTAGCGATCTCGTTCTCAAGAAGAGATCCGAGGCTGATCCTATCGAGGCTTAAGCGCGTAGTACTTTTTTATTTTTACTTTTACTTTATTCCCTTTTTTTTTATAATTTCAACAACAGCAGCAGTAGTAGCACACCTTTTATTTCCCTTTCTTTGCATTCATCATCCTTTTTTTTTAAAACAGCAGCAATCATATAAAAAATAAAATATTTTTTTTTGTTACAAACTAAGAAGTAGCTCAAATGAGCGATTCAAGAGGTGTCCAACTTTGAAATCATTCTCCGATAGGTTTGTCGTCCTTCGCCGCCACCCTTGTTCGACCTCCAGAATTTTTTTTTAAGCTCTCTCTTACATCTGTCATTCATATACTTTACACCATGTTTGCACAAGTTCGCGCATTTTCATCACTCACCAGAGTTGTGCAAGCTCCTGCTGCTTCTTCCAGAGTTTTATCTGCAGCTTCTCACCAAAACACAGCTTCTGAGTCCTCTGGCAACCAAAAGAGTACAGTGAAAAAATGATTTCCCCTTTGATTCTAGAATGTAGCACTAATGCCACTGTTTCTTTTTACCATAGCCATTGAAGAAGCTACTTTAAGTTTACTTGAAGGAACTCTTCAAAGTAAGTCTTTGTTTTAAATCTTCGATCTATAGTCTCCATTGATATTAATGACGGTTTACTTTTTTTAGAGGATAGAAATAGACCTCTTGTCGATGCTGCTCAACGTTACCAAAAGATCCATCGTGAAGGTGATATTTACCACCCTGAAGATTTAAACGACACTCGTTACAGAGAAGCTTTGCGTCAACGTCGTGGTAAGCCCACTACTCCCACTGAAGATCCTTTCGAAGTTCTTGGTCTCGATCCTCTTCATGAATACAAGAATTTCAGACTTTTGACACATTTTGTTTCTGACATGGGCAAGATTTTACCTCGCTCTCAAACTGGTAAGTAATTGGCATGGGAAATGATCAATGAGAATGAATTTGGACTGACATGATTATAATGTCACTTAGGTGTCAGTGCAAAGAATCAACGTAAATTAGCCAAGGCTATTAAGCGTGCAAGAGCTATGGGTTTAATGTCCAGCACTAGTAATCAATATGACTTTAGAGTTTAAAAAGCAGTAGTAGCAGTAGTAGTATTTCGTGTTTAAATAAGCACACAATTTTGTAAAATATATAGAATCCCATTATTTTTAAAGAAAAAAGAAACAATGTTTTTATTCAACTTCAAAGAATTGGGTATCATTCGCCTTTTGTTCGTCTCTTGCTCTGGCTCTTGCGACTCTATCAGCCATCACTTCATCAGCTACAAGTTGCTGAGGAGTAATGCCCCGATTACAACCAGGGATAGGACAAGAAGTATAGTTGCCATTCTGTCTTAAAATACCCATAATTGCTGCTTTGGAGAAAGTATGCTTACATTGAGAGCTACATAGTAAATTAGTTGGTTGAGCATATAGAGCTATAGTATGAGCATAATTTACCTGGTAACAGGGTTCTCTAACCAAGTAGTGGTGATAGGACATTTGAGCGAGATCTTGGTTGAGCCCATTACAATATCATCGTCATCATTCTCGACTAAGCTAGGCATCAATTCATCAGGATGATTGATATTCTATCCATTTCCTATTAGTATTTCATATAATCCTTTACAAAAAAGTGCTTCTTCCATACCCAAATGTTCTGTCTAAAGCTGATATATTTATCATTTGTCAAATATTTAGCTTCTTCAGTGCTGATCTTCTTTAAAAGTTCCATTTGAATGGCTTCGTAAGGCACAAGTAGATCTTTCTAATAAATTCAATTTCCATTAGCAAGCAAGCCTACTATAAGATCACGAGATCGCTGTTGAATACTTTACAAATTTTTCACCTTGAAGGACTCGAGTGTGGAGCGTTGTCATTGTTAACTTTTGATTTCTCACTCTGTGTTCGAGATCGACCAATTGTCTAAAATCTGCGTCCATTTCTGCAATCTAGAGAAACAAAGGTCAATGCTAACTCTTGATCTAAAATGTATATTAAACTCACTTTCTCGGTATCGTTTGCTTCTTCGTATTGAAGAGCGTTCAAGGTGACCATCTTTTGACCTTCTTGGATATGTCTAAACACTTCATCGGCGTCGTTCATAACATATTTAATGGTATCTGCTTTGTCAGGTCCCACGGCAAAGTTATCTCGAAGTTCAGCAAAGTCTGTCATTTTTTTTTTTTGAAACGTGTAAAAGAAGAAGTGGGTACACGCGACAACTTTTTCTTTTTTACCCTTTTAAGGGACGCACAGCGCGTCTTCCCACCCTTTCCCTTTTCCAGCGGCGGTGATTGTAAAAATAGATTCATTTAGGGTCTTGATTAAAAAAAAAAACTAAAACAAAAATTTGTAAACCCATCTCTTTCTTTTCCCTTCCTACTTTAAAGATTAGAGAAAATAAGGTATGGTCTCATGACAAATACCACAATCAAAGCTAACAATAAACTATTTGAATAGATGTCAACTCATCAAGATGGAGAGCTTGTTGGTACTTCTGAATACACTCCATTGTTAGATCAAAATAAACAAACAAAAGAAGAAAGCTTAAAAGATTTGAAGGGACATGTTAAACCATTGCTATCCGCTTTCTTTATTGCCATTGTAGCTGGTTTAAACGATGGTAGTCTTGGTACTATCATTCCTAGAATCCAAAAAGAATATGATATCTCTGAAGGAACTGTATCTCTTCTCTTCTTATGCTCTGCCATTGGATTCTTTGTGAGCGCTGGTTTAAATGGTTACATTGTACACAAAATGGTCAGAAAAATACCTTGTGTCTTGGTTCCACTGCCATGTTGATTGCATTTTCTATCATCTCTATGGGTTTCCCTTTCGTTATCATGGCATGCACAATGCCCATAGTGGGTGCTGGTATGGCTGTATTAGACGCTGCAATGAACGTATACGTAGCTAATTTACCCCTCGCTACCCTCATGTTGAATATCCTGCATGGTATCGTATAATACTGCTTTGTGTTGTCTAACCTAATTTATATTAATAATCTTCTATTTTAGCTCTTTATGGTGTTGGTGCTATGGTGAGTCCCAAGGTCTCTGCATATCTCTTGGTTCATGATTTCTCTTGGAAGGGAATGTATGTCTTCTTAGCTATTGTAGCCATCATCAATATGACTGGTATCTTTATTGGATTTTATCATGTTGATTTTGAGGAAGTCAAGCACCATGACGAAGCTGATAACCAAGTATCTAAGCCGGACCATAAAGAATTGACTAAATTAGCCATTTTCAACAAAGTCACTTTGATTGGTGCTGCCTACATCTTGATCTATGTAGGTGTTGAAGTAACATTGGGTGGTTGGGGCTTTAGTTGGTTGACGAAAGGAAGAAATGGAGCAGATGAACCTATGCTCTCCGTGATGTCGGGCTATTGGGGCGGTCTAGCTCTTGGACGAGTCATTTTAGGCTATCTTTGTGGCAGATTCGGCGAGAAATTGATGATTATCGTGTTCACTATTATGATTATTGCTGGTTTAGTGATCATGACTGTATCAACTGACATTATTGTAGATTCTACAGGTAACCATAAACAAAAAAAAAAAACAGAAAAATCCCCGCCTTGGTGTAACGATCCTGTTAAAAACTAACTTTTTTACTATATTAGTTTTCGTTCTCCTTGGTCTCTTATTAGGCCCTATGTTCCCTACCACCATCTCTTTAGCTTCCAAAGCGCTTCCCAGAAGTTTCCACGCTACCTCTATTGGCTTCATGGCTGCGTAAGTACATTTGCATGTTACACACTATTATGCAAATTATATTAATAATGTAACTTTTCATAGTTTGGGTGCAGGTGGTGCAGCATTATTCCCTTTCCTCACAGGTCAAATTGCAAACAAGTACGGTATTTTAATTGTACCTAGTGCATGTATCTTCATGTCTGTCGTGATGTTGATTTTGTGGGTATTCATTCCCTCCGACAAACCCCTCTTTGCTGCGTGTAGATAGAATGGCGTGTGCGTGACTGTCGCATGAATTTAATTTTTAAAAGCAGAGAGAAGATAGAAGCTTGCCTGGCCTTCATCTGTACATTAAAAACGTTATTTTTTTCCCAGTTGTTTGTTTTTTCCTTCTTCTTCTTCTTTTACTACTTTTGAAACTTTTAAACAAATATAAATATGATTATAAGAATCAATCTATTGCTGTTATTCATATCCAATGTGATAGCGTATAAGACGATTGTGGATGTATTATCTGAACAAGAACGATTCTCCGCCTTACTGCAAAGTATTCAAGAGAACCGCCTAGTGCCTCTCATCAACAAATTGGAGTCTGGTACATTATTTGCTCCTGATAACGACGCTTTCAAAAAACATGACAAAAACTTGACTCGATCGGAATTGCTCTACCATTTGATCAAGAAGGGCATTGCCAGTAATGACTTTTACGACGGACAACTGAAAGAGTCGCTTTATGTTTTGCCTGGATATTTAGGTCCCGATAAGAGCCAAGATGGTCAACGCATAAAAGTGACAAAGAGCAGTAATAGCAAAATTTACGTCAATCAAGCAAAAATCATTGAAAAAGATATACAAGTGAACAATGAGACTTATATTCAAGTCATTGATCGTGTATTAGAACCACCCAGCTTAATAGGTAATAAGGAATAGGAGACTATTATTACAACATCAGTAAAACTTTTTTTTTTTTGTTAACACATCTCTTTTTGAAAATAGGAGACACAATTAAGTCTAGAAACCAAGCTGTTCATGACCTCATGGAGCAAACAGACGTTGCAAAACTGGTGCAAGAAAAGAAACCATTTACAGTATTTCTTTCCACCAAGAAAGAACCGTTGGATAAATTCAATACCATCGAGTCAAGTTATCTTACGTCAAAGTATGGTAAAGATGATTTATCTTATCTCTTCAAGTACACAATCATCGATAAGGCAATTTTTATGGACGACTTTAACTCGGGAAAAACTACATGTACATATTAAACCATACATAGAACACAGAAAAGTAATCAAATAGCTAATAATAGACTGTATTATCTATAGTTAAATCTCTAACAAACGATTCATTGGTGATTGCTTCTAACAAAGACAAAAAGTCAATCACAGTCAATGACATTCCTCTTGTCCAAACTGATATTCTCGCAGCCAATGGTAACTTTTTATCCATTTCTATATTAAGCAATTTACTAAAATAATTTCAAAGGCGTAATTCATGAAGTCGATGAGACATTTAAACCAGAGGGGATCGAGTTTAATACTAGAAAGTACATGTATGGGTCCAACGCTACGCACATGGTAGAGCTATTTGACAAGTACGATTTGGCCAACTACGTAGATCACACTGAAAACAGTTACACCTTCCTCGTACCTCCCAATGACGCAATCAATGCATCTTTAATATCGAAATCTTGGCTCAGCTATCACATTGTCAATGGCTCTTGGCCCCAAGAAAATTTAAAAGACGAAATGTTACTCGCCTCTCGGTTCAAGTCAAGTGACTTGGGCGGAAATTATCAACGTTTACCTGTCTACGTCGAGACTGAAAACATCTATGGTCAAGGAGGTCAATCCATTCAATTCGATCGAGCAAGAGTAGTGGGTGAAAGTGGTACATGAATTTTATTACTGCATGAATCTAAACCAATGAAAAATTAACTTGTATTTTGCATGAGTGTAGTGAATATACATGACGACATGATATATCAAATTGCGGAACCCCTATCACTTCCAGGAGACATTCTTGGAAAACTCGTACTGGACCTTGATTTATCTACATTTCTTGCCACACTGTATGTGTCTGAAGTAGGCGACGAGATCAAAAACACAAAGGGTCTTACCTTATTTGCTCCCACCAATGAGGCTTTTACAAATTTGGGTCTCGTTGCGAAATACCTCGTTCATCCAACCGCAAAATCCCAACTGCAAAACGTGCTGCGATATCACGCAGCAGCCGCAAACACATTATTATATCATGATGATATGAAAAACGGTGTTCATGAAATTCTGACTCTGGCCAACTCAACATTACGTATTAGTCAAAATAAGTCTGGTGCAGTGGTTGTAGGAAGACCTGAAGCAGGTACAGGTGCCGTCTTGACTCATACCAATATGCTCGTCTCCAACGGCGTGATTCACAAGATATCCGACGTACAAATTCCCAATCAAGTTAAAATTACAAACAAGGATTTGTTAGTAGGCATTGAAGCGAAAACAATGATCCAGATTTTGGAGAAGGCCAATCTGTTGGATAAAATCAACCAAGATAATATGGTTGTCTTGGCTCCTTCCGATAAAGCCTTTTCTCACGTCGATTTGGATGCACTATTCGAAAATCAAGATCAATTGGAGCGTCTAGCTAAATTACATGTTATCCCCAAACCTTGGCAAGATCGCTGGATTGAGTCTTCACCGCGCGATAAAAGCGAATACCCCACTTTGCTTTCAGACGATGACAAGGTCACAATTCGGGAAAACGAGAAGGGCGAACTGTTTATCGAGGTAAAGAATGGAGGCGATAGTGACAGAGCGCATGTGACTGGACTGGGCCGTGTATCAGCTGGAGGTGGCATTATTGCCATTGACGCTGTACTTACACCCATTCAGAGAGGCTTTTTTGGTTTACCTTGGATTTGGTCTCTTGTAGTTACATTGACCATCATTATCATCACTGGAGGCGTGCTTAGTATCGTTGGTTTCTTTGGATATAAGATATATAACAGAAGAAGATTAGGTTATAGACCCATCTTTTAAATCCTTCTGCCCTAACCAACCACTTTGTATATAGCATTATATCCCCATCATATAACCCCAATTATTTTCGAAATAATATAAAGTAAATAATTTATTTAAATATGTGTGTGTGTGTGTGTGTATCATGGTTCTTTTATATTTCTTATTCTTCTTCTTCGTCATTAGAGGGCTTTGATTTGCTTTCCTCAAAGTTGTCACCATCGTCACCATCGTCACCATTATTGTTTTCTCTATCCGTCAGCATTTTGACGGCGTTTTGGTTGTAAATACGGGACATGATAAAGACTTCGTTTGTTTCATCACTACTGATCACCAAACGACCATATTTATCAGTAGCTAAGCCATAAGGCGAGAAGCAACCACTTCCGGAACAAGGTTCAGCTTCTTCCAAAAGAACATCAGGTTGCTTGTCCCATCGAGCACGGTGTCCAAGATCGTCAAATTGAAGACGAACAACGTTGTGTCCACCAGGTTGACCACTAACACCGTGGTTGGCAATAATGGGAGTATCAGTCCAGTTGCATGGAAGACCAACAGAGGAACCCTTAGTGGTAAGATCACCAACCGAACAGAAAGTACCCATATAAAAGTGAACGCTGGTAGCAAATGAATTAGGGGCAAGAGGAACAGTTGGGCCTTGATTATTGGATTCTTCTTCACAGAAATCATCCAGGGACATGGATTCATTCATGAAGGTGGGGTGAGCCCATTGTGCTCCTAAACCTTTGGATTGAGCTGATACACCCTTGAAGTCAAATTCTGTCATACAGTAGGGGAAACCGTAGTTTCTAGCTTTGAATTCGTACAAGTTAAGCTCTTCAGCTAAGCCAGAAGTCGCGAGATCTAACAATGCAATGATGTTAATACTTGGTACTAAATTTACAGCAAGACTCATAATTCCTTACCTTTATCTTCACTGATATCAGCTCTCTTGATTTCACCAGAGGCAGTGATACCGTTAAGACCCCATAAACGAGCCTGGGTATCGAAACCCATAGTACCATGTGTATTAGTACCTGTGGCATGAACTTCACCATGTAGCTCATAATCAAATCCTTTTTCAGGAATAAGACGAAGATTAAACTTTTTGATGATGGCGTGGCTTGAATCTAATTTGTCGTGAATTTCACGAACAGAGCGAGGAACAAAGACGTAACCAAAGGGATCAATAGCAACATCAGGAGCAGCATTGGGGTCCTTGGGGTTAATATTAGTCATGATCTTGACACCGTTCTCAAGAGGAGAATGTTGACCATCACTGTAAGGGAATTTGTAGATTGTGTTGGAGGTGGAGACGAAAATGTGTCTATCGAAAAGGCCCACACCATGACCAATGGGTTCATCCAATTTATCATTGCTTAAAATCATTTGCACATTGGAGTTTCCACACTCATCCATACGGATAGAGTACAAGCCTTGACCAGGAGACATGACGAGGATATGGTTGGTTTTGTCGATAATGAGTTTGCGAGGATTGTCAATATTATTGGCAAGCAACATGAGTTCATACCCTTCCATCACATTGATTTCACGAGAAGGAGTCAACATGTTTTGGGGTTTACATAAAGGCTGATCCTCAGGGTTGGATATAATCATGGGATGTTCAGCAGAGGCATCAGGAATTAATATACCTTTATCGCCTACACGAAGTGCACCTCGTTTAATAGCATCTGCTGTGATTTTTTCGTCTAAAGCTACCGCTTCTTGCTCCTCTATTTCCTCTTGCGTCAATTTTGACTTTTTAGCAAGAGTGGACGAAATGAGCAAAGTGTTAATCAAGAATATGTACAGTGATAACTTTCTCATTTTTTGTTTTTTCTTTCTTTGTTTTATGAGAAATATTAATATGAAAAAGAAGAAGTAGAAAAGTGCTGTTGTATATATATGCGTACTCGTTTTCTACCAAACAAACAACATTCCCGAGAATGATTTTTCGGCTGTATGTATGTGGTTGGAACCTTGATGAATTTTTGAGCAACTTTCACTTTTTATTTATTTTGTACTGTCGAAACAACAATCTAGTCTTTCTGCTATTTAGCTTGGATGCAGTAACTTGATCCATGGATACATATTCAATGTGGAGAAGTTGCTTTCTTCTTTCTTACGAGTGCGTAGTTCGCTTTCTCTTGTAGAGCGCTTTCTTCGATAAATTTCAGAAGAAATGACAAACAATATTAGAATTCTTTGTTGCAAGGTCAATATTGACTCTAAATAAGATCATTTTTGAATGCAATTGTGTGTTTTTAAAGGTTTTCTGTATCAAGTAGTGACGGGGATTGTGCATTTCTTTAACTTTGCTCAATTCATTTCCCGACTACATCATTAGAAAAAGTTGTTGTCTGCAGTACACCTGATCCTTTTATTTTCTCTTATAAGTAAAACGTCCAGCATGAGCAACATCCCCACATTAATTGCAGAGAAGAATTATAACGCCCTCGCTCAGTATTGTGAGCAACTGGAGTTGCTTGTAAAGAATAGTTTTGCTATGCATTCATAACTTTATACATTACTGATACTATCCTAATTAGAGCGCGACGGATGCTGCAATTGAACTTGATCAAATCTATCCTATATACTTGGCGACTTCCATTTTGACAGATAACCTGTAAGGAAGTAGTAATAAAAGGAGTTGAGAGCTGTCACGATTCAAACTTACTTAATTCCTTTTCATACAAGTGTCAACGCTAGATATATTCGTAAGAGAATTTTGATAAATTCTAGCCATGATACACCAGAAGTCAAAGCGATTTGGGCGGTGATTGTTGCTTTACTCGGAAAGTCATATCCTGAAGTATATCAAAAACTCGATAACTTCCAGTGGACACAACATATGATACCTTTAATAGCTGATATCAAGGCCAGAACACGAGACTACATGTTGACACTTATTCCAAATATTTACACATCGATCGAGTTGAGTCAAGCTCAAAATTACTTTGGCGTGACAGAGGAAAGAGAGTTATTACAAGGTAAATATTATGGATAGATATGCTTATGGTTAACGCATACTAAGGTCCACTCTAGAATTAGCAAGTAAAGGATGGAAATTCAATGAATCAACTCGAGTACTATATCCTCTCAAGACAGGTAAGTGGCGAATAGAAGAAAGGTGAGAGTACAAGGGATATGCTAAGTATGATTTTATTATACACAGTTCCTGCTACACGAGTGACAGCAGATGTTAATCAGTTTGCAAAGTTGGCGGATATTGTTCTCAATCTTGAAAAGTTTTAAAATAAAGTGGAGTACGGCGCGCTTTCTTACACAGCTTGTTTTTCATTCATTTGTTGAGCTTCTTTATCAAATGCTAGACGTTTTAGATCACCCTTTAACCAAAACGTAGGGATGGAACCGACTCCAACAATGCAGACGACAACAATCATACTGAGTTTCATATTGTTGGGTGGATCGGCTTCAGGACCAGCTCTTAATGCATCGATCACGACAGAGAATATTAGTGAGAATGCTGTAGATGTGACCCATAGAAGGGAGGAGGAGATAGATTCGGGTACAGGGTAAGAAACTAGTGATCATTGAGAGGCATGAGTCAGTTACATTGTACCAAGAGAAAGTACGGCTTCATGCTCTACTTACTCTCACATGCGAATTCAATATGTAAAGGAAATAATGCATACGCAAAGAAACCATTGAGGACGCAAGCGATAATAATTACTCCAAATGCGTTCGGGATCACTAAATGAATGAGTTAGTCTCTTGCTTGACTCGAGGCACTTTTTCTTTTCTTACTTTCAAAGATAAGAGTGAAATAGGTAAACACCATGATGGGTGTGAATATTTTGATGAGCATGATATGCTGTGCTGTCTTTCCCGCCCAATAACCCGCAATTATACCTCCCGCGAAACCTGCAATCACAATAGCAGCTGCACACCAACCTGATTCCTTCTCACTATATCCTATAGGCGAGATAGCCTCCATGATCAAAGTTGAAACAGAAAAGACCATGCCGGAATTGACGGCACATAACAGATTAACCCAAAGGAGCATCTTATTTTTAGCCAAGCATTTTACTCCTTCCATAAATGGCATTCGTTCTTGATCTGAAGATGGTGAGGATGGAATTTTGGGTCTTCCCGGTAAGAAAACCGTAGGGATTGTGCACGCTGTCGATACAATGGCAATAACAATTAACATCCATGGTACTTTATCAGGTGAAGGTGCTAATATGGGGATTAAAATTGGTGCCAGTGCCATTCCAATAGAGAGTGCTACAGAAGAAGACTCAGAGATCATGCTAACCGTAAAGGCATATTTCGAAGAAAGACTTACTGGATAAAGTGTTAGCAATGCCTCTGTGTTCAGGTGCAAACCATTCTGATGCCAACTAATAAAAGAGAATTATTCTTGGTTATCATCTGACAAAGCCGCTGTCAACCTATTCTATTATACCTTTGCAGAAATACTATAATAAGAAGATATTAGTTAACTAAGTTTATAAAACGTATCACCTGTACAAACTCACTTGTAAACGAAGGCTCCCCCTATACTAGCTACAAACTGACCTGCCATCATTACTATGTAACGGTGATGCTCAGGTACGACAATAGCAATGCATCTGATCCAACAACCCAAAAGGTTTGAGACGGCAGCAAATAGAATCTATGTGGAATACATTGGGTATGAGTAACATGCTTTGCAGGAATGACAAGTAATGATATACAATACATTAGGTTTTATGCCGAAACGTTGATAGGACCATCCTGTGATCAGAGAAAAAATGGTGTTGATGACTGCAGAAGAATTTGATAACCAATTGAGAGCAGTGTAGTTGACGTGCAGCCATTCTGACACTGCATGAGGAGCGCTCGATCCACTTCCCCACATCAGCGAACAACAGCCATTGACTAACATGATATTGACTACTTGAATCCATGCAATCCAAGTCGTACCGTATTTAACGTCAGTGGTAGCAATAGTGGTAGTCGAAGCAGTAGTAGCACTTTGTGTATTCTTTAATTTGGCATATTCAATGATTGTTGTTGAAGGCGATACGGGACTACAGCTAAAATCATCACCACTGATATCTTCTTGTGCGCTCGAATATTGACTTTTCATACTTTTGAATGATCCTCTCATCCCGAATAAAGTGAAAAAGAAAGAAAGAAGTTATAGAATTATGAACAGAAGCCAAAATCTTACTACCATTATAAGTTCTATGGATCATTTGAGGCGACTGAAAATCCGAGTTTTTTGAAACGGCTGTATTCAAAACCATTATAATTACAATATATAGCGTAAATGTTTGAATGGATGAGCAGTTATTACGCCGGTACGTACGTACTTAATATTTACAATAATCTAGGAGAAGTATAGCGGTGTTATTTTTCGTATATGCCTCAAATAAGAAGTACACTTATGAATAGCTCATTGCACGGCCAACGTGTATTCTCACTCATTAAAGAGGATATTAAATACCATTCTTTCCGGGAAAAAGGCATGATAAAGCCAATACTTTTATTATTGAAACTAAAAGTTTTCCAAGACTTGGTAAAGTCCTGTATTACTTGTCTTCCTGTCAGTAGCATATATTAAACAGTGAATTTTTAACTGAGTTGCTAAAGAATAATGTTTTAGGAGGGAATTGATGGTACACAAAGATTCCTGCATAAAAAAAAAAACCGACCATGATGCTATGTGAACCACCCCTTAATAAGTTAATTAAAGCATACGCTTTCCATAATTAGTATAATCTCCACACAAATACAGACCATACCATATTATTCATATATCATAGTTTTACCGCCAAACCTTAACATGTTTACTGAAGTGCGTTAATTGCTTGTAGTGTATACCGGGTTTGACTCAAGAGAGTTAAGGTTGATTTCTCTCTTGCTTTAAGGAAAGTTACGTAGCCTATACATTACATGCTCACATGGAATAATAAGATTAATCAATTGCATACTTAGATTTATATAATTTTACACCAATGTTTACATAAAAAAAACAAGTTTTTTAATTACTTTATTTGCAATACATAGGCCAAAAGTAACTCACTTTCATTATTGTCTCAGATATATTTAAAGGGTATTCTAAAAATATTGTAGTAGTGTAAAATACATCTCATGTAAAATACTATCTGCTTATAAAATGGGAGTGTTATCGGCTAGTTTGAGATATTCAGCCGACATTGAAAGTAAACGTTGTTTTCATGATAAAGCTCACCCACTGCGAATACATATGTGTTACGATCGATTGTTACCAAACTTTAAAAAAGCTCGGGTCACTTGTCCTACCATGCTACTTACAATGCTTTTAGCCTTGATTGATAAATTTTGGTGTACAACTAAATTGTACTACACACACATGTAGAAGAGAAAATTAATGAAATGCTTGTCAGAAATTTTTTATGTATCAAAGAAAGTGAGTGATGTTTCTGATAATGGCGAGGTTGTGAATAAAAAGTTATATAACCTCATATAAATCTGAAAGTGATAGACATCAATAGCTACAGTTGTAAAAAATAAAAATAGTAAGAAGAAAATGTTATCGAATTGTTACTCTTTTCGCTTGATGATTCAGTGGTGGATAAAGATTTCCCTTCAACAATTGAAAACTAAAAAAGCAACAATGAGGCAAATCGTAAAAACCAAGCCAATAATGAGATCTGCGGCTACTCTCCAGCACCAAATAGTTTGTATGCTAAAGCCTTGGCATAGGCGTATATTATTACCATAATAGAAATTGCCCGTTTAAAAAGCTTATATTGCCCAAGATGTTTATGTAAAAAGTATGTGCCCAAGCGTTCAAACGAAATAATCTTGGGATTGTAAAGGCTTTCTTGCTTACTTCTTGCATCACTAACAATTGCAATGCTTTTTGCAAGCTGCTTTTTGGCTCATTGATAACACAGTCTGCTAATTTCTGTTTAATATCATAGACAGCTCCGGTTGAGTTGGCATTTTGTATTTTCTTTTTCGTGCAACGTAGCATCTATTCGCGACGCTGTTCTGGATATAAAAATTGAGTTTAAATTTAGTGGGTGGTAAGGGCGTGGTAGAGGCGCATGAAGAATTAACCCAAAATAAAAAGTGAGGTTCATTGTTGTTATTGAAAAAAGTAATTTTTATTGAAACAAAAAAAAGATCATCTCTTTTTTTTTGTGTTTGTACACTAATAAATCTACTATCTTTGAATCAATCAGAAATAGAAGAGCAAGAGCTATACATAAAGGAGACAACTACGATGAAAAGTAGCTAAGATCAAGATATTAAAGGGAAGTATAAAGGAAAAATTTTCTTTTTTGGGGGAGGGGAGAGGGGATTTTTGAGAAGATTACACATAAATAGTGTGTACGTATAGACAGCTCCGGTTGAGTTGGCATTTTGTATTTTCTTTTTCGTGCAACGTAGCATCTATTCGCGACGCTGTTCTGGATATAAAAATTGAGTTTAAATTTAGTGGGTGGTAAGGGCGTGGTAGAGGCGCATGAAGAATTAACCCAAAATAAAAAGTGAGGTTCATTGTTGTTATTGAAAAAAAGTAATTTTTATTGAAACAAAAAAAGATCATCTCTTTTTTTTTTGTGTTTGTACACTAATAAATCTACTATCTTTGAATCAATCAGAAATAGAAGAGCAAGAGCTATACATAAAGGAGACAACTACGATGAAAAGTAGCTAAGATCAAGATATTAAAGGGAAGTATAAAGGAAAAATTTTCTTTTTGGGGAGGGAGAGGGGATTTTTGAGAAGATTACACATAAATGTAATATTGTGTTTAATACAAAAGGGAATTCTAATTAAAGTTATTATTTACGAGTCAGTAAAGGTCTTCTTGGCTTATTGGTCGTTGCAGAGTTGTTTTGAATGGTTTTAGTGGGTGGTATGGGACGTCTATTTGAGGGTATAACTGAAGGTCTTTCATATAAAGGTGATGCAGGTTGTCGACGACGAAGTGAGGTAGGGCTGTTTGTTGAAGGTACAATACTTTTGCGAACCGAGGTTGTTGCTTTACTGGTAATAGACTCCTTTTTCAGTGATGTAGTGGTAGTTGTAGACGAGGTGTTGGCATTAGTCAATTTGATCGATGTAGTTTTGTTTAATACAGGTTTTTGCTGTTGTTGGAGAGAAGAAATGCGTGGTTGTCTGGCGGAAATAGTATTAGTAGTGGAAGCGATGTTAGATTTCTTGATAGTAGCGATTTCATTCAAGGCCGTTTCCAACTTGAGCTCCATGCGTTTTCTATATTCAGCATCGTCCTTGGCTTGATTTTGTCTTTGAGTTTCAGATTCATGCATTTGATCTAAAACACGAGTCATCATTTCCTCCATCTTGTTTCTAGCAACAACTTCTTTCTTCAAACGAGCCTCTAAAGGTTGCAATTGCTTCAAAGCTGTATTCATCTTGCTTTCATAAAGCTGACGCATATGAACTTCTTGTTCCAAACGATCGTATAAGATCTTTTGTTGTTGGTCAATAAGAACAGTCATATCTTCCATGGCTTTTTCAAATGCCATACGCATTGCTGTTTCTTCGCGTACTTTTTGCTTTAATTGAGCAACTTGTTCGTTGACGAGATTCATTTGTTTGCGTTGGAAGCGGTCGTAAAATTGAGCTAATTTTGCAATCATTCTCTGCTCGGCATTTAGTGCTGAGGGTTTTTGGTCTTTCGGCATTGGTACCCACGCCATAAAGCTTGGATTTTGATGGCTGCACTATCTCGTTTACAGTCGTTGTATTCTTCGTTATCTTCGTTTTCAACAAGAGGATAAAATACACAATGAGACTCTAATTCATCGTCATCGCCATCAACATAACCCTCATCGTTTGAGATATATGTAAGTGAAGTTGCTGAGTGTACGTAAGAAGATGTCTTCTTGAGCTTATTCAACTTGATGACGACAATACGAGATTCTGAGGAGCGAATGCTGCTGCTATCGGTTGTTGAGCTATCGTTATCGGTATCCATCACAGGTACAGAATCATTACTGTAATCTTGATCAGAAAAGGAGTAATCTATAATTTTATGGGTGAGTATTTATATAATGAAATAAACCAGTGAGTAAATACCTTTCTGTATGTATTGTGATTGTGTAACGTGCTTGTACATATTGTCGGATAAGAATGAGGAAGGGCCGACAGGAAGACGTTGTTTTTGATCCTCTGATTGGGTGATAGATTCAGTGGATGATGATAATGGTCTACTGACTTGAGCGGGTAATTGCAATGGTGATAATTTATTATCTTCGACAAGATGTTCTTCTTCCTCTTCTTCAACCAAAGTCTCGTGCCAAACTGAATGATTCATGTGACTTATCATATTATATTCTGATGTTTGTTGTTGATGTTGTTGAGTAACCGATGGTAATGCCGTCAATAAAAATGAAGAATCATCAAAATACGAATATTCGTCTTGTAAATCATCCAGGTAAGCCAATTCTCTCAAACACATCTTCGATGGGAATTCGAATTTATATTGTTCAGGTTCCAAATGTTGAATAACTTGAATCAATTCGCCACCATTGATTGATGATTCATCATCCTCGTCATAGAAACGAGTCTGTTGAAGTTGAATATGTTGTAATGAAATCAATTTGGAGAATTTTGAATAATAATGAAAAAGTATTATAAATGCAGAAGAAAAGGGGGAAAACAAATGTCGGAGAGTGTAGTGGATTTTTATATATGCAAGGTGTCAAATCAAAACCAAATCAGAAACGCCGATATAAAAAAAAGATGCAGAAGGATGTCAATATACATATATTATTGAATGAATTGCTGTTTGTTTTACCTGTGTGTACATGTACATTAATTTATCATCAAATCCTTGAAAAGTATTATTATTGTTCATTATAATTATAATTATTTGTTTAGTAACTTCTTAAAAAGTAATATTTTTATTCTCAAATCAAGTAGGTAAAAAGGAAGCTTGCGGTAAAGGAGTGTATATGTGAAAGAAAAGGAATGGGAAGGGGTCTTTTATATAAATTTATATATAAAAGAAAGTGAAAAGAGAGGAGTGAGATTTGATTGAAAGGAAGAGAAATGAAGAAAGAATGATGAAAATAAGTTAGCCGTATTTATATCTTTTTTACTGCTGTCAAATAAGGGTATAGAAAGGAGTGGCTAAAAGACAAGGGAATCTATTTTTTACTTTTTTTCATGCTTGTTACACACTTCTTGTTGATCAAAACAGTGATTAATTTTCAATGATTTACCAAATGTGTGAACAATCAATTATGTGGCAAAGCACCACATAATACACCCACCCACCTATACTCTGTTGAAAAAGCAGTAATGATTTCTATATATATAACAATGGCCCACTTTGATTTAAACTTTGATATTAATACGATCACATATTACAATACGATACTTCGATTATTTTTGTTGTTGTACAACTTAATATCTTACATTATTACTCAATTTGTAATTTTCGATGAATTTTTATTTGTAGATCCTCTCTCCTAATAAGACGATATAATAATGCTTTCCCCTTTTAAATCCATAGAAGCCTTGTGCGTTAATAATTTTATGAGGTTTCCGGAATACGAACATACATACATAGATTCGGAGGTGATGCTGTCATAAAGAACAATCGACAAACTTATTAATATCTCCTCCTCCCCCTCCTAAGAATTTATATTTATAACATTCATCACCACACCCAACCTCGAGTTCGCGACCTTTTCCAATCTGAATTTTCTACTTTTATAAACTCCTTGCGTTTACCCATATACATGCTGTTGAATTGTTAGGTACTTCTACCTTCCCCCTTTCTACTTTAGACGTTTCTATGTAATTTTGTGTATCTATGGTATACTCCTTTAAACATACATAAGGCAAAAGGTTTCGTAAAGGAAGTATACAAATAGATCACAAGTGGCTCACATGAGTATTTTGTATTAAAGCAAACAAAAAAATATGTAGCCACATTTTTGGATCGTGTGCATTTGTCTACCTTTGCAAGTGTACTACTTTTCATTCTCCCAGGTTAGGCTGAAATCTAAAAAGTAAGGGTTCTCCTCTCCCCCTCCCCCAACTACTCCAAAAAAAATCATGCTGTTGTAATGATGATTGACTCAAATGACGAAAATCTATAAAAGCATATCAACCCACCACACGATCGACTAATATATTAGTTTAAAAAAAACAACAATAACATCAACCGACCAACCCGACCAACCCGACCCAGCCGATAATCGGACTTTCTCTCTATTCCCTTTCCCCTCTTTTCTCCAATTTTTGTATTCATAGCATTTAACCACATAAAATAATAAAACGTTCTAAAATTAATGACATAAATGTGCTTTAGCTTGAACTTTTTCGCTGTGTATTATTTATTAATTATGACTGAAACAATGGTGATTTTTGACTGTAAATTGATGAAGAAACGGAGTGCCACTTTTGTGGGAGAAGAATATATATACATATAAAATTAAAGGAGAAGAGGTACAGCTAAGTAGCATGAGTAGCAGCTGCACCACCTTCGGAAACACTTGTCATACCAGCCATTAATCTTTGTTCTGCAGTGACTTGTTCATTCCATTTTCCAGTGTATTTAAACCGATATTTGTGTTCATTACACCACGCTTGCACTGCTGCACATTCTGCATTGAACATGTCCCTTGTGACACCCTCAAATAAATTATCAAATGTATGAAAATTGGTTTCATATTCCAATTCAGTTAATTGAGGGAAAAGCTGTGACAAACTTTCAAATCCGGGTTTTGATAAAGGTGTCGTCATAAATTTCGAGATCAGTAACTTTTTTATAGAGGCACCTGGTAGCTGTTGTTCAGTGTTGCTGTAATTAGTAAAAGTAGTTGTGGAATAGATGGAGGGTATATGGTATGGCGAGAAACGGGTTTTCTTTCTTGTCGTGTGGGTATACTTTGCTCGTGTAACAAATGCGCTCGCTTTTTAACAAAAGATGCTAAATCGCGATTGGATATACAAGCTAGATCGATCAATTCCAGTGTATCTAATTTGTTGCATTTACATAGTAACTGCCAGAAAACATGACTGGATATGCGACCAACTGGCGAAGATCCAATCAACGCACGCCCACCGTTACTAATGATTTCAATCTGGCCAAGCGCACTCCTTGATTTGAGTGAACACAGTGTCAATGACTTTAAAGATTTCCAATGGCGTACAATGGTCAATAAAACTGCATCATCCATACCAGAGTGTAATCCACGGAAATGCTTCATGCGGGGAGTTGCTGTAATGATTGCTTGTAAAAGTCCAGAGGAGTGAATTCCTTTGTCGTGGTTGTTGTGATAATAGAAGGTTTCCAAAGCATGGCCATGGCTGGCTATAGTACAGAATAGCTCAGTCATTTCCAGATCCAATGTACAGTCTTCTATTTTTAAAGTGTTCAAGTTATCTTGGTTGATCTGAAAAAGCTGATAGATCACATCCGAAAACTGATCATGTAATTCAAATTTGTGTTTCAGATATTCTTCTCGTCGGCGAGGAGGCTGTAAAGCAGAAATATGAGAGAATAATGTAGGACTACGCGAGTGTTGCTGTTGTTGATGCTCGTGGGCAAATTGAACCGGTACGACGGCATTTTGTATGAACTTGGAGTAGCATCCTTTGATGGTAATTGATTTGATTCGAGGCGCAATACGAGCTAACTTCTGCAAGCAATGAACCAAAGTTTTGTATTCCAGGTTCTCAAATACAAGGAACCTGTAAAGATAAGGGTCATGACATACTCTGTTCCAACAGTGACAGACACTGAGTACTTGCTGTTAGTAAAGTAGTTGATGTTGATTCTATTGCTATAATAACTTACCTTGCAACAAGCCAACGCTCGGGTAAAGGAAGATAAGAAAATATTTCCAAAAGTATAGTATCGGGTAAATTCATTTTATATTAAAAAACGTAAAAGAGGAAAGACATGGCAAAAGAAGGGATTTTTATATATAACACAACATGAAATGATTCACTTTTTAGAATTTAGAAAGAGAGAAAAGAAAAATGTCTGACTTTGGAATATAAAATAGTTTCGCCCTGCTAGCGAAGCCATCTTGACCAAGTTCCAGGCACTCTTTGTTTCTGAGCAAAAAGAAAAAAAAGTTTTGGTTTCATAGAAAATAATGTAATTTCCCTTATGCGAAATAGAATAGACAAAATTAAATTGCTAAACCGGGGAATGTTCTTCATGGATACAATTCATTAGGTTCAAGAAGAATTTATTGCAGCAGACACAATTTCTGTGTCTAGAGGTGTCATTCCGTGGAATCACTTGTTCCCTTGCCGCCAAATGTTTCGCGCAGATAAAGAAAATGTTTAGGTTGTGGAAAAATCTCAGACCCTGTGTTATATAGTGTTTAACAACTTGAATCACTTTAACTATAAATAATCTAGAGAGATTAGAGCTTACGTATGTACATAAGCTATCAAAATCTTGCGGATCTAATTGATATTCAATACTACATACACTTTACTGTTTAGCATTGTAAGTAGAGATGTAGAAGCCACTCCGCGAAGATATGCCATGTTTTGACAAAGTACATCTTCATGCGATTTTCTGATCTTTAGAACCAGATAATGCGGCTCTTCCATGATTTTTAAGGAGAAAAAGAAAGAGAGAGAGGAGGATAGTAAATCAGTATTGATATATGAAAAGGAGTTTTCTTCCCAAAAATGCATTTTTGATATTCACAATCAATCAAGCTTCATACTTGCTTCAATCACCTTCTTGGCGGTAGCAAGAAACATAATATCTGAGATGGAAATAAAATGGATGATAAAGGTCATGTGGTGCTATCTAATAGCGCGTTTTTAAGACATGATGATGGGCACACATGTGGTCAACGCCAAGATAATAATCAATATATCTATGGCATCTATGATAATATACAAAACATGATCCGTTACTTCAGCTCTTGAGTATGGTACTGTTTCATGTATAAATAAGTATCCTAAAATATTTTACGAATGGGAATGGACATTCTGATATGTTGTACAACATATAGGAAGTGTACATGCGCGCGCCGACTTGCTTGATTTCAACAACGTTGGTGTTAGAGAAAATCAGACGTGAGTATATATGATAGTATAAGAAAATTTTAAGAAAGAGCTACGAGATGAAGAGGAAAAACCCTATAGTGATGCAAACCAAAGCAAGTGAATCAGTCTGCTGTATTAAAGGATAACGCCGAATTTTAAACAAGTTGACTTGGTTAATTATGTGTTCAACTGTTGAGGGCGGGTCAACCACCTTTCAATCAATGAGATAGCCACTATGCATGAGCATGAGCCATCACACAGAGTAAATCCTGTGGTACAAGCTAGGTGGTATTCGGCCTCTCAAGGTGACAGCCGCACAGCATAAAACATAATCACCATTTATAGCAAATAATCAGTAGTTGTTTACAACTCTTGACTTTATTGCCCTCCTTCCGTCCAATGTAGACATTAACTCCCGAGCTATTAGATCTAACTGTTCCTAATAAACAACTCTTCACACCCCTTTCCAAATTCTCTCCTTGATACAGCGAAACAAAAACCAACAGAAATTTCCAACAACGTTTTGAAAATTTAGAATAATTTTTTTTTATTCAGTCATCGCGATGAAATGTAAATAAAAAGAGCGATTTGTCGATTCGATTCCACCGGTAGTCCATGAGTAAAAAAAAAAGTAGTAAAAAATTTGATTATATTATCAATTGAATACTGATTTGATGTACTGGTGTATTCCAATTTAAGGACCAGCAGTAGGAGAAGGGTTCATTCTACGCTTACCACCAGCTTGAGCGGTGACATTGACGAAACGACGGTTGTAAACTTGTCTCTTCTTAGCGCGACCAGTCAAAGCCTTCTTCTTTTCTTGCTTAGCGACCTTAGGAGTTTGAGACTTAACCTTACCGGCACGAGCCAAAGAACCGTGAACTTTACCCTATTGACGGTAACGACAACAAAAAAAAAGGGATTAGTTCTACATGTTGATCGGATGGATGGATTTTTAGAATAATTTTTTTTTATTCAGTCATCGCGATGAAATGTAAATAAAAAGAGCGATTTGTCGATTCGATTCCACCGGTAGTCCATGAGTAAAAAAAAAAGTAGTAAAAAATTTGATTATATTATCAATTGAATACTGATTTGATGTACTGGTGTATTCCAATTTAAGGACCAGCAGTAGGAGAAGGGTTCATTCTACGCTTACCACCAGCTTGAGCGGTGACATTGACGAAACGACGGTTGTAAACTTGTCTCTTCTTAGCGCGACCAGTCAAAGCCTTCTTCTTTTCTTGCTTAGCGACCTTAGGAGTTTGAGACTTAACCTTACCGGCACGAGCCAAAGAACCGTGAACTTTACCCTATTGACGGTAACGACAACAAAAAAAAAGGGATTAGTTCTACATGTTGATCGGATGGATGGATTGCTGAATGTTGATGGAACTGTCGTAATTTACCATAGTGGATGAATATAATCTACAAAGAGAAAGATCTTTGAAGTGTACAGGCTGCTTCACTTGTTATACTAGAAAAAATTAGAAATCCTACCCGCCTTTGTCCGGGTAAAATATTGTTCGGACCGGACAATTTCACACTATTTATTTTCAAATGGCAGAGCCTCAGATAATATATGTTAGTACAAGGTACTTGCTCACTTTGGTGAAATTGCTAGTGACAATATTCTTCCCGAGATGATTAACTCAAGTTTTGAACAAACCACTTAATCCCATGCTTCAGCCTGCTTGTTGTATTCCTCATAGGACTTAGGATATCACAGATTGGGTGTGTTAAGTGCAAGTTCATAGCTTTTTAGCCCGGACCTTTAAGTATGCGCGGCTCGGACCACTTCAAGCTTTGGCTTTCACTTTCAAAATTAGGCAGTGTGACTTGGCCCGATTGAATGTCCGAAATCTCCTGCATGTACCTCTGAAGCTTGGCCAACATGATGATCCTCCTTCTTAATCGAAAATATGGGTATGTACACAGCATCCATCCATCTAAAAGGAGATATGGCTATCATCCAAACTCGATACTAATCAAATCAATCTATTTCTTATGATATTTAGCTGTCGGCAAGAACAAGTAAGTGTTTTATTGATTGAGCTCACAAATGTCATTTTACTCATTGCTTATTCCCTAATTAGGCGTCTTTCAAAAGGAAAGAAGGGTTTGAAGAAGAAGGTGTAAGTAGCTCTTCTAAGAAATGCTTAACGACTAGTACACATGTTACGAGCTAAGGAGAGAGGAAAAGATGCGTTCGATTAGAGAGACTGTTCGACACAAAACTTCACACTCACTGCTACAAAAAACAAACACCAGCATCTTCATCGCCACATAGATCTTTTTCTCAACATTGCACTTTAAACACCATTGGGGACTATGGACTCTTATCAGTACAATACCTCAGCTCACTTCATCCTATTACAGTTTTTTAAAGCTTAGGTCTCATTGACATTTGTACTAGTCGTTTTAGCACCGCAGAGGATCTTTAGACCGTAGATATTGACTTTTTTGACTTTTTAGCGTTGACCCCTTCACCCGTAAGGATTGGTATGATATCAAGGCTCCCTCCATGTTCGATGTCCGTCAAGTTGGCAAGACTCTTGTCAACCGTACTCAAGGTCTCCGTAACGCCAACGACTCTCTTCACGGTCGTGTTGTTGAGATGTCTCTTGGTGATCTTTCCAAGGATGAGTCTCGCTCTTTCCGTAAGATCCAATTGAAGGTTGACGAAATCCAAGGTAAGAACTGTCTCACCAACTTCTACCGTATGGATATGACCACCGACAAGCTCCGTTCCATGGTCAAGAAGTGGCAATCTTTGATTGAGGCTTTCGTTGATGTCAAGACTACCGATGGTTATCTTGTTCGTCTCTTCGCTGTCTCTTTCACTTCTCGTCGTCGTAACCAAATCAAGAAGACCACTTATGCTCAAGCTGCTCAAATCCGTCAAATCCGTAAGAAGATGTTCGAGATTATGACTGAAGAAGCTGTTGCTTGTGATCTTAAGGAACTTGTTGCCAAGGTCACCTCCTCTGCCTCTCAATCTGCTCAAGATGCTATCGCTGTCCGCATCGAGAAGGCTTGTCAAGGTATCTACCCTCTCCAAAACACCTACACTCGTAAGGTCAAGATCCTTAAGGCTCCCAAGTTCGATGTCTCTGCCCTTTTGGCTCTCCACGGTGGTGCTGCCGCCGCTGGTGATGACACCGGTGCTAAGGCCTCCAAGGATTTCGTTGAACCCGCTATCCAAGCCTCTGTTTAAATAAATTTGATTGCATCTAAATGGATTTTTTTTTGTAAAAAGGGTCTTTATTTGTTTTTATATAAAATAAAAAAATATATCATAGTAAAATAGCACTATAGACGACAACTAAGTTATTGTCTGTCTGCATCTTCCTTTCTTTGATCCATTGTACGCTGAATAACGCGTGCAAACCACTCACGACTCGTTTTCTCTTCGATGGATAGTACGCGAGTACCATCCTTTCTCAAACGCAGGTAAACACCGTCAACTCCAGCTTCAACGGATACGAGATGATCCAAAAGAATACCGTATTCTAATTTGAGTGTATCAGAGCGAACGACTAGGATGCGAGTGTAGGTCAAAATCGCAATGATAGTGTCATTTTGGACAATAGTATGAGCAATGTATACTTCACTTGCGTATTTTCCACTTTCCATTTCTTTGAGCCACATCTGGCCTAGTGCTTCTCTTTGAGAATAAGTCTAAATGCATTTTTACAAAGTCAGTAACACGCTAAAATTTTTAATGTTATATCTTTGACTTACGGTGACGATTCCATCTTTGCCGCTGTAACGAGGAACTCTTTCACGACCCAATTCCCCTGCCTCGAATACAGTTGTGGTTTCACGAATACCGGCAGTTACATTACTAGCCATATCGAAGAATCCAACGACTGGTTTTGTGAAGACACTACATGTTGATTGACCGTCTAGTCAGTTGATTTTTCTCAATATTATGTATCTTTCAACTACACTTACCCAACAATGCCTCTTCCTACTCCTCCTGCAAAACCAGCTACACCTCCAGACTCTGCACCCTCCATAGGACGTTTCTATTTTGTATTACATGTTAGACATTGTATAGGATGATAAATTGACAAGCCGAAATTCCTTACCACAAGGCCAGCTACACCGCTTGCAATACTGGTACCGAAATAGCCAAAGCCTTTAGTAACACCGTATATGGCATGTGTTGGCTTGTTTCGCGTCATATTCATACGGCGCCTGTCCTGGAACTTTTTATCCATAGTTGCAGCAGAGATACCTTTACCCAAACTGCCAGTGAATCTACTCATACTGTCTGTAATACCAAAGACACTCTTCTGCATAAATCCACCAACACCCTAAAGTATATCATGTGAGCACCATATTTTTCTTCTTTGACATCAAAAACGCTAGCATACATACCTTTGCGATGCCAATACCCAAATCTTGAGGTCTATCACTCATAATAAAACCTTGATAGGGCTCGTAAAAGAGTTCGCCAAATCCAGAACTAAGTGTGTTGAACAATCCAACTGGGTTACCAAGAATGTCAATACTACCTAATACACGATGGATTTGATAAATGACTTGTTCTTTGTAGTGAAGTATAATGCGAGATGTAAGATCTTCGGAACTAGCACGAAGGTTATCGACCATCAATGCGTTCAACTTGATTGGGGCATCCTATTATCAATCATTCATTTAGTAAATAATAATCGCATATATTTCAGAGAGCAGACAGTCTTACATTAGTGTGTACGTTTCTTTGACATCAAAAACGCTAGCATACATACCTTTGCGATGCCAATACCCAAATCTTGAGGTCTATCACTCATAATAAAACCTTGATAGGGCTCGTAAAAGAGTTCGCCAAATCCAGAACTAAGTGTGTTGAACAATCCAACTGGGTTACCAAGAATGTCAATACTACCTAATACACGATGGATTTGATAAATGACTTGTTCTTTGTAGTGAAGTATAATGCGAGATGTAAGATCTTCGGAACTAGCACGAAGGTTATCGACCATCAATGCGTTCAACTTGATTGGGGCATCCTATTATCAATCATTCATTTAGTAAATAATAATCGCATATATTTCAGAGAGCAGACAGTCTTACATTAACGTTTCCCAGTGTCATGGTGAGCACATTGAATACATAACCAAACGCACTGCTTCTGACAGAAACACTACGTATTACAAAATTTTAGTAAACATGTATAAATATCATAGGAATGCAAGCAGCACTGACCTCGACTCTTGCTCATCCATTCGCTCTGTTCTGACAAACGACAAATTGAGTCTCATTGGCTGTATACAAAACTCTTCAAAGTAGTAGAGAGCCTCCGCTTTTTCGACAACAGGTTCTGCAATGGACATGACAAACATGTCCTCCCTATTGTCACTTTTAGTTTAAAATTTCTTCACTGACCCATAAATTCTATACTTACTCGTCATCGTTGTTTGGAGGAGCATTCTGGAACTGTGTAAAATCAAGGAAAGCATACAAAAAGTCTTCATCTACTTCAAAAGTCATTTCTTGGAGTAAAACAGAGAACAGTTTGAAATAAAGAACGCCGTGACCTATAATGACTGATTTAATATGCCTCTTCTTCAATATGTGCAAGGTAGTACTTACGGTCATCTTTCACTTTATCGAGAGCTATATGAAGAGCGGGATGTGTAGCGAGTTCACTGGAAACCTTAGGAAGGGTTGTGGGATAGCAAAGAATTGGATACGTTGTATTGTACAATTGATTATCGATCTAGATGATTACCCATTTAGCTTCATGTCTGGTAAGAGCGATTTTGATAATAATAACTAACCTGTAACCATTGAATACTGAATCGAAGGGATTGATACATATTGGAATCAGTGTACTTAAAATCGAAACCTTTCACAGTAGCAAATATAATTTCCTAATTAAATTGTGTCAGTCATTACAATATTCATCCGCTCGATTATGCACAAGATTACCTGAGCGTTTCTGTTGATTACCGAGACACCAAGACCAGCTAAATTGATTTCCATAACGTAGTTCGTGACATGCTGGACATTGACTGTTTCAAACGCATCTCTTACACTACCTTCTCCAGAAGTGGAGGCTAGTGTAGAAGTTCCCGAGGATTTTGGTCGATACAAACTCTTGGACAGGTCGAAATCGGTCAAGCGCAAAACGAGAGCAGAGTCAACAGCCATAATGTCAATAGATAAAGTGTTGCTTCCAATGGGTCCATCACGGTGTTTCATATAACGGAATGGTACCTGAGCACCAATAGCTTGGAAGTTGATACTGCGGTGACGATTTCCAACCATCAGCTGCAATCTCTTCTCTTTAGCAATAGGAATATCCCAAGAATATTTGAGTGTCTCCCCTGGACGTAGCGTGAATTTACGAGGTTCATTGAATGCTTTCTTCTGACTAGCTTTCAATTCGTAGTCTTCGAGGTTTATTTGGTCTTGTTTGAAGTGAATATCAGTGCTTGACTTGTTGACGATAAGGTAAGGCCACTCTTCATCCTCGTTGAAAGTAACAAAAATGGTAGAGTCCTTAATGTGAACAGAGACACGAACAAGATAAGGAATACTTCCATCACCCTTATCGACCTTGACAAAGGTTTTTCCGATTTCCTGGATGTCAAAAGGTGATGACCAATTATTTTCCAATCCTTGAAGCTGAAGGCATAACCATCGCACGCGAGATCGAGTTGTTTGGAAAAGAGCCTTCTTTTGATTGGCATCGATGTTCGCAACTTCATCAAAGCCAAATTCGCGATATTTGAGCGGAATATTCATATTGTTTTTGATAATATATCTAGGAGTGATTGTGACCAATTTGGTCAATCGCAACAGACCAAAACCTTCTTCAACTTTAATACCTGCATGTCTTGCATAATTGTCTGATTTGCACAGCAAGGTGACATCCTGAGCATTTCCAACCGCCTCAAAACTAATAGGATCACTCCATTTAGAATCGTTGATAGAAATCTGTGCACGATTCTTATGATCAAACTCGGGGTAGGAGAATATAGCAGGTTCGATGTGTTCGCCTTCCTTGTACGCAGGAATTGTCTCGATGGGAACATTTCCTTGGCGGTAAGTTTGCTTAGATCTCAATGAAATAGGTAAGCCACACTTGTTGAGGATAAGATAAGGTGCATAAATGCTGATATGCAAAGCGTCAGTTGTGTTTGTTGAGCGGGTAATGTTCATGCGAAGATTGTTTGGAACATCATCTAAATCAGTGATAACCAACTTTTCACCAACTACATTATAGTTTGCACTTGTTTTGATAACAGAGGTGTCACTGCATTTATATCTGTCAGATTTCAAATCAAGTTGAATTTCCAAAATCGCATCACTCTTCATATTGTGGATTTGCGCGGTGCTTCCCTGTTCAACGTATGTAGTAATGCGCTCTCCTGAAATTTGGTTGGTGAGCGTGAGATCAAAGTCGAATGGTAACAAATTCTCCACTTCTACCGGAGGACAGAATTGGATCTTCATAAATGGATATTGCTTTACGATAGGATTTTTCTTGTCAAACTCGGCGTTCAATTGATATTTGAAGGAAGTGAGATTTTCTTGATTTCCTTCAGCAGGTAAACATTCCACAAATTTGGGAGAATTGGGAAGCATGACATCAGCCCAAGTAAACATTTGCGTGCTCCAACGGTAGCTCTCTGATGGCCTTACCACAATCCAACGCCCGTACGATAATTTGATAGGTACATAGTAATTGTCGTGAGGTTTGACTTGAACAACACCAGATAGAATGCGTCTCTCTTTGTTCACTATGGCGAATTCCATTTCTCTGTTGGAATTGTTCTGCAAGACAAGACCACTTCTGAAGGTAACTTTTTTGACGTGGTTTTCCAAATGAATATCGACAATTAAACGGTGATTTATTCCTTTCACTTCGGGTCGCAAACGGAACGCATATTCCCCTTCTCGATCAACCGGAATATGTGGGATACTTTCCCAATCGCACTGTTCGATCTGAACTCCAAATAGATTCTCTCCACGGCTGATGTTCTCTCTACGTTTCTTCCAGTCGCGGAAGGTCCAAGGCATACTTTGTCCTTGCTCCAATTTATATATATTTGTCTTTCCGCTCTCAGCATCATCAGACATATTCCAGAAATGAAGATTATAACCAGTAAAGTTTTGAATGAGATAAGGTCTAACCTGGCTTTGAGCGGTCTGAGCAAGTGGCTATTATCACGATAGAAAATTAATAGATGTATACAATCTACAGTCATGAATTTCCTTACTTTGGTTTCCGAGAGAGTTTGAGAAATTGTTAAAAGACTTTCAAGGAAGGCATGTGTTACATTCAAGTACAAAAGTTCACTTGATTGGAAAGCAACATTAGTAGATTTATCGGTAGCATCCTGAGAAACCTTGATGCAAAAGTTCCAAGGTTCTAACACTGGCTCCCAATGAGAATTTTTGAAGTTGAAACTGTTTGCTTTCAATACAAAATCCACATTTGCTTGGACTGCTCGAGACCAATCTGAAGCCTTGACAGCAAAAGGATTGACCTGGATATCCATAAAAGGCAGTTCGTGCAAATCTTCAATTAGAATGATCTGAAGTCCATCAAAAGCAGCAAATAACTACAACATGTTCGTTAGAGTTTATCGCTCATAGGAGTGTGTGCCACATGCATTACTTACTGATTCTTTGGACATAACAATGAAGGGTTCAATGCCCTTTGCTTTAGCCGAGCTAGGCGAAGTAGGTGAGGATACCATTTGGTCATCACCATCCATTAAAATCATTTCTGATGATATATCAGAAGTATCGTCATCGTCATAGGGCTTTGGTGCTTGATTGTTATCGTTATTACCCATCAACGCGATACCCTTGTTAGCAATGTTCATAATAAGCATAGCATCTTGATAAGACAAACGAAGGATGATCGGTTCGACGTTCAAGTTGATTGCTGTGAGGTTGTGTACCGAATTGGTTGAGGCAGTCTCCATCTTCAACTTGGCACTGAACTCTTCAACGAAGTGCATTGTTGATTCTTCAATATTGTCCATTCTACACAATACCATACCAATTCCATCTAAATGTACCTCCAAATGTTCGTCTTGAACAACAGTCAGTTGATTAAATGAAAGAATGAGAGCCTCAGAGTTGGTGTTCTCAGGACTTCCAAGACAGTAAACTTGGAGATCAACAACATTAACATCATACTTCATTACAGCTGCAGGTGTTTCGTTTTGTCGTTGGACTTGTTTAAAGTCGTTTTCTTTCTTGCTATTGTTGTGAGACTGGACAAACTTTTGAGCTTCCGTGGGTTCAATGACGACAAAGGGGCTCATGAAAAAGTCTTTGAGTAGGAATAGGTAGTCCAAAGATAACACAATTTTAGGTGTATCGACGGTTACCTTCATATCCATAATGGGTGTAAGTTCTTCTTTGTAAGAGTGAAGTCTGAATTGAAATTGAGGACCGTCAAGCTTATTCGCAGGCAGGATTTCTCTGAACTTTGATTTTGATTGTGCTCTAGTATCCGCAAACATAATCGATTGTACGCTTACTTCCATTAGCATCGACTCATCAGACATGTTTTGAAGCTTCAAGCCAATATTGTCGAAGGCAAGTCTAGAAAGCATTTGCTTGTCTCTGTTTTCATCGTTGATATCCTCACCAGTCATCACTTCCAGACATACTGTATTCAACTGAATGATCAAATCAAGATTGATTCTGATATCTTCTAGTGCTTTGACTCCCGTTTCAGAAATATTCTGCGATGTAGTAGATCTATTGGATCGGGTGGATCGACTAGCGACCATGGAATTTTCTGCAACAACAGTTTCTTCACTTGCGTTCAATTTTTTATCGTCGGTGTCCGCAGCGGCCAAGAAATTGGATTGGATAAACTGCCAGGCCTCTAACAAGGACTTGTATTGTCTTTCAGTCAATGCCATACGAACGTCAGATATATTGCCCTTAATTTGAGTTCCAGGACCAGTAGTTTCCTTGGGATTTTCTGGACTTTGTATATCAAAAACAATATCTAAATCATCAATGATGGGTAGCTAAGCATTTGCTTGTCTCTGTTTTCATCGTTGATATCCTCACCAGTCATCACTTCCAGACATACTGTATTCAACTGAATGATCAAATCAAGATTGATTCTGATATCTTCTAGTGCTTTGACTCCCGTTTCAGAAATATTCTGCGATGTAGTAGATCTATTGGATCGGGTGGATCGACTAGCGACCATGGAATTTTCTGCAACAACAGTTTCTTCACTTGCGTTCAATTTTTTATCGTCGGTGTCCGCAGCGGCCAAGAAATTGGATTGGATAAACTGCCAGGCCTCTAACAAGGACTTGTATTGTCTTTCAGTCAATGCCATACGAACGTCAGATATATTGCCCTTAATTTGAGTTCCAGGACCAGTAGTTTCCTTGGGATTTTCTGGACTTTGTATATCAAAAACAATATCTAAATCATCAATGATGGGTAGCTTTCTCTCCACTGGCTTGCCAGAAGCATCATATGTCACAGCTGTAGATCGCAAGCTGATGTCGTAAAGACCACAGTTGATTTGAGCGACAGGGATTTCTGCTAACTCGGGTAAGTTTTTCAAGTTTCTTCTTGAAGCTGTTGTAAAGACATTGTTGGCACGAATTTCACCCAAATGGGCAATTAAAGTATCGGTCTTTTTGTTCGCCCCAATAGGGAATACTACAACTGGACTCTTAACATTGACATCAAAATGAAACCTAGTGCCATTCTCTTGTTGCTGTTGAGCGGTTTCTACAGCGGCGTTTCTAGCAGCATCATACACATTTTTCATTTGTAGGAACTCGGTCAAGAACGTGAGGAGTGGCTTGACTTGATCTGTAACGTATAGCTGTATAGCACCCATCTTCAATTTGAACTCTTGATTAAAACCAGTAAAGTTGGAAGTCTTAGGATCGTACGTCTTGTAAGTAAAATCAGCGAGTTCATCACCAACAATGCTAACGATATAAGTTTCAGAGGCCAAAGAAGATAGACTTTTTTCTGAGCCAATACTATTGTTCCTGACAACCAACGTATCATCAGATAAAGTAAAATTACTGAATTTACCATTCACTTCGATGGTACTGGGTTCAAGTAAGATCTCCAGATCTCCGGAGCTAAGCTCTCCTGTGCTCAGCCTTTTACCCTCGTTGTTCAAGATCAGATTGATACTATCCATGTGAATCGCAACCTTCATTCGATTATCATTTGTCTTTGGAAGTTCTATTTTAATTGTTTTCTTGGGTTTGCTTCTCGTTATATTGGAATTTGATTTATCTCCAAAGTCAGATGCATCGTCGTAGAACACGTCACCTTCATACTCTTCTTCACCGGTCTCAATCTCAATTGCGGGAGGTGGAGAAGGGGGAGCTGTGAAAGTGTTCATAATCCAATTGTAGATCCTCAAAAGAGATTTTCGGGTGACGATGACGGTTAAAGTAGACAACACAACCTCAACAGTTTGGTCATAGCTCTCGTAATGATCTACAAAATGAGGGTGTTCTCTGGAAGCCTTTCTATATTTGACATTCACTAAATTTCTGCCACTTGAACGGCCTACATTCTGTTTTCTGTCAATAATATCAGAGGTAACAAGATCATGGAAATCACCCTCGTGCTCCATTTTGTCCACAACAGTAAGTGCTTTCAGAGAGACATCTACCAGCAAATCCAATGGTCGCGTCACTACTGTCAACTTGAAATTTTCCAACAGGACTTCGCACAAGAGAGTCTCTTTAATGGGGTCTTTGGCATCTGTCTCATGAACACTTGCAGACACTTTATCCACTTTAAAGACCATCTTGAATTGCTCCACTTCAGAACTTGCAATACTTCCACTTGGTGCTGTGGATGTGGGACTACTCGATCTAGTTCTAACCGAAAGAGTTTCCTCATCATCGGAGAGGTAAAAGTCACCGTTTTGGGGACCCCAGAAACGCTCAGAGATGATATTTCCTGTGCTTACATGACTTGGAGTAGTTTGCAAAGTAGGCCGCTTTGGTGTTTGACTTCCGCTCGTACTTTCTTCATCGCCTGTTTTGGGAACAATAAAATCAACAATTTTCATCAAAATCTTGTACTTGCTGTCAGATAAATTAACGGAAAGGAGTGGTAAGTGCCCGGATATCTTAAACTTGGTGAATTCCGTCTTTCCAGGTAAAATACATAATTCAACCAAGAAATTCATGTCGATACGCTCAACAAAACGAGCATCTACACCATTACGAGGGGGTTTATCCTGAAGCTGCCATAAGCATTCTTTGGTATTTGTGCCAATAAGCACCTTGGTTTGACTCAATGATACATTAAATTTATCATACATGAGGTTTTCTAACGTCTTGCTATCCTCTTTGCTGTACTTTTGGACATCCTTGTTCTTTATATCTTGAACGACATCTTTATCAGCTAACTGACTGTCGATATTTATATGACCTGCATCAATAATCATCACAGGAGAATCTTGACTTGTCAAGCTATGAACACGTAGTAAAAGTTAGGGCAATTATCATTGTCATATAAGACGAGCAAGTTTTACCTTTCGGGGATGATAATAATGGGTGCGTCCATATCTACATTGAGATCAAAAGTGGTGTGCGTCTCCAAGGCAAATTCTAAGCCAGCGCGTGTTTGAAGCTTGAATCCCTCAAAAGTATCACCAGCAACCGCCATCAAAGCATTCACACTTTCCATTTTAGATTTTGGTGGCTTGAAGAACTGGATAACTCCACTGATTA
This sequence comes from Mucor irregularis B50, assembly GCA_000587855.1. Classification (NCBI taxonomy): domain Eukaryota; kingdom Fungi; phylum Mucoromycota; class Mucoromycetes; order Mucorales; family Mucoraceae; genus Mucor; species Mucor irregularis. Next base: position 419,073 of record KK076493.1, on the reverse strand, counting down.
CCACAGGACTGTAAATGATCTCCAAGTGTCTCATTTTAAGCGAAAATGCATTATCTGCCACTCCACTCAATGGTTTCTTTTCAAAAACAAAAGAAAAGAAAGGATCTGCTTTTGCCACAGAAGACACACCCAAGAATGAATCAGACTTTCTACGCTCGAGCTCACTCAAATTATACTCAATATCCAACAAAGAGGAACTACGGAAGAAAATGTCAATCGTATTTTTTAAAGCAGATCTTTTATGGGGACTTACTCTCTGTTATTGCCCTTCTTGACGCCAATTAATTGTTTATAGATAGTGCCTTTAGTGGAGCCATCAAACAACTGGAGATCGCCTAGAGCGCCTGCTACCTTCATCGACTCTACATATTGGGTAACATCCACGCTGACAGTGTCAAATACAACCGATAATAGATCAAGTTCGGTTTTCTTTTTGACATCTTGTTTCAAAGTGAAAGAACCTCGATTTAGTTTTGTTTTCAATGAGAATTTCATCGTCTATCAAGCAAATCAGTATTTAACTTTTTTAGCGTAGATGTGCAGAGTACTTACATCTTTTGGTACATCGACAGCGGTAGCAATTGCTGCTTTGTCCTCATCATATTCAATTGCATCAAACAACTCTTTCTTTTGCTCCTCTGTCATATGAATAGATCCAGTGTCATCGTCGACACCTTCCTCAGCAGGAGCAGCAGGAGCAGACCCGCTCAACCAACCCCACCAACCAACTTTAGCATTTTCCGCCTTTTTCTTTTCGTTTTCTTTATCTACAAAAATTGTGAGAAGTCGTTTCTTTTTCGTTTCGGTGGAGGTTATAGGGACTTACCTATTCTGACTTTCTCTCTGCGAAGCTTTGATTTTGCGATACTTCTATAAAATCGAATATCTTCGAACGAAAGGTCATACTCCAATTTTGCCAACGCCTTTGCTTGTTCAGGTGTTGCCTTTTTCATTTTCTCTGCCATATAGCATTCGATATACTGCAATCTTTGATCACGTCTTTTCTTAAAATGATCCCAAGTCCACTTGTAATTTTTCTCGTGAATCTCTGAAAGGATTGCATTTCCTGCAAATTTGAAAAACTCTTTAGGGTGAGACTTGGCAGTTTTACCTTTTTCTGGATGAAATTTCAAGTACTACAGAATAAATTGCGTTAGAAAGAGGGTAAAGATATATGGAGTACACTGCCAACCGTAGTATTACCTTTTGCTTTTTAAGATTGGCGTGGAATAAATCAATCATTAAAATAGCATCGCGATATTGGTGATCATCAAGCCCAAATGCAAGCTCTTCGAAAAGCAAGGTTACATCAGTCTTGGGTATATTACCGCCATAGTTCTTGTTCAATTTGACTTTTCCAGTACCAGATACTGGCTTTAGAATATATTGATGCTCTCTTGGCGAATTTGAAGAAGTGGGTATCTGCAAGAGGTTTTTTTAAGTAAAGCGACTTTACGGAACTATTATATGTAGCTTACCAAATCAGTATAAACTTGAGCAGCCTCCTCAGGATGCATACCGGAAAGAGATCGAGAATCAGTGTTCCAGTATACTGATAACGATTCTAATGTAGCAAGCTATGTACAATTACGTGAGTGCATGCTTCGATTTAACATTAGAGCGGTTTACCTTATTGATAGTATTAGATGGTTCGCTAATAAACATAGGCTTCCAATTGTCATCAGTGGATAACGCACTAAGCTCTTTAAGGGTAATACCAGCTGCAAAAGGATGTCCAGGATCAGATACTTTGTCTTCATATCTAATATGAATATTCTTCATTGTAAACTGAAGATTGTCTACAACCTTTGTTGTGAGTTGACTGATAAATCCATCTCCCCCTTTATTGTTTTTTTGCTCAGTTTGAGCCTCTGGGTTTTCCAACATCTCTGCAGTGGATAAACGGCGGCGTTTTAATTCTTGAGCTCTCTCTTCCTCTTCCTCGACAGTAACCTGTCAATTAGATCAAATAAGTACAACTTCGTTACTAAAATCTAATAAATACCAAGATACGTACAGTTGACTCATTTTTCGGTTCAGCCAAAAGATAAACATGGTCAATAATAACTTTGACGGGTTCATTTCTCAAATTAGACCAAGGAATGATTAAAGTTAACTCGCCCAAATAACCTAAACTCGCGAGAAAAAATAAGTTTTAATTTTATCAAAGTATTTCATAATAGAAGAGCAAATACCTTCGGAGACGTTTATAGGAAGGTCAAGTTTGTCGAGTGCATCTCGACGAAGTTTCAAGTTACGAAGGTTAACTTCGCCTGTAGCAGTAATTTAGTTAAAACTTTGTATATTGGCAGTCTTGCACTCACGCCGTACCTTTCCACATGCCGATTTTAAGCTGGTCATAATTCAAGTTCGACACATAATTTTTTAGAAATCGATTTAAAATGCTGGCCACAAGGGATTCCAACATTTTCTCTTAATTCGAAGGTCAAGTGAAGAAGAAAGAAAGAAACGCTTTTAGGTACGGCGATAGCTTTAAAAGGCTCAAGCGGAGAATCTGTCGTGCATTATGTTGAAGCAGTGACGACATTCCGCTTCTTCTTTAGGAAAAACAGGCAAACTTTATTTTTTCTCGTAACGTTCAGTTAAAGGTTTAATATATTTGGCATGATATGGAGGAACACCGACGCTGCCTGGTGCCTGAAGAAGAGTCTCAAAGTAATCTGTGGAATTTCCGTAGAAATTAGTATCAAAATGTAAATATTTACAGATTTTGGGAAACTAGTGCTTACTTTGGTAAATATCACCGTCATATCTGGCAATAGGTGCCTTGAGCACAAAGTCAGGTAATCCGAATCCATCAGTGAGACCAACTACATCTTTCCTCATACTCTTACAGAGCTAAAATTATAAATGATGTCAATATTTCGAGCTTTATAGCTCATGAGAAAATAAAACTTACATCCAAATACTCTTTCTCTATATCCTTCATGTGCTTAGGAGTAAGATATTCTTCAACATATCCTTGATCGCCATAGGTGCGAAGTACATGAAGACCCCATAAGGCTGTCATCTTTCTCATAATACTTTGAATGCTAGGTTCAAACTTGGAACCGGGAATACTAGCGAATTGGCGAGCATTATTTGAGAACAAAAAGGCTGCACAATGAAGCTCAGCAACTCGTACAGATTCCAGGAGAAGATCCTCGTGGCGAGCACCTGCATTGAGAGAATTTTGGATACTATTAAGCTATACGACAATGTTGTTAGTATTGTAAAAAATTACATGGTAGTATTACTGTAACACCTACTCTTTTAACTAAAATGGTGTGTAATGCTTCTTCAATTAAGCTGAAATCTTTAACGCTATCACTGATAACGCTAACTGACCAAGTCTTTTTCTCAAGTAACTCTTTGGCGCGAGTAATGTAATGCGATGAACTTTCATACTTGAGTTCGGGATAGTCATCATGCTCTAATTTTTGACTAAGACGATAAAGAAGATATCGGGTTGCTTGTTGTAATAAAACAACATTATCACCACCTCCAGTGGTCATTACACCAAAATCAGCAATAATGCTACCAAGGGCATTATAAGAGGAGTAGGCATGACCACCACAACAACGGCGGCACATCTCTAAAATTTCAGTTGCATAGCCACCAGATAAACCCTTCAACGAAGCAGAAATGGAATGCATATCACCCATATGATTCAAGTAAACCATTTGGTCCATCTCACCGCCGGCCGTCAAAACAGAAAACTGTTCATCTAGAGTAGCAAAAGAGTTTTGAACCATGTACATGAAGGAAATTGCAGGGAGCAATTTAACATAGTGAGACTGATAATCCATAATTTGTTGATTCTTATTTCCCTGTCGACGCACAACACCATATCTAGTTGCGATTGTCAAGGCTTGTGTGACTAATGTCAATGTAATAGTGACAAGAGAAAATCTCTCGGGAATCAAGGTTGCATACATTACAGCAGGGTTAGGAGCAGGAGTATACTCTCCAGATCTATCCATGCTAACCCACTTGGTTAACATACTAGTTCTTGGGATTCTCTTTTGACGGAATTGAATCCAACCATTGTCAACACCTTGGTGACCAACTTTTGCACCAATGTCACCAGCTTGAATGTTTGGCATAAGTTCACCAGTGACTGTGTCACGTAGTTGTACTACAAACCAATTGAGGCCGACATTTTTCCCGTGAATGTAAGTCTGGGCAATGAGAACGGTGTGGGTAGCAGTTTGACCAGCCATACCAATCCACCATTTAGTTGATGTGACACTAGGTGAATCAAGAACGAACTCGTCTCTTTCAATATCGTATGTAGCAGTTGTCTCCATATCACGCAAAGCAGAACTATGACCCAGCTCGGTCTAAATACGCACTTCAATATGAGCATAATTTGATTTTCCTTCAAATCTAAAACAGATACGTACCATAGCAAAACAACCAATAACTTTAAATTCGTTGATACTATCGACCCACTCAGCTTGCTGTTCTTTACTGCCCAGCATTTGAATAACATTTCTGAAAAGAGCTTCATGAACGCCAATACGCAATGCAAAACTTTCAGAGTAAAGGAAAATTGCTCTGCTCACATCGTATATGAAATCTTTATCAGGGTTCTCGGCGAAAATGCGAACAAGACGATTGATTTGTCCCATAGTGCTACATGAACATGAGAATTGTGTATCATAATTATTAGTCATTCTATATTTTGACAAGCCTGATACAACAGCTAATAATTTACGTACAATTCTCTCATCTCTTCTCTAGAGAATTCGAGTATATTTCTGGGTGCCTGCACCACAAGTTCGGGGTCGTTTTTGATATAGTCGAATGCTGCTTGCTATAGTGCAATTGAAATTTAGTAAATTTTTAGCACTTGCTATTGTGTCGCGTTTAATTTTTTTTTTTTTTTAGGTAATTACTCTGCGCTTAAAGTTCTCAGCACCACCAACCCACAAGTTAGCGAGTGCTTGAATATCAAATGAAGCAGCTGCACGCTCTTGGGCCATATCTTTAGGTGCGTCAAGAGACATTTGAGAAGGTGACAGATTTAACTGACTCTTAATTTGCTCCAATCTCTGAGCTGCTACTGCTGAAGTTTTGCTTGATGAACTCATGTCTTGCTTGTATCAGTAGAAAAAGAAAAGGAAGATATTTTCATATGATATGCCTCCTTTACCCCGCTTTATATACGTAATCGGGAAACCAAATTTTTCAGGTTAATTTCTGGCACACGCCCCACCAAATTGACTTTATTTCTTCCCACCATGAGTAAATTGAACATTGGTTTTCCTATTAGGGAATAAATACAGTCTGTAATTCGACTGTTTCCCTAAAGATATAATTCAACATGAAAATTTGATGGGAACAACGAAAAGAAAAGCAATCAAGACTATTTGCATGACCGTCGCAATTTGTATTTTTGTTTTTTTGACGTGAATTCTTTTTCTTTAGCTGAAAACTCTTAAAAAGAATACTACCACTTTCTTGTAAATATTGCATTTACCCAAATAAAAATCATGTGTTTGCCAATTCATCTCACTCTTTCTCTCTACGCTTTGCTTGACAATAAGTTCAGCTCTGCAAGACCCGTTTTTTCTTGCCGCACAAATTAAAAGTCCATTAGGCTCAATTTTATATGAATTTTGGTATATCCATCTTTTGTGGCAGAACTCTTTTTTTCTCTTCTTTCCACCCTGTATATTAACAAATTTCACTAAACCAGCAAAGCCAACCAGAACAGATTTCTGCTGGCAACTTTTCAAATATGCCCTTGAAACTCATAACTAATTTTGTAACGTCTTATTTAAAACGTAACAATGATAATGATATTTCGACAAAAGAAGGCACTTTGTCAGCATCTGGTCCACCAAAGTCGTCTTCATTAGCATCACTTTCATTCAGTCCAACCATCACTATTCAGGGATTGTGGAGTAAAAAAGACGACCAAAGCGATATTTCTACGTTAAAGTCATCTGCAGAAAATGAACGATGGACAGCTCATCAAGAACAATTAGCTCAATGGCAAAACCAACCACCTGTATTTGACCCTTATCCTTCCCTAGGTATTCAAGATTATAAATTGATTGAAACACTAGGTTAGTTGTCATGAAAATTCAAAATATAACATCATTTATTTATATTAAACAAAAAATCAGGAACTGGAACTTTCGGCAGAGTTTGGTTAGCAAAACAAAAGGAAACAAAGCAATACTATGCTATCAAAGTATTAAAGAAAGCCGAAATAGTCAAGCTGAAGCAAGTAGAACATATCAATTCTGAAAGACAGGTACTTTCACAAATTAATTTTCCCTTCATCGTCCAATTGTAAGTTATCCCGTGATGAGTTATTTTATTATTTTATATATTCATATGACTGTGCTTTAGATATTGCACGTTTCAGGACCATGAAAACCTATTTATGCTGCAAGAGTACGTGATTGGAGGAGAACTATTTAGACATTTAAGAAAATCAGGCCGTTTTCCAAACGATACTGCAAGGTTTTATGCCGCCCAAATCGTGTTGGCGTTAGAGTATCTGCATTCGAAAGATATTATCTATCGTGATCTCAAACCAGAGAATATCCTTTTAGATCAAAGAGGATATATTAAAATCACAGATTTTGGGTTCGCAAAGAAAGTTATAGATAGAACATGGACTCTTTGTGGCACACCAGAATACTTAGCACCTGAAATCATTCAAAGTAAAGGTCATAGTAAATCAGTTGATTGGTGGTCACTAGGCATCTTGATTTTTGAAATGATTGCAGGTTATCCTCCGTTTTATGACGACAATCATTTTGGTATTTACGAACATATTTTGGGTGGCAAAGTCCAGTACCCAGGTTACTTTGAAAATGCCAGCAAAGATTTATTGAAAAAACTATTGGTGATCGATCGCACAAGAAGATTGGGTAACCTGAAAGGCGGTGCGGACGATGTGAAGAAACATAAATGGTTTCGTAGTACTGATTGGCAAGCAGTGTTAAACAAGACTGTGCGGGTATGAATTATTTGATTATAAGCATTTCTATTGTACCACTAACTCGAAGCGCTTTTTCAATTAGGCACCATTGATCCCAGCTCATTCAAATGAGTACGATACCAGCAATTTTGAAAAATACCCAGACGAGAAATATCAAGAACAGCCTAAAGGTGATCCTTACCGAGAGTTGTTTGCTGATTTTTAGTCCCATTTTGCTTGCTAGAACAACAACATATTACACCTAGATAACTTCACTTTGTATTGAATAACAATTTTCATCAGTTTCCCCAGAAGTTGCATTTTTCTTCTTATTGTATATATCCTTATCTTAATAATAATTAAAACCTAATAAACCTTTCATTGAGAAGACTTGAAGTTGAGAAGTTATATTTACATATATATTAGCACATGACAACTCTAAACGTCATCCGAAATGGCCAAAAAGACGAAATATCATGCACTCGATTGATGTGCATCGTATTTGACGTAAAGATTATTACATAATATATTACTAGCTTGTTTTGAGTTTCTTTTATTGCCATGTGCAGCCTTAAGTGCAATTGTCAAAGACTGTACCATTAAGTATCACTCTATGTAGTTGTATGTACAAACTTTCTATATACTAATAGCTAGGTAGAACCATTGGCAATTTTTTGAAATTCAGGAACTTAGGAGCGTACATACTTTTATAATATAGCATAGTGTGTACGTCAATTTTCATCAGTTTCCCCAGAAGTTGCATTTTTCTTCTTATTGTATATATCCTTATCTTAATAATAATTAAAACCTAATAAACCTTTCATTGAGAAGACTTGAAGTTGAGAAGTTATATTTACATATATATTAGCACATGACAACTCTAAACGTCATCCGAAATGGCCAAAAAGACGAAATATCATGCACTCGATTGATGTGCATCGTATTTGACGTAAAGATTATTACATAATATATTACTAGCTTGTTTTGAGTTTCTTTTACGTACACACTCAGCCTTAAGTGCAATTGTCAAAGACTGTACCATTAAGTATCACTCTATGTAGTTGTATGTACAAACTTTCTATATACTAATAGCTAGGTAGAACCATTGGCAATTTTTTGAAATTCAGGAACTTAGGAGCGTACATACTTTTATAATATAGCATATACGTTGAAGATAATCATAATCTTTCAATGCAAATCATTGCATATTTAAAACAGATCAAAAAATTATCAGAAAGCTTAATTTATACAATAATCAATCAAACCAACAGCTTTGCCACATAAAGTAAAAAAGCTACAACCACTTTTGACTCTTCCATCTAAACAACCCATGTGCATAAGCAACCAACCGTCTATGTATACATATAAAACCTGCAATCGCTCTACAAGCATACGTATCAAGTCAATATTGAATTATAGTAAAAGCCAATAGCGGAATAGTTACGTACTAACGCAGTACATAACTTATGTAGCTTCAATGGAATACGTAAGTGATCTGAACGTGTACATAATACGGCTTCATCAACCAAAGCAATAACAGGATCTAAAAATTTACGTATTTACTCATCTAACCAATAATTTAGGTAAATAACGTTTAGTGAGAACAACTATAGAAATGTGGCTGACATATGATACGTATGCAAATTTGCCTCTTCAAATTCCTAAAATTCGCGTGATGAATACCGTAGTGAAATTAGCATCCTATACTATCTTCATGATCTTACTCGCAGTTTGTAAGTATGTACATATTGTTGCATCGTTGAAGCAATATTAAAAATTTGAAATCATTACTCAGCGAAGCCCTCGCTTTTATAAATCTACCAATGACTGCAATAAAAATGTAAATAAACAGCCTGATTTTAAGGTACAAGTATTGCGACACTTTACATCACGAAACAAACCAGAACTGTTTTGTTTCTGGAGGAGTTCTTGGTTATATACGAGCTTTAGCATACGATACGCATTCAAAGTTCTCACCACACTCTTTTCAAAGTGTGTACCATTGCACAACGCTTGAAAAATAATGTTTGTGTTATATTATAGTACTATGCGCTGTCATGCGGATCTTGTTCATTGGGTTTTCGAACCTTCTCGGGAATGTTTTTGGATCTTCATTTTATAAAAAGGAAAGCCCGTACGTGATACTATAAGGAGAAAGCGGTGTGTAGAGGCACAAATCAGGTGTGGCACAATGATACGCCATATACGACCAAGAGATTTGTTTCAACAGCTGCGCATAAAATACTTTTGTGTCACGAAATTGTAGTTTCTCTTTGGAGTAGGCGATCATCATAAAAAGTGTTTTGAATCACAACCCCGCTTACGAAAAAGACCCTTTTTTGCAAATGCGATGCTGACTTTCAATACATTACTTTGAGCAACACATTTCAACATTTACGATATTCTCCATCTTTCTTTCATCTTTACTCGATTTTTTTAATACTTTTGTGAGTTTTAAAATAAAGTAAAACAATGCCCCCTTTTTTATTCTCTGAGGATACTACATTTGAAACCAAAGAATGGGCCACATCTACAATTGATAATTTATTTTCAAACAACAATCCTGTGTCGTTTGAACCTAGCAGACCATATGTGCAAGAGCACAAGAGCGAACCAATTATACCCACCATACAACATGTTAAAGCTAATTCTAAAAATCTTACTCGTCGTTCTGTGTCTGTTTTAGAAAGCAATTTATTCGATAGACACCAAAATGATGTCAAAGTTCGTTCTAGGGCTACCTCATCGATGGAAACAGATTCAACTTCGTCCCCCCCTCTCGGGTATTCAGATTCCGCGCCATCACTATTAATAACACATCAAGCTACCTCTCCTATATCATTGTCCGCGCGTATCAAAAGAACATGGACACCTGAAAAATCACACATGAGTAAAAAATCGCTCTCTTCTAAGGAAAGAGAGGGCATTCATATCTGGAAAAGTACATTGCAGAAATATCTTGCTGAATCTAAAATGGTTAGTTTTTTGTAAGAAAATTATGTCGAACAACAAAGTCGATATGGAAAAAAAAATTACGCACTGGTTTCTCACACACACTTTTATCACTTTATATATATATATATATAGTTACCTCGCGGTCAATCACCTCATTTATTGCGCTTTATACTGAACGAATTGCTAAGTACTGAAATCACTTATTTAAATCATTTGCTGATTGTAAAGCAGGTATGGTAGTTATCAGCTTTAAACATTAGAATGCGGCACATATCAAGTACTTAATTTTTACTCTTGGTTCAGATGTTCATGGATCCATTGGCAGAGGCAGCTACAACATATCCACGACCTTTAGTGAACATCAAAGATATACAAACCATTTTTGCATTTATCCCCGAATTAATTTCCCTGTCTTCCACTCTGATTCATCGGTTAAAAGATGCCATTTGTACTACCGAAAATGAAGAAACACAAGGATCAATAATTGGAAGAGTATTTTGCGAACTAGAAGATGAATTCGATATTTATATCAGCTACGCTGCAAACTTCTCGAAGCAGCAAAGGTGTATAGAAAGAGCCGATAGAAGCATAGTTTACAGGCAATTGGTGCAGGTACGTACTTGTGATAACATTTAAACTTTTTAGATACTTCGATTATTCTTTTTTGTCTAACTTTCCATTTCAGGAATCGTTACGCAAAAAGGAAACAAACAGAATGGGATTGTCCGACTATATGATTGCTCCCATTCAACGAATTACACGCTACGGTTTATTACTAAAACATTTTTGCATTTATCCCCGAATTAATTTCCCTGTCTTCCACTCTGATTCATCGGTTAAAAGATGCCATTTGTACTACCGAAAATGAAGAAACACAAGGATCAATAATTGGAAGAGTATTTTGCGAACTAGAAGATGAATTCGATATTTATATCAGCTACGCTGCAAACTTCTCGAAGCAGCAAAGGTGTATAGAAAGAGCCGATAGAAGCATAGTTTACAGGCAATTGGTGCAGGTACGTACTTGTGATAACATTTAAACTTTTTAGATACTTCGATTATTCTTTTTTGTCTAACTTTCCATTTCAGGAATCGTTACGCAAAAAGGAAACAAACAGAATGGGATTGTCCGACTATATGATTGCTCCCATTCAACGAATTACACGCTACGGTTTATTACTAAAAGGTATTGTAATTTACACAATATGTACTGTGGCGGTCTTGAAGAAAGTTAATTTATTAATTTTTTTTTTTATCACATCTACAGATCTAGCCAAACATTTGAATCCAGAAAGTGCTGATTTTATGTATATGCAAAGATCATTGAAGTGTCATCTCGCTCTCGCTCACGCAATGAACGAAGTTCAATAATTATCAAACCCCATACTTAATTACAAAATCATTCTGCACTTGTATATTATCAAATACCTTTTGCCTTCTAATACCCTCAAATTACACTTACTAGCTCATAATTCTCCCAACTCAATGCATACCTCAAAATAAATTTTAAATACACATTGTATATTCTTTCGTGATATTAAACTTTGCGGATGATCGAATTAAATTAATGTAATTTTTCTGCATGCAATAGCACTTACCATTCGCGTGGAGAACACCGCTCTTTGCTTTTTTAATAATTAATATTAAAATGTCTCCGAACCCACGCGACATTTGTTCCTAGAAAACAAGACATTTCAAGCAATTGTTTAAATTAATTTAAACAGAGCTTATTCAATCAAACAGCACTCGTCGTTTGAATTAATATGCACATACTCCGGCGATCAACGCAATTTAGGAGGGCAAAAAAAATACAATACATCCCGCTTTCATAGTAAGCGACATCTATCAAGGAAACCAATTTGCCGTATGAATGTACCACGATGATGTACTTCGTCGTTCTCGCGCATATTCTAAAAAAGAGAATAATGTTTTCGCTGAATTGCATATCAAAACTGGGAAAGTGGAATACAAACGTGAAAATATGATAATATGCTGGGAATCTGACCAGGCTAAGGTATTAGTACTTGCTGGGTTCAATCAAGTAACATAAAGATGTACAGTCTCATTTATTCAGAGTTACAATGAATTGAAATTTTGCCGATACTTTTCTCTTATGTAATCCCCACCAGCAACAGAAACAGCGTCAACCTGTCCATTCCCCGTGAAGGAGATGATTACCACCCTTCATGCTACTTATAAAAACAATTTTTTTTCAAATGATTTACATTTAAACAACTTTTATCACTTAGAGAGGAAAACCAGAAGGTATATTTAAATACGGAGAAGGGTGACATTAAACTATCAACAGCTTGTAGGAGAGAATAATTGGAAGATGAGATTGAACGCTTTATTGTGTTATTGTTTCGCTTTTTTTATATAAATAAAAAGGGCTATCTGGAAAAAAAGGTAAAAGTACACAAGCGTGATCACAAATGTGTCAAGAAAGCAAGAGTGGTGAATTTTAAAGCTAAATTAAACAGAGAGTCAACTCATTTATCTTGGTATTTAAGCAACGAAGATAATTGTCATAATGCATATAACGATGTATTCATAATGATGATGGTGATAAGGTTGTTTCATATTTACATGAAATCAAATACAATATCTTGCTCATCTGAGTTAGATAAAACTTTTATCGCCTCCTCGCGGTACTTTGCCGAAGCAATGTAAAATTTGGTCCCAGGCATAGAGTAGGCAAAGGTAGGGTGTAATTCAAACTGCTTTGATAATGAATACGCTGCACGTTGGAAAGAATTCAAATGTGAATCGTCGACCATCTTTACAACCACTTGTATTACGTGCTCTGTTGAATTTGGCATATTATTACATTTAATGATCTTTGTTTTCGATTCTTTAGCGATATCATGCAGAACGTTGTTTTCGTTTAAAAAGCCAATGAAATCATCACAGAGTAAAAAACTGATACTTTGAGGATTATTCTAATAGATATATTAGTACCAGTCTTAGCAAACCTCGTTGCAATGTTGTAAAACCTTTTCACTTTCTTCTGTAAACATGAGATTTAGAATCTCTCTCCAAACGTTTCCAATAGACACACAAGTAGCATCAACGGTCAATAATGCTCCACTAGAATTTTGCACTTCTGCAAAGAGCACTTCTGCTCCATGCTTGCGGCACAATTTTTTTTGAGCGGCACCTTTTACACCCATTATATGTCCTATTTTATTCGGTGGTATTATGGCTCTCATCTGAACCTTTCTAACCCTTGCTTGATCTTCCAACACTAGTTGCTTCCAAGTTTCAAAATCCATTATTTGTATGTAAGTAAAGAAGACTCATTTAAATAGAGAGAGCCTGGTCAAATTGATGCCATTTTATACAGGTTGTATGTGACTTTGATAATGCAGTTTCATTCTTGTTCATATATCACAAACCTTACGGCAATGGAAATATTCGCTTATATTGAACGCCTGCTACAATCAGGACAGATTTTGTAGGATGAAATTGTTACACAGCACCTCACAATGAATTCAGCAGTCAGATTTGGAGCTTGTTAAGTTGCATAATATGTCGTTTTCTTCTGATGCGTCCATTAAGTTTTCCGCCTATTTTAATAAGGCCGTTTTTAATCTCTGCTGATAGAACGAAAAGTTATATTTATATCAAATTATTTGTGATAAATAAAGTTGTGAGCAAACACTACAACCATTCGCTGGAGACTTCCTAAACAACTTAAATGAGTGAACGAAGTTTTTGGTTGCGCTTCCTGCAAGTTTTCTTTGCCCCGTGTCTGAACAGTCACGGTGAGCTTACCAGATTGCTGCGATTTTCAAAATTCCAGGTTCCTTATCAGGCATTTTTTTAAAAAAAAAACTGACATTGATTCGAAACATTTGTAGATCCTCTACAAGATTACTGTCAACTCACGCACGTCCTTTACGAATCTTGGGGATCGAGACCTCTTGCGATGATACCTCAGCTGCGATCGTCTCCTCGGATAGACAAATACTCGCCGAAGTAGTAAAAGGTCAACAAGAATTGCACGAACCCATGGGCGGCATTGTTCCCACCTTGGCTAGCAAAGGTCACTCGCGCAACTTACCTGGTGTTATTTGCAAAACCCTGGAACTTGCAAACTTATCTGCTCAAGATTTGGATGCTATTGCTGTGACCCGAGGCCCCGGTTTACCTCCTTGTCTTCCTGTTGGCCTCAATGCCGCTAAAACTTTAGCAGCCGTGTTAAAGAAGCCTTTGATAGGTGTTCACCATATGGTAGGATATCGCTTGTTCTTGGAAGATATATGCATAGTTTAACAGTTTTTTTTTTTTTACAGGAAGCACACGCTTTGACAGCTAGATTAACGACAGCGAATGCTTTGAATCAGCCTTCACCTGCATTTCCATTTATGACATTACTTATATCAGGTGGTCACACACTCTTGTTGACTGCTAATAACGTTGGGGATTACGACGAGTTGGGAACAACCCTAGACAATGCAGTAGGAGAGGCTATTGATAAGACTGCGCGACTATTAAAATTGGATTGGTTGAAGGGAAGAAGGGGTGGGCCTGGTGCTGCCTTAGAAAAGGCAGCGCTAAGTGGAGATCCCAATAGATTTTTAGACTAAAACTTTAGCAGCCGTGTTAAAGAAGCCTTTGATAGGTGTTCACCATATGGTAGGATATCGCTTGTTCACGTACACACTATGCATAGTTTAACAGTTTTTTTTTTTCAGGAAGCACACGCTTTGACAGCTAGATTAACGACAGCGAATGCTTTGAATCAGCCTTCACCTGCATTTCCATTTATGACATTACTTATATCAGGTGGTCACACACTCTTGTTGACTGCTAATAACGTTGGGGATTACGACGAGTTGGGAACAACCCTAGACAATGCAGTAGGAGAGGCTATTGATAAGACTGCGCGACTATTAAAATTGGATTGGTTGAAGGGAAGAAGGGGTGGGCCTGGTGCTGCCTTAGAAAAGGCAGCGCTAAGTGGAGATCCCAATAGATTTTTAGACCGTTTACCAAAACCAATGCTTGAACGTAACAAGTCTGTTATTGCTTTTAGCTTCTCGGGACTTAAAACAGCAGTTGCTCGATTAATAGAAGTGGAAAAGCTTGTTGATCTGGAGAAACCTCAGGATGTGAGTGATATGGCGGCTGCTTTTCAAATTGCATGCATCCGTCATTTAGAACAAAAGATTACGCTGGCTTTGGAGCAAGAGCTTGTAGTAAATAAAAAACCACTGTCGGCATTGGTGGTAAGCGGTGGTGTTGCAAGTAATACTTTGTTTAGATCTAGGTATGAATGATGTCGCTAAATACCCTAAATTTTTAACATACTAACGCACTATTGTTTCATGTAATTACAATAGACTAGAATCACTGGCGTCTTCTTACAATTTGCCTTTAATTTGCCCTCCTCCTCAATTATGTACTGATAACGGAGTGATGATTGCTTGGGCTGGTATAGAAAGATTTCAAGCCGGTCTTACTGACGATTATACCATTACTACATTACCAAAGTGGCCGCTAGGATCTTTGAAATATGGAGATTTCAATTAAACTTGTACATAATAATAAAGAATTTTGCGTTTTAGATTCAAGAAACAAAGTAGTTTTATTATTTTTTCGATATTATGCTAAAGGAGCTTTGGATAAGAACTCATTTAAGTGGGAAATCAAATATATCTATCACCATAATAGCTCTGTTGAACTTGGTCGATTTTCAATGTAAGGTGAAATTATTCGAGATTCGTAGGTGTATCTTTAAAGAGCACATATCAAAAAGTAACGTCTTGGGAATGACTATTGTGGAGTCACCTATCGGTCAAAGTATTTGTGTACAAGTAAAAGTAGAAAAAAATTAGGACCCGATGTACATGCGCACTATTAGCATCAAGTCGAAGGGTATGTTTACATATACTGCCATGGTGGGATATGCTCATATATATAAAGAATAAATTTTATTGAATTATACGACAATTTACGTAAGATGATGTGATCAAGCTGTAGAACGAATTAGCCATGCAATAAATGTAGGCTACATAAAGGTTAAACAGTACGCTACTTTTGATACTCTTAAGTACGATCTTGATTCTTGAATCGGGTCTTGAGAGAAGCAACTTCTCTATCGAGGAATCTCTTCTGAGCTTGAGCGCGTTTGGCGATTTCTTCGACACGAATCAAGTTGCTTTCAGTCAATTGATCCTTATCAATCTTGCTACTGACATCGTTCAATAAGTCGAGTACAGCTCCAAGTTGGTTGGGCAACCTAAATTATATCAGCAATGAGACGATTGAAACTAAAAAATTTCTGAACTGAACTCCTTACCAAGTAACAATAGGAGAGCCACCTGTGGCAACAGGATGTTCAGTGTGCTTGATGATGTATTCCTTGGTGAAATTCCAATGACGGTTACGGAAAGCACGAATTTGATCAATGTTAGACAAGTAAACCGCAGCAGAGTTGGCATCTTGCATGGCGAATTCCTTTACACCGACTTTACGAGCTTTGTCTTGAACGTATTCCAAGAATTCACGATGATTGGTAGGTCTATAAGATCTAAAGTCACGTAAGACTTTAGTCAAGGGATTCTCTGGCATAAGTTCAGTAATTTGGAGCAAGTTGTCGCCTAAGGGAACCATGGAATCATTGGCACCTGATTCACCACGGTGGCTCAATGGCTTGTCACTAACACCTTCATAAATAACACCTTCAGGGAACATGGGCTGAAAAAGGATGTGTTAATGATATTTAAAAGTGTTTTTTTTGAACATGTTAGTATCTTACTTGATTCTTGGTACCCATGATGAAGGTTCTGAACTTGATATAATCCTCGGGCATACTACGAGACCACATCAATTCCATCTCTTTGTTAATAGACTCGTAAGTCTCATTCAAACCAGCCATCTGCATGTTAAACTTGGATCTATCCTTTTCCTCAACAGCCTTGAGTGCGCCAACAGCATAGCGGACAAGACTAGGGGAATAGGATACCATAGTAACGTGATTGAGGACAAATCCTTTTCTATTAAACGAAAACGGTATTAATTACCTATATTGTTTTGTTTTATGTTCCTTACTTTCACTTACTCGGACTCACTACCAGCGAAAGAACGAATTAAAGCCAAGTTGTCATAGGTTAATCCTCCCAAGGGATTGATCTTTTTGTAGTTATATAAACTATTTTGTAGTGCCAAGTTAGTGATGAGTGACGATAGTACATGATTCAATTAATTGCTATACTTACGCATAACTGAGTGCACTATTTGTTTCATACATAAAAGAACAAAAGATTAGTATACCAAATATTACACAAATAGCCGTTGTAGACTTACTATTCCATGAAGGGTTGACTGTTGATCTTCTTAGCGACCTTTGATAAGGGAACGGCAATGTTCATGGGCAATACTTTACGACCTAATCCATATTCATTGTGAGAGCGATGAAGAATGTCACAGGGCTCCAATAAATAAGCAGAGGCAGCAAAAGTGTAATCACGGAAGAGAGCTAGATGTAAAACATATTTTTATTAGGTATAAGTAACAACATAATAAAAAACTTGAGTCATGATATTATCAGCTTCATTAGCTCCTTGCTTACCAGATAAGAGGCGTTGATCAGTAATGCCATCAATTTCATAAAGAGGGAGTTCGTCTCTTACAGCATCACCAAATTGACCGCTAGCCAAAAGACCGGGAGTACCATCGAGTAATTGTAAGGGCATGCGTTGTAAGAGAGATTCAAGAGCGCTGAATTCTTTGGGAAGCTCGGCCAAAGGTTCTTGACGAGGGAGGAAACCGTTGTTTCCACCGACCGTAAACATTTGTTGGGTGGTGTCCTTGTTTTGAGCCTCAGTAAGCAAGGAGAATTTCCTCAAGGGGACATAGCCTGCCTTCAAAGTTTGAGCAATAGGTCTTGCAACCAAGGACTTGTTAGAGAGGGTCTTGAGGTTCCGCAGGGCAAACATTTGGTAGTGATAGTATTAGTGTTATGTGTATTGTAATTATTGATGAGAATTTTTCCTCGCTTCGTCTCGTTTCGTTTATATATTTTCATTTTTACAGAATACAGAATACCGCCAAAACCACGTAATAATACCGCCAGCAAGTAGAAGAAGAGCTTCTTCAATTTTCTCACGTACTCTGCTTTACTTTGAACCTCCCTATGAGAATATTTGTTTCAGTTATGTACTTCGTATGAAAAAAGATGTTTCTTTTAGTGCCTTTTTTACATGTTCAAAGCAGAACAGTTAGGCTTTTTATTGACTTTTAAAATTTCCATGATTTTTTTTCCACGCTTTCTTCGAATCAAACAGCAGCAGCCTCACAAAAAAGTGACAATGGAATTCGTGGGAATTAGTTTGAGCAATGGGTGTTATGACTCGTTCTAAAACAAGTTCATCGACAGGATTGAAACAGCACAGCCATGATAAAACAAAAAGTCACAGTTATGGGAATCAGCAAGATGTTAAATTAGTACAAAAATGTAAATCAATGATACCAAAGGAAGTCTGAGTTAACATGTTAGTAAGTCACAGCTATCTTTGCGTGCATTGCAAATTTTTGATCGGGGAGATTGCTCTCTAAGTGCGTGCAATGGGTAGGAAGAAGTCGGCAAAAAATTTTCAACATGCATTTGTGCAACTCAAGTGTTTTTGATCAAGAATACTACAAATCTATACGAGTGTTTTGAAAAAGTATACATAAATTTATCAATGCAGAGTAGTATACAACAATTGAGTTTGGAGTATGTGCTTTTGGAAGGTCCATTGCGCAGGAAGTATTCCAAAAATTTAGATATAGACTTCATGTACATACATCTTCCATAAATATACCCACAAATATACCACACTAAAGACAAGCATAGTACAGAAGTAAGCAAATCCGGGTAATCGCTTCTGATACGTAAGGCTCAATGTTGCACCGCATTCTAGATCATCCTTGGGACTAGTGTTGTTTATTCAATTATACAAGTCAATTATACAAGGAAAGATAACTAATGGAATGGTATTGCTTATCAAGCGGGTAAAATTTGCAATCCTTTCGATAACAAATGCTCTAAATTTTCATCACTTTTAAACATGATTAAGCTCTTTTCTATCATTGCATGCCTATCTAGGTCCATAACTTTCCAATTGGGAGATGCCTGCTTTTTTAACCAATTAAAATCCTCAATCTGGTCAAAGTAGTTGATAGTATCCTTGATTAAGAAAATCAGGGTTAGTAAGGGCAATTTCAACTTTAGATAGCATCACTTACAGCTCCTTCAAGACGACCAACACGTATATTATTCGAATCTTCAATGATTGGACGACTTGTGACGTGCAATATCATATCTACATGATGGGCATCATGCATACGCAGCTATATTTCTTATGTCAACTTCTCAATCACTTCCTATCAAGTTCTTTAACTTTACCTGGTGGCAGCCCGCAACGAGCAGCGAATGAGTCAATCCGTACATTAATATTGAGCCATCAATTGAACCACAGTAGATGATACATCGGTCAACATTTTTTATGTGTATCGCCGAGATTTGAATATCATTGTTCTCTAAAACGATGACACAACCCTTCAAATTGGATAAAAGAATATCCACGCTTTTCCCTGAAGTTTGTGCTCGTTCGTTGTCCTTTAAGGTTAGAATGGTGTCATTTTGATCTTTAAACAAGACAGTGGCGTCGCCCAAAATGTCGGTTTCCTCTTTTGGCAATTTATTTGGAGTAGGTGTAGATGATATGGCTGGCGTAGGCGTGCTCTTCTTTTTACGTGATTTAAAAGAGAATTTGGCTTTAGGTGTCAATTCTGACTTAGTGGCTGATAAAGTTTCCCCAAGCTCTTTTAGTTGCTATTTGATTGTTAATAAACTGAAAAGTCGCAGAAAGGGAATAAAATTGACTTTACCAAAGAAAACTGACGTTCGTCATAAGAGGGAATAAACTGTGTAGCTTCTGTGAGTTTCTTTTCGAGAATGTTAATTTTTTGCAAGATGGTATCAAAATGAGCTGTTAATTCAGTAGTTGGAATAGATTGAGATTGCTGCAACAGATTGTCGATGTCTATATAACATTTTAAAGATTGCTTAGTTACTCAACGATGGCGAAGCATTCAGCCCTTCTTACTCTGTCGCTCTGCTTTAAACTGTAACCAAAAATCGTTTGATGCCTCCGTTGCTGTTTTTTCAGTCATTTTTGGTTTATCCAAATCAAGAAAAAGCGTAAGCACTGTGCTTCAACCTCCCAAAAAGTATTGCAATCATTTAAAGACTCCGCCTATGCCTTGGATTTTATATTCACATTTATTGGAAGTAGTTTGAAAAAGAAAAAGAAAGTGACAATGAAAAATAGATATATAGGATGTTGAAAAAGCGAGTTTGTAATTGGTATCATACAGAAAAATAGTATACGATTACTTTGTACAGCGTGATACATGAGCATGATTCCGGATAAGATGAATAATGAAACAAAGTAAAAGAGAGGGGAATGCATTATATAATTTAAGACTCTTCACAATGAGAGGGGAGAGTATAACTTTCTACACGTTGTTCTATCCAGCCCTTCTTCTCAAGTTTAGCACCAGGGCCAAGGCCACGCTTAGCAAATGCACGGTAGATATCACAGTGATACTTGCCACCAGTAAGTTGCTTTTCAGCTTCCAGAATGGCATCACGAGCAGAAACAAAAGTAGGATTACAAGGTTGCAGTTTTAAACCATCAATGACAAGTTGAACGGCCAATGTATTACCGTGAGAGGTGATGTGTTCGCGAATAACTTCAAGGTCTTCGGTATCTAAAGCAGCTTTAGTGGTATCATTGGGCACAGGAGGGAACCATTCAGGATTGAAACCTAGACGATCCACTAAATTCCAGTATACTTCATACAACATCTCAGCCCAGACTTCACCCTTGGCATGAACGCCCCAGTAATCGAAACGATCCATGATGCGGTAAGTACTTGGGTTTGTCTTCTCAGAAGTAGAGTACTTGTATTTACGAATACCGTCACCACCATTGGAGTAATCACCCATGCCAAATTCGGTATCGCGCTTATATTCTTTACGCATACGGATGACAGTAGCAATAAAATCGCCCCATCCTTCGCCCATTCCACCTGCTTCGCCCCATCCGAGACAGTTGGAGTTCATAGGACCACCGGTAAGACGAATTGATACACCGTGAGTATATTCATGGATGACGATACCGCTCTCAAAATCACCATCACGCATAGGTTTAGTTTGATCCCAAACGTACATACGCATCTTACCATGCTTGCCATCAGGGGGAGTAGCAAAGTTGGCGTTGTTGCGACCTGAGCCATCTTGGGCATTGGCGATGACAGCGTCTCCAGCACCCTCATCTCCCTTACGTCCACGATTTAAATTGTCTTGTTGGAAGTTACCAGCCTTCTCATCGAAACCGTATCTGTGGAAGAAATCATGAGCAGTGTTGACCCAATAGAACAGATTTGTGACTGCGGCGTCTTCGTAATCCTGAGGCTCTTCATTCTCAAAGTCAGCTTCATAAGTGAAGAAAAGATCTCCATTTTCGTCAAGGTGTCCGCTTGGTCTATAGTTGTTTTGCCAGTTATTGCCACCATCGGGATTGGTGTGAGTATAAGCATTGTTACCAATAGTAACATTGAAAGTCTTGGCACCTTGGGCAATAATACCTTGAGCATGCCATCCGTCGGGACTAGCCCATTTATCATGAGGGTTCTTGATGAGTTGTTGTTTGGTATCATTGGGATCGTTGTAGCCAAAAGGAATGACGTTATAAGCAGCAGCACTGGATACCCAATCGACTAATCCAACAATGGTACCATCATGGGCGTTGACGTGGCCATTGTACCAGTTGTCTTGTAACTCGTATTGTAAATCCCACACTAATTGAAGTTCACCGCTCTCTTTTTGAATATAGGCTTGGCGAACCTCGACAGGAGATTCTGCGAAAGGAACATTCTCAAATTGGAAAGCTACCTCTTCATCGTTGTGTTTTTTGAGAGAAGTAGTCATGATGAAGTTTTCAGGAATCAAGTATTCTACGACAGTTGGATCAGGGAGTGAAGATTTGACAAAAGCCATCAAAGAAAGGACAGCTTCACTGGGGTCAATGATATCCTTGTGTTCATTTACGATTTCATAAACAGACTCGTCAACAAGTGACTCCTCATCCTCTTCCTCCTCTTCGAAGCATTGTTGCTGTCTTTGGGGTGAAAGAACGACTTGAGCAAAAGAACTTGAAACAAGTTTCAAGCCTTTTTGTACTCTCTGTGCAAATAAACGTTGTCAGTCAAAAAGAAAGGAATTCAAACATATATAAAAACTCACCGAAAGGACGGAGATAGGTCTTTGTTTTTGGATCTTTGCAGTGCCTTTAGCAAAAGAGTTACCATAAGAAATAACTTGTCCAAAACGGTCCACATTGATATTGATATCACCATTCAAAACTTCTAAACCGTTGACCTTTTGACGTAAATAAACATGTGTAACACCATTCAAGTCAGATTTATAAGAGCTCTGAACGACGAATTCACTTGCGGTGAGCTCAGCCTCAGCGAAAGCAATAGCGATATCCTCTGCCTTATCAGTGATAGTGAATGAACTGTAGTCTTTTTGACGTTGTCTATAATCTGGAGTATTATATTCCCGATGAGCTAGTTCAGGTCCAAAACTACGTGAAAGGCCTTGATGGTACTGCTTGCGGTGCAAATCTCCATTATTTACAGTTGCCCCCAAGGCGGAAGAGGCTCCCAATAATAGTAAGATGGCTGTCGAAATAGAATATTTCATTTAAAAATATAAAAAGAGAAAAAAAAATACGTACACACTAAAACTCACCGAAAGGACGGAGATAGGTCTTTGTTTTTGGATCTTTGCAGTGCCTTTAGCAAAAGAGTTACCATAAGAAATAACTTGTCCAAAACGGTCCACATTGATATTGATATCACCATTCAAAACTTCTAAACCGTTGACCTTTTGACGTAAATAAACATGTGTAACACCATTCAAGTCAGATTTATAAGAGCTCTGAACGACGAATTCACTTGCGGTGAGCTCAGCCTCAGCGAAAGCAATAGCGATATCCTCTGCCTTATCAGTGATAGTGAATGAACTGTAGTCTTTTTGACGTTGTCTATAATCTGGAGTATTATATTCCCGATGAGCTAGTTCAGGTCCAAAACTACGTGAAAGGCCTTGATGGTACTGCTTGCGGTGCAAATCTCCATTATTTACAGTTGCCCCCAAGGCGGAAGAGGCTCCCAATAATAGTAAGATGGCTGTCGAAATAGAATATTTCATTTAAAAAATATAAAAAAGAGAAAAAAAAAACGAAACAAAAATAAAAAAATCGAAAATGTTTTTAATTTCCCCTTATCTTGAACAATGGAAACACATGACGATCACCATAGTTACCAAAACGTTCCCATGTAAGCGCGTGATGTGGGATTCAAAAACAGTCGCAATGAAAAAGGGACATTTAGACAAATTAGGAAATAGCAACAAAATGAAAGTACCTGATTGGACCATTTGCTGTAAACAAACTCTCACCCACGCTTATCAATGCTTGCGATGACTTGCTCAAATGACTCCAAAATCATGGGAGCTACTGATCAATAATTGTAAATATTTGCTTGAATCGCAAACGTCTGCAAGTATGTGATAAAGCAGTCGGTTGGAGTACGTTTTTCAAACGCTAAACATGATGAGGTCACCACAGTCAGATAACAACTACAACCTTACTGAAACACTATCCTGTATTGTCTAAATTAAAGAGTTAGATAATCATAAAAGACAAACTAATGTTTTGAATGGAATTAAGTGCCGATTCTACTCCAATTCACAGTACGAATAAAATCACTTTAAAATGATGTGCGTAGTAAACAAATATAGCCAATCAGTCGTTCGTTCAAAGTAAAATGGCGCATTTTTAAACGAGTGAACTTTGTAGTTGGTTCCTAGGCCATCAAACTGACAATCCTATCAAATACTGCCGCTGACACCACAATATCTGTGTTTGCGTTGAATCATAATAAACAAAGGAAACAGACATCTCGCGCAGTTGAAGGCAATGGCTGGTACGTAAGACAGAATACGTATGCTAGTCGTACAAAGAGTGAATTATGCAGAATGGGCTGAGTAACACACCCCACATCATCATCACCATATTGCAAATGATGAGCATATCTCATCATAAATGCAAAAATGACATGTACAAATAATTTATGTATGCAGCGTAACAAAAATAAGAGGGTACCTACTATGTGATAACCATCCGTAAGTATAGTCGATACACATGTAGGTGTGTACGACCAAAGATTTTGAATAGTGTCCAGCCAATTAGTTTTCTGGAGAATTTGCAATAGTTTATACAATATTACATATCTAATTAGCACACCTTATGTAATCTTTAGCGTTTTATGTATACTTGCACTTATCAATGAATCACGTAGAATGAGGAGAACCACTGTTTTATTTACAAGAGGTGAAACTCTTTACAGGATTAAAGTTGTATATTCACCATACTAATGAACATTAATATAAAAAAGGTATAAACGCACTAATGTAATCCAATTTACATAAACAAAGCTATTCTTTAGATTTAGAGCTTGTTTCCAATTGAGCCAAGCCTCCCGTTGAAATTGCTGTTGGAGAATTTGATACTGTTGCAGCGGACTGAGTCGATGGCACGGTGGCTGAATTGGGAACAGTAACTGCTGTTGGACTTGTCGTGGTAGAAACATTCGTGGCGGGTGTAGTATTTGGAATAGGTACGGATGAAATGGATGGTGCAGCGCTCGCAGCAGTAGCATAGACAGGAAGACTAAAATAAGTGCCCACATCAGCAATGGCAGTCAAATCACCAAGCATAGTAACAATCTCGGTGGATACGTAAATACTATCTGGCAAAGATGGAGATGAGCTGGGAAATGACTAAATCAAGCAAGAATTAAGAACTGTGGTACACAAATATCAATGAGCTCTATAATTACCTTTTCATCTTTGAAAGAGGAGTGGTATCTGAGAAAGATACCACATAGAACAAATCGAACAATAAAGTAATACAAAAAGTCATCGGACATGAAGCGCTTCACATTTCTATCTGTTAATGATATTGATGCGTAAATACGAAAGCTATATAGAAACACTCCAAGTACTTACCAACAAGTGGGTCGGTAATCAACAGGTCTCCAATTGCTTTTTCCATATCTGAAATCTTCTTTACACAAGCATCCCATTTTTGTTGATCCAGATTACCAATATCGGAAACTGAACAAAATCCGAGCAAAGGAGTATGTAAAAATAGAGTGAACAAACTACCGATTTCGCTTTTATCTTGA
The DNA here is from genome assembly GCA_000587855.1 of Mucor irregularis B50. Lineage (NCBI taxonomy): Eukaryota > Fungi > Mucoromycota > Mucoromycetes > Mucorales > Mucoraceae > Mucor > Mucor irregularis. Next base: position 393,863 of record KK076493.1, on the reverse strand, counting down.
ACGGAGGAGGGATAATCGGTGGGAGACATTAAGCACATCACAGGTTGATCAAATACATTAGGCATACCCTTGAATTTGGTACTGCTATCACTATCCACAATCAAGAACAAAGGCTTACGTGTGAAAGGAATAAGATCTGCAGGATGTAAGCAATGAACAGATGGTGTCGTTACGACTTGGTCGGATGATGCGTTAATTGCAGCTGCGTTGGGATTGGATGCTGAAGCATTGGTACCTACTACCGTTGTAGAGGCATTGTTATTGCCTGCCGTTGTGCTCGTAGAATTTGCAGCAGTAGGAGCTGCGTTAGCAGCAGAGTTGGAGTTTACACCTGCTGCTGCATTGCTGGATGTGTTGGCCGTAGCAGAACGATCTGGAACCGCATTTGTCTTGTTACGTTGGCTTGCAATGACACCGCCTCCATAGCCCGGGACAGTTTGATCTGGGTATGCGTAACCATCAGCTGACAGGTACAGTAATAACGCCGAGCTATCACCAGTATCTTTAAACGCAGTCGATATGTAAACCATCAATTGGCTCAAAGAAGGTCTATATAGCAAGTACTTGTGAGGATTTGAATTTTTGCTATTCAGATTGGCAGAATTAGGATTCGTTGTAGCGCCTGGTTTAGTGGAAGTAGCACCTGATGTATTGTTTTCCTCTTTATAAGAACCTACAGCCGACTCCTTTTTGTCGTTTTGAGATGGCTCACCTGCCTTAGCACTCTTAGACTTTGTAACTGTAGAAGGATGAGCAGTGAATGGTTCACGTTCAAGCGATTGAAGCATACGATACATATCCAAAGTTAATTCAGAAAATTTAATCTGCTTTTGATAGTTTCCAACAAGAATAGCCTCTTGTAACTTTAACTTGGCAATTCCGTTTCCAATATTTCTTTCGGGTATTTGAGCAGAGAGTCGATGCTCAATTTTATCAGGTGTGCGATCTAGATTAATAGGAACAAGCTTTTTCTCAGCCTCTGTGAAAGTACTGATTTCCTCCAACACCATTTGCCATTCCTTTGCATCAGGTGGTTTAAAGCTCTTAGTATAGTCCTCTATCAATCCCTCTAATTCGCTAATAAGTTGTCGTACATTTTGGTCTTTGTTTAGCAATAAGCAAACAATGATGAAACGAGCATAATAACGCATCTTTTTTATCATCAGAGCTGAGCTATGCAACGCAAATATACATGTTAAATTGAAGCATCTAATATAAGTGATGACTTACTACGGACTTACTTTTTCACTTCAAGAATATCCTTAAAATATTGTCGCTCATGAATCGCTTCGTAAAAGACATATGCTTCGTGCAAGTAGTTCGTCTCGCTTGTTCTCAAACTAGAAATGATTATATATCAGTTACCATCGATGTATAGTCTTCTCCCAACTTACTAGTAATGGTAGTAAAGCTGACCAATCTTACTAGCAATCTCTCCAACTTCCCAGCGTTTCAAGCCATAATTGCTCTTGTTTTCCAATATGGATCGATGCGATTGCTGGAATTTCCATAGCTATAACAATTTGCATTAATTTACTAGTCCAAAATTCCATATCAGAGAGTATGCCTACCTTGGTATAAACCTCAAACGTTTTTTCGAAATACTATAATTTTCGTTTTTCGATTGAGTATGTGAAGAAGTGTGAAATGAGCACTTGAGAACTTACAGGTCTCCACTGTCGGTGACTACCAGTGGGAGGTAAATCTCTAAAACGTAACTTTCAATGAGTATATTGGACTATGAGAAAAAAAGAACTCGATAGTACCTTAAACCACTGAACAAGCTTTGACTTTTCTCCAACAAGTATTGGAATTCCTCTACTAGTTTTTGATTCCTAATGGCCTCTTCATTGGCTTCTTTGTTACTGCTACTAGCGTTCGCTGCTTCGGGTGCTGTGGCGGTGGTATTGGCATTGGTGTTTGGTACAACTGCATCAGCGGACGTGGCATTATTTACAACCGACTGATTATCAACGGAAACTATACTTATATAACAAGAGTTAAATCGAACGCGCTACTTGGCACATGTCTTTTCTCCCGCGATTTACCTGGAGAAGAGGTTATTGTGCCTGGTTTCGCAGTTTGATTATTCACATTTGTATTAATAGTAGTGTCTTTTGTGGTAGTAGTGGTAGAAGTAGATGACTCTGCTAGTTGACCTTGAACTCCACCTGCTGTATTCTGAATCATTTTCTGTTATTAACAAAGGAAGAAAGGGAAAAGTTATAAATCACCGTGACGTTTTTAGGTGATAATGCAACTTTGAAATATTCAAGCTGAGAATGATTACTTGAGTTAAGCCAATACCGCTCGTGTTTCCCGCACTGTATCATGTAGTTAGATTGTATAAATCAATATAAATGTTGGCTAAGAATAACAAGTGGATTGCATGAAACCTGAAGTCTGTATCGAATAAATGTTAAATATCAAGTAAATTCTTGTATTATGATCTGTTACTTTAAACACACAACTATAACTTTATTGACTGTGCTTATCAGTCCTCATGTACTATCCTCATTTCGCACATCTATCAACTGCTATTACTGCGTTTGTATATTAGTATCATATACCTCATTTTCTCTATATATGTACGGGATGTCGCGTTTTTAAATAGCGTCAAAAGGATGATAAGAGAGTTTTTTGAATTCAGCCTCGTTCCTCACAAGTTTCGCAAAGTGCTCCACTTATAACTTTCTCTTTATCAATATGCTTCGAAATAAGATATTTATTACTGGCCATCCTAAAGGAAGCACGCTAGAATTTGTGAAAGGTACTCTTACTTTTATTGTCTGAGAGACGGTATAAATTAACGTAACAGTATAGACATTTTCACCATTTCCAAGTCCAAGCCATTTCCTCAAAAGCTCGTTGACGATCGCTTAAAAGAGACAAAAGGTGACCTTGTTGGAGTATGCATACCGTACGAATTCGACACAAAGTACTACACAGCAAAAGTTGATTTCTGGATAGATGAGATCGATCGAGCAAGTGAGCAGGAGACCATTAAAGCCTATTGCGAGAAGGAATCAGATGTGAGCAAGGTGATTGACGCTTTCGTATTCATATTCGACAAAGCAGATCCTTCTACCTTCGACACAGTAAAGAACTGGTTACCATTTTTAGAACAGTCAGAACCTGGTATTAAACTATGTGTGGGTAGAAGTGCGAAGGAACCTTTAACTATGGAGCAAGACGCTGAAATCAATGATTGGTGTTTATCGAACGGATTTGATTACGTGGATATGGATGAAACGACTGAAACTCCAATGGATAAAGTGGGTATGGATTTATCGTTAGAAATACTACAAACAAACTTCTGGGATGGCATGGTGAAAAAGAATACAAGTGGAGCTGCGGAAGACGAAGAATTACTACGAGAAATTCAAGAATTAAAGTTACAGCAACAGAAAGATATATTAGAATTGGATGGCGATGAGGAGGGCTTTTTAGGTGATGTATGGTATCATTACGATATTGAATGTTATACTTACTTGTCACATAAATAGATGATATGCCATCAGAAAACGAAATTAGCAAGATGCGGGATCAGTTATTTGGGGGAATAGATGAGGATGATGGTCTTGATAAGGCTTTTGAGGCAATACAATCAATGAGAGGTGAGTGTGCTTTAGCTTATTTATTTGTAGTGTTGGTATTCTTAACTATTTACTATTTAGAACATGGAAAAAATATGTCGGACGAGGAGCGTCGTAAAATGGCTGCTCAGGTAGCACTTTCATTTGCTGCCCAGCTTGGTTTATAGAGTACTAATTATCTTATCGTAAAGCCTATTGGTAATAAATAATTATACGCATCCATACATAATTGGTTTTTGTGCTTACAAAGGGGATTGATTTGTTTGAACAATGCTTTAAATTCGATCGCTCAAGGTAGGATATGTTTTACCATCAGGAGCATCATTCAATTCGGTATGTCCATGTTGATACATACCTGTCCAAAGATAATCTACTGTTGTGCTTCTGGTTTAATCCGTGAAAATTTCAGGTTTATTGATTGTACTTGACGGATAAACGAAATGAGGCAACCTCCTTTGTTGTTACATCGCCGTGAAACACAAATGGTGTATATATATTAGCTGAGGTCTTTAAGTTGAAAGTAAAATAGATTTATATTATCGTATCGGGTTATAAATAGCGCTAAAGATGGAACTAACTTGAAGCATTTAGTGGCACAGACCACTACCGATCTCTATCTGTGTATGTACAAACACCAACGCATCGTATGCACGTCCCCACTTGACGTGTTTTTTCATCTAACCTTTTTTATATGTGAAGTTTAACGCCTTGAAAATTTGTATGCGTAACAGTTGAAGTTATTCAAGCTGTACTCGATTAACATATCTCCGTGCTTAATTCTGAGTTTCAGGTGAATGTCCTTTTCTTTTTTCTTGCTATATTATCCTTTGCATAATTACGTGACCCAATAAGCTATCAATTACAATGAGCAGATATAGACACCAATATTATAGTTCCGTAGATAAGCCGAAATTTAAGTTCTAGATTAAAGTTTTATACGTGCTCAACGAATTACAACATGTGCCTGCTCATCATTTCGCTTTTGAAACACCTGACAGTAGCTTATTTAACGTATTATCCAATTGAACCGCTCACAAATTCAAAGTTAAAGTTACTATAGATCAAGTTTTTTTCCTAAATAATCACAACTTGGGGTTCTTAGTGAGAAAGAAGTATGCTTAGAGTGATTTTTTTTAGCAATGACATAAACATTGCTACATAAAAAATGCAAGTATGTACTGTGAATCGACCGAATCGGAATTCCTGCTTTTGTTTTTGGTAAAAAGTTAGAATTCTACTTTTATATTTTTTTACTCCAATTTTTTTCGTATTCCCACCGACAAGAATGGTTCAATTGGGAACTGTAATTTTCCATATTCTCTTATACTCTAGCAGCTTATGTGGTATCATGTGTTTAAATGAGACGAACAAAGAAGGTGAGTTTGGTTCCAATTACCCTGTATCACGTATCTCAAGTATTTATATATGGTGTTATGATTTAAAATAACGTATGGATCAAGTGGGCGAATATCAAAACGAGCGACTGAAATCACTGTATTCAACAAACAAGAAATTGGTACCGGGATTACACGGTGACCGGCCCCGTCGACGTCCTATCAATCATCATAGTGACCGAATACGACCAAAAAAGGGCATTCATCAACTTAATAATAACAAGGAGGTGATCAAAGATGAAGGCGGATTAGTCAAAAATGTTTCAGCTTTGCCCACAAATGGTGAATATGATCATACTCATCGACCCGGCTCAGTGGTTTGGAAAACGCCCAAGCCAAAGCTTGAACAAGCCCAAAATGATAAAGATGTTATTCTTGGACCTATCTACCGACTCCCTCTTGATCATGATGATACTGGGGCCCAAATACAAATGGAATGGTCATATACACATCTGAAAGTGAGACCTGAAAATATAACCATCGAAGCAGTTGGACCTAATAAAGGAATTTGGTCGGTGACCGTTGTGGAAGGTTCGAAAACAACTGCGACTTGGGACTTGAGAGAAACGCCGAGTTATAGCCCACTCATTGAAGGTCAGTATACTTTGTACTTATACGATCAAAGAGGCAGGGAGACGAAGCCTAAACCGGGATGGTTATTACCTGACGACAAAATGAAAATATCGCTATACAAAACAGTGGAAAACAATCATGTTGGGGAATACATTGCGCGTAAGTGGTGTGTATGTATTTATGCTAAGAGGATACAGCCTAACATTTTTTATACTTTAGCATCTGAATGCGCCACATGCTACAAACACATAATGCAGGGTTTAGGCAAGTTGGAAAACTCTACAGTGAACAATAAGCATACAAATCTTGATGTAATGTACATTTTGCTCAGCTTCCTATGGTTCTTGGTATGAATTTGTGTGCGTGTGTAGCACATACAATCAAGCTTGAGCCAATAAAAATCGGAGTACTATGATGGTGCAAAAACCATAATTTATACGAAGAAGAGAGTTACTGGCAATCTTACTACTGTAATTTAAATATATAAACTTATAGAGACACGTTACATATAAAAAAAGAGTTTAATGCATTTTGGCGCTTTGAGAGGTGAAAAACGGCCGGGAATCAAGCATGTATGTATAATGTAACAATTATCTTCCCACGCAGCAAGATTATCACCATCTAAATTATGCACTGAGTAAATTTGCCCTTTGAAAAAGTCACGTACCTGAATTTTCTATCCACATTGTGCTGTCGTAATAATTGTTGTTGTTGTGGTGGGTCATTTGTGTGTATAATTCAAATAAAGTTAGGGCGATAATATTCTCACATCATTCATGTTATATATTTAAATTCCTCTAGTTCTCTTTCTTTCTTTCTTCTTTTCATTTTACTTTTTTGTTGTTTTACGTAAAAAGTATTAACTTCTTGTTTAATTTAATCATGGAACTTAACCTTTGCTTGTATTGTGAAAAGCGACTTGCAGACGATGTGAGTGTAATTTGTGTATATTAATGCCTTTTTGCATGAATGAAAATTAACAAACTTTGAATATATAGAATATGGCCTTCTGTTCCATTTCTTGTCAATCAAAGGAAGCATCAAAATCATTTGTATCTTCTTATGCTCCTTTTAATAGCAAGTTGTTAAATAACAATACAATGCATCACTTGTCCCCAGTTAGACCATCATCTTCTGGCAAACCGAGTTCCTCATATCAGATGTCTTATCATCGCCGTCCTTCCTTATCATATTCATCAAGCACTGTTACGACCACTTCCTCTAATAGAATCGACACGATGAGTAAAAGAAAGAAAGATTCTATTGAAAGACTATCATCCTCGCTTTCAGCAACTAACCGTCCGCCACCCTTTTTTCTGATGCAATCATTGTCGACGTCGTCATCATTTTCGTCTTCTATATCGGACGCATCCGTATTCTCCACGTCGTGTTCATGCGAAGATAAAGCAGGAAATGCTTGTCCTCCCTATCACATCACACGTACGACACATAATATCGCATCTTGAAAATGATTTACTTCTCCCACACTCTCCTCCCAAATTTACTTATGACTCAAAACCATTCTTTTTTAACATATCAATATTTATATGTCACCTTTTTATGCTCCATTCTATATGTGTGGATAACATATATTCTATGCTCTCTTACTTGTATTGTTTGCTTTTCTACTTAATATTTTCGTTAGATTCTACTTTTCTGCTTTTTCTTTTTAGTAACCCAAAAATTCCCCCAAAAAAATTGCACATATACCACTACCGCTCACGCAAATATAAATAAAAAAAAATAATAGGTTTTAATTACCTATCAGTTTTTAAAAACGAAGAAGTGCATGTACATATAAAAAGTGCATAAATGCCTTGCACGAAAATGTTCACCTGATTTAAATCAGTTGACACTCAAGCACGATATTTTAACGCCACTATTAAATTTTAACCTGCGCCCTATCTAAACGGACAAGAGGCAGTTATGTATGGATTGAGAGGAAAAGTGCCATCTCTTTTATACATTTGCTTTCCTTCTAAGCTTTCAGACATACATCACGAAAGTGAAAACAGCATAAAACTTCGAGTTGCGGTAATTAAATGTACGTGCGACTGACAATTCACTGCAGCCCTGACCTTTAAACTGGGTGTGGTGACTCGGGGTGCAAAATGTACTTTTGCACTTTGCTTGAATAACCTTCAAATGATTAGAAAGACAAACCCCTATACTTTTATCGAAAAACGAATTATATTCAGACGTTATATTGTCATCACAAAAAAATGCAAAGTACAGAATCTGTTGTAACTAGTGATAGGGAAGAGTCTTTGCATATAAACTAATTGAGTTATTCACGAAGAGGAATATGTAGCTCAAGCTGCTACATAAAACGCAAATCGTGTTAATTTAATTTTCAATTTATCTAGATTCGACCTTTGTGGTTTACGTGATAAGTATGTGAAACACTACGTATTGTTAGCATACATATCTTACGGAATTGTGTACAACAAAATTCGTCTTTTATAATTCTTTTACTTTATGTATAGTACCAAATATACTTGTCAAGCAACGCAGAAAGTCAACTTTACGTCAACGCGTAAACATCTATGCAATTGCAATCATTTAGTAAATTGTTCCGTTAACTTATTGGAAAATTGCCCAACATGCATGAGGTATTAATACAGAGACAATTAGTATGGTTTTGGGAGAACCGACTCATGTATGTACCTGCACCTGTTAGTGATAGGCGCATCAGCCTTAAATTGCCAATGATCGGATCGCCTATTGTCTAGCCAAAGGATCGCAAATCTATTCGGGTTTTGAGAGTATAATTTGAGCGTTTTCACAGTAGTTTTTCTTTTTATATTGAGCTAGCATGTGTCTGTGATTGCGATATAATCAAGTCCCAACCGATTATATACACAGTGGGTATGTATTAATTGTTACCACGCATTTGGATACGTACGACTTTCATTATATCACTTCTGCAAATCGGTTTCATTTTGAGTCATGCACTGCATCTCGAAGCGACCTTCCTTTCTTGTAGGTACTACTAGGTGGGAATGTTTTTGCTCTTTCAACAGAAGAAGGCCACTATTCAAATGATTCAAGAGCTTATTTCAAACTCCATAGTTTGCTGCGGTCAATTGATATTTAACGTGCACAAAGTGAACGCTAAGTAGCGTACTTCCAGCCTATAACAATTGCCGAACATGAGCCAACCAGCTACAATTTCAAAAAAACCTGCAAACTTGGAAGAGTTGAAGAGGTTGAAACAAGCCAAGAAAGAGGCAAAGAAGTTGTTGAATGCAAAGCCACAGGTCCAACAAGTCCCTCCTCAAGTCATGGAGCGTGTGTTTGAATCAGTGCCCGATAGTCAAAAGCTCGAGACTGTTGTTGGTGGCATTCGTATCATGACATTCAATGTAAGCATTAAACTATTCTAATTTATACCTTTGGTGTTGAATTTATGACTCTTTATTAGATGTTGGCTCAATCACTTATAAAACGTGAATTGTTCCCTGACTCAGGGGACATTTTAAAATGGGTAGGTGGACGAGATTCCCAGTGAGTAAATAGATATTAATTCTTGATGTACCACGTAGAAACCTAGAAGAAAGATGATAATAGAAGAAATCAAGCTTTACAATCCAGATATTTTGACGTTACAAGGTAATACAAAAAAGATAGGTACAGCGTCGAATTGAAAGTGTAACATCCTTTTAGAGCAAGATAACTATGAGCACTTTTACAAAGAAGTTTTCGAAAACATGGGCTACAATGTTAGATATCATCATCACCCTACGAAGAAGCATGGTATGGCCTCCATGTCAAAAGTGACCTTGTTTTTTTTATTAACGTGTTCAATATATCATAGGATGCGGTATTGCATACAAGCACGAAAAGTTCAGAGAAGTGAAGTATACCACCGTGGATTACAATACGGATGATACATGTGCCCCATCATTTATGACCGGCAATATTGCTCAAATTATTGGGTTAGAGTTCAATGATAATCCAAAAGTTGGATTCGTCGTAGGCAACACTCACTTGTACTGGAGACCATCGGCCAATTATGAGCGATTTAGACAGATTACAATCTATGAAAAGAGATTCCTTGAGTTCAAGAAAAGTCTCGGTGAGGATAAAAGGTGGATTTCATTATTACAAGGAGGTAAATAGCTTTGTATATGCTTTAGCTACATATAATGTTGACAATTTTGTGCATTGACAGACTTCAATTCTGAACCAATCGACCCAGGCTATTCCATTTTGACCAAAAAACATCTGGAGGAGGCGGAAATTGAGGATTTAGATGGATCTCGATCGCTGATAGGACAAAAGGATGACAAAGAGGGTACAACAGCAGCTGAGGATGAGGAGGGAGGTGACATTGTTATATCAATAGAAGATCTTGCTACTGTGCAGCAATTGTTGGACCAACACGAAAATACACGTCCCTGGAAGAGTATTTACAGCCATTTTGGGGATATAAATACCGATGAATCAGAAATTGGTAATTATGGAGAACCACGCTTCACAAATTACGCATCTCAGTTCCAAGGAACTTTGGACTATCTATTTGTCGAAAAAGATCAAAAGAGTATTTCCATCAAAAGTATTTTGATGTTACCGAAGGAGGAATATCTCAAGCCTTCGTTGCCAAATAGGAATTTCGGGTCTGATCATTTATGTCTAGTCGCGAATATAGAGTTTTAATGTATAGTTGTTATTATTTCATTCATTCATCGATATAATAAAGGAGCCATCATCAAATCGCGTATTTGATTTCGCGACCATTGATTTTTACTGGGAGCCTCATGCTTAGAGTTATATTCGAAGATGAATGATCTATGTAATTGGATAACAGTGATAATTGAAGAAGTTTTTAGCCCTTGGGGGGCTTTGAACTAATCATTACAAGTTATTTAATTCATAGACGTGATTTATCTTTTGTGATGAATTGCATCAATTTCAAGTATTCGCGCTCGCGACTTGAAAACGCGCAAACCAAAAATTTGTTTGTGGCCAATTTGTTTTTTTTTTTACTATTTTCAGTAAAGTGTGAGGAACAAGCTCGATGGAAGTCCAATTACTGATTCCTAGTCAAAATCAGAGAAGAATCCTTCTTCAAGTGCCTCGTTATGAAACAGTCAAAAATTTTCGACGACTCGTGTCTAGAGCGATAAAGAAGCCCGAAAACACTTTTCTGTTGATTGCTTTGGGCAAAATTGTAAGGAACAATAAGCAATTTGTTTGTTCAGAGTACGTCTGATGCTCAAAAGCTAATCTCTTTTTGTAGTTACTAGATAAAAATGCCAATAAAGAGTTAGCCACTCTATCTACAACATACCGTATTCGAGATAAAACTTGTGTGTTTATTCATATCAATAATCAATCTAAACCATCCGCAGAGAAAAGGGTCAAGGCTTCTTCAGTATCTAGAAAAAAAATTGTAGTGACCACATCGAGATCAAAGCAGAAAAGTATTGTGCGTAGAAGAATTATCCGCGATGACAATGTTGTATCAATCCCCTTTGGAAACGAACACTGTGATGTATGTCAAAGTAACACAAGAATAAAAAAATGTAAAGAATGTGGATGTGTCAAATGTTTATTGAAAACTGGTGATCCCCTCGTAAGTACAGTCGATAAGCAAGGTTATTGTGTTGATGTCTAAAGAATTGGGTTAGATTTGCGATCAGTGCGACAGTTACTGGCATCTGAAGTGTGCTGGGTTGACGAGAAATCCTACAGATCAGTTTTGGTAAATTATTGCAGCAGTATCCATTTTCGATCCATCATACTGAAACTTAATGAATACAGGTATTGTCCCGAATGCATAAACAAAGATGCAGATGTGGTGGTTGGAAAAGGAAAGGCTGTTGCTCAACCAAGCAAGACTGCAGTGATAGTTAGAGATATGGACTGTGTTCTTGGTAAATTTAACATTGAATGATGTATATCACAAGTAACGAGGACTGAAGCCATTATTGTTAGTTCCTGTTCATCATGTTGGCAAAATTCCAGGAATCTACTGTGGTCAGAGTTGGGCCGTTCGAAGTTTAGTTCATGATTGGGGTGTTCACAGGCAAGAAACTTTAATGATCTGATATGATGAGAAATCATTGCGATTGACATTTTCATAAACTTAGATCGAAGTTCAACGTTTCATATTCAGCTATGACAGGAGCAGTGTCAATGGTGTTGTCGAAAGGGTTGAAGGAGGATAAAGATAAAGGATATCAATTTGTATTTTCAGGTAGTGGTGGTAAACTCAAAGTTTCTTGTGGAAGATTGAGCGTGAAGCATATGACCCATGACCAGGTATTAACGAACCACAACAAAGCTATCGCGATCACTTGTAACGCTCCTTTTGATGAGAAACGTGGTGCCACTGCTCATAATTGGAGGAAGAGTCGACCTATCAGAGTATGTAGATCAAGTCTAAGAGCAGAGACACATCCTGAATACGCACCCGATGAGGGTATTCGATATGATGGATTATACAAAGTAGTGAAATATTGGCCGCATAAAGGTAGAAGAGAGAAAAGAGATTATAGTGTGCTACCTTAACTTATATTTCGAGTGCCTTAGTTCCAGAAACCGGGTTTGTCATTTGGAAGTTTCTTTTACGAAGAGATGATAGATAAAGGATATCAATTTGTATTTTCAGGTAGTGGTGGTAAACTCAAAGTTTCTTGTGGAAGATTGAGCGTGAAGCATATGACCCATGACCAGGTATTAACGAACCACAACAAAGCTATCGCGATCACTTGTAACGCTCCTTTTGATGAGAAACGTGGTGCCACTGCTCATAATTGGAGGAAGAGTCGACCTATCAGAGTATGTAGATCAAGTCTAAGAGCAGAGACACATCCTGAATACGCACCCGATGAGGGTATTCGATATGATGGATTATACAAAGTAGTGAAATATTGGCCGCATAAAGGTAGAAGAGAGAAAAGAGATTAACGTACACACTCTTAACTTATATTTCGAGTGCCTTAGTTCCAGAAACCGGGTTTGTCATTTGGAAGTTTCTTTTACGAAGAGATGATCAAGAATATGCCCCCTGGATGTCTAGTGGTAGACGGGCGATGTCTGCAAGAGGAATACGTATCATAAGAAGTAACGAAGACTTGACAACAAAATTAGTTCGATATACAATTCCCACCCGTATCTCACGTATGATGGATTCGGACACGAAAAATAAGAGATTATGGAAGCAATTGAGGGAAATGACTTTCTGGTCTGAATACGAATTTCTCCATTACCTATTTGACACACACGTTGTATGCTCAAGTAATGCATGCTCAAAACCAATAAAGGTAAGGAAAATGGGATGATTTCTTGGGGTGAATGTTATACAAGGATACAAATTTATAGAATTTCTTACACAATTCAATTACATAAAATAATAGAATCCTATTACAACACCTTGTGGTCACATTTGCTGTGTAAAATGTCTAACCCAAAGTAAAAACAACAGATGCTTTACCTGCCGTCGCGCTCTCTTACCGGCTGATTACAGCAAAGTAAATCTTAAACTCACAAGGATATTGCAATCTTTAAACTGGGCTTACAATTCCGAAGGCGATATGAGAAAAATGCCCCTTCCTTCTACAGAAATCATCGCAGAAGATAAATCAGAGGGCCAAGAAACGCAATTTATTAAAAAAGAATTTGATTATGGATCTTTGAACCTTGTCGCTGCATCTGCATCAAGCTCAGGTGTTGGACAACGGAAAAGAAAGAAGGTAGAAATCTTTATTGAATGCTTGAGTAACAATGAAACGTCAGCAGATATAGAGCTGAGGCGAAGGAACAAAAGAAAAAGAGTTCGTTTTATTGACATATAATAAAAGAGGGCACACAGGGTCCTATTCGTTACAAATACGTAGTACTTAATGGGAAGACAAGTAAGATGATATTATATTAAGAAAGATTATTATTAGAATAAGATTTGGAAAGAGGTAAATAATAGTAGGGTCGCGCTAATATTTTAAGGGTTCAAAATGAGAGAATGATAAGAAATAAAAGGGTTCAAGTGATTTGGATGTGTAATAAGGATAGTAATAGCAGCAGTGATTAAGAAGAACGTGAGTAATTCACTTGGGTGTAACGTAGTAATAAAGTCTTGTTTGGTTGGAAACGAATGAAAAATCACACACTTTTTTTCTTTTTAGACGTTCTTTTCTTGAACGTGTACTTGAATCGTCTCATCAACACCTGACGAGTTGTCCTTTTTGGCCTTAAATGGAGCTAACCAGCCAAATAAACAACCCAAGAGAGAGGGTGGTGGGGGACGATTATTGGGTACAGCTTTTTTATGGTTGGCTGCTTGGTCATTAGCACTGCTACTTCCATTATGCTGTTGTTGCACTGATGTTGGCAGGGTCTCCGTTTCCTCTTCATCGTTTTCCTTTTGAGGAGAGGCCCTAGTTAAAAATAATTTTTCCCTTACGATTAATTACGTTATATTATTACACGCATACACACACACTTACAGTTTCTTCTGTTCTTCTTTTTCTGCCAACATAGCAATAAGAGCACCACCAATACTTCCACCATCGGTAGCCAATTCCAAACGAATTCGCTTGCCTGTCTCAGGGCCAAACCAAGTCACAAGAGAGTCAAAAATGCGTTGATGCATATTTGGATATTTCTCATAGGTAGATCCATTAACGCCAATAACAATAGGTTTAGTTCCGCTCAACAAGTCCGATTGTTGTTCAATCAAAGAAGCCATTGCAGCACCAGCTAATCTAGCGGCACGATTGGACACAATTTGACATAACTCTGTAAAAATATTGAGATCTTCAACGGTGGGTGTGTAATTGCCGCCTTCAAAAGTAAACAATTCTTTAAAGTGTTCAAATCGCTTTTCGGTTGAATCGTCCAAATGACTATTATATAAAAATTTATATTAGTGTTCCACAAATACATGAAAAAGGGTATAGTTGCGGGATGAGCCCTTTCGTATCACACAGCTTTGTATAACTCAATTCCATTGACCCTTTTAGGTAACAGGAAATAATATAACAAAAATAGACAAGAGTACGGGATAATAAGAAGCAAAGGAAACAAGTGCCCCTTCCCCACACCGTGATTTAGAAAAATTAAAAAAATAAAACTTACCCTTCAATATCGCTTGGCACTGCTGTGCTAAATTCCATAGCGATGGCAAATTCAGTAGGACGATGTCCATTAAACAAGTGTTTTTCATTAATCAATTCAATGGCTGACAAACGAACTAATTCACCAATGCAAGCACCAGACATCATTTTCTCATAGAGTTGGAAATCAGGTTGAGAATGATTACCATCTAATTCACGATCGAACTTGTTGAGAGGCAAGTAAGCATCGCTTCCAAAAATATCAATTTCTGTGTTGACCAACATGGTAGTGCCTTGAGGATATTTGTGTTGCTGACTTTCCAGTTTGACCATGCGTGAGACGAGTTCTGGGTATGCAGCATTGACACCAGTGCCATAAATGAATCCAACTCGGGCGTCAGGGTTTGTATAAGCGTGCGCTACTAATGTACCAACGGTATCATTTAATAAAGCTGTAACTTTGACATTGACGTTCTAGGTTTAATAAAAACATGTAAAGACAATAAGTTTCGTTTTCTAATATTGAATCTGCATGATATCTTTACCTTGCGTTGAAACGCCTCAAGGAATAAAGTGGAAAGGTCATAGCCTTCAACACCTTCAATTGTAAAACCTTTTCCCATACGAAGAATTTTGCCAGCAGAAACACTCGTTTGACTAGATAAATGCGAATTAGTGTCGATCTAATTATCCACTATTATCATCTTCTGCCTACTCAACAGGGAAACTCCAACAAACACCAAGAGAGAGGGGACCATCAGCATGAACGGTGTCGTAGCCAATCTTGACAATTAATTCAGCAATAGCATCCACAATCCAATCAAAAAATGTAGTTGCTCCACTTGTACGCAATGGATCATTAGGTGCAATATGACGACGGATTTCTGTTACTTTAACGTTGCAGTCACCTAAAAGTTCAACAGCGGAAACTCGAAGTGTACTTCCACCTAAATCCAACGCTAAATAGGTACCCTTCTCTTTACCAGTAGGTAAAGTGGTGACATACGAAGGGATCATGGTGGCAAGACCTGCTGCTGAAGCAGTATTCAAACCACTTTCGTATTCCGCTTTAAAGCCGTCTACGATACCTTTGAAGATATCATGATTCAAATCGAAAGCATTTCGAATAGTCAAAAGTGGATCAGACATTATATGTTTTCAAGTAAAAAGGAGCGGTTGAGAGGTGACAAAATTTTGAGAGAGAAAGAGAGAGAGAGAAAGAGGAAAAATGAAAAAAAATATTTTTGAAAAATAAGCCGAATTTAAGTTATTGCTTAATTTGTAAAAGAAAAATATTTTTTCTGTGTTGAGAAAAATAAGGTAAGAAGAAAGAGTTTAGAAACTTAATAAAAATGATGGGTCTTTTTATACGTATTTTGTCAGGTGGGACGTTGTGTACAGTAATACAAATGAATCGCACGCTTTCTTACCCTGATGTGGAGACCCTGAAGTTATTATATTATGTGTCTATGAGAAAAAAAGTTAAATAAATACTCAAACATGTGCACACCTATTTGGAAGTCAGGCTTACAAAATCATTGACACACAAGAGTACAAAGAATTTTTACAACAAGATTTTTAATTCGAATTTGATGCTATGTTTTGTGTAATAGTAAAAAAAAAAAAAACGGTGTATAAAAACGATATTACAAAAAGCGAGAGAGAGACCCAAAATGAGTAGGAAAAAAATAATTGTATTATGTAACAAGATAGACTAATGGGATAAATGTAAAATAGAATGAAATAGAAATGATTTACTCGTCATAAGGACCGTTTAAGGGAGTTTGAGATCTTGAGCTGGAAGTCAACTTCTTGAGTTGCTTAACACCACCTTGGAGACCCAAGTTCTCAGGACCAATCAAGGATTGGTGGACATGTTCAATAGACTTGAAGTACTTGACAGTCTAAAGTAAATGGATTAGTATATGAATAGAAGGAAAAGATCTTTCGTTAAAGTTGTGTCTTACCTTGACATGTAATTCAAGGGTCGCGTCTTCATCACACACGATCAAACCCTTAGGGTGCATTTGAATGGCCGAAACAGTCCACATGTGGTTCACACCACCTTCGATACAGTTAGCTAAGGCAATAGCCTAAAATAAAATCTTTGTGTGAGTCATGGTCATACATTACATAATAAACAAATATTTACCTTGTGTGCACCGGTAATAATAACAAGAACTTCGCGAGCATCCATAACGGTACTATTTAATTGATAAGGGAAAAAAAAAGTCACGTCAGTTCCATAAATTCTGTTTCTCATTCTTTTATCCTTTCCCCCGTAAAAAAAAAAAAAAAAAATACTTACGCAACACCGACAGTTAAAGCGAGCTTGGGAACCTTGGAGACATCACCGTCGAAGAAACGAGCGTTGGCAATGATGGTTTCGTAAGCCAAAGTCTTGACACGAGTACGAGAGGTGAGAGAGGATCCGGGTTCGTTGAAAGCAATGTGACCATCAGGACCAATACCACCCAAGAAGAGTTCGATACCACCAACACGGGCGATTTCAGCTTCGAACTTCTTGCATTCTTCATCTAAATCGGGAGCATTACCATCGAGGATATGGACGTTCTCGGGCTTGATGTTAACATGGCTAAAGAGGTTCTTCCACATGAAGGAGTGGTAGGATTCAGGATGGTCACGGGGCAAACCAACATATTCATCCATGTTGAAGGTAACAATGTGTTCGAAACTGATTTCACCAGCCTTGTACATATCGACCAAGACCTTGTAGACACTGACGGGAGAAGAACCAGTGGGAAGACCGATGACAAAAGGACGTTCAGCGGAAGGACCGAATTGCTTAACACGCTCCTTGACATAGTTGGCTATTGCAACAGAAAATCAGCATGAATTATTCCCTTACTTGATGTATTCTACTTTAAAACTTACCAACATAGTTAGTGACTTCGTCGTAATCGTCGCGAATAACCAATCTCATTTTGTATTATGTTTGTATAGGGTGTAGGTAAAATAAAAATATTTTATATGAAAAAAAGAAGAAAAGCAAAGGCAAAAAGACATCTCAATTTATATAAAATTTTCATAATCCGAGCTCAGAAGGGAAAAAAAAAAGAGAGACAGGGTCTGGCTGACCAATCATTCAAAAACGAATGTTTCTGGGGAAACACGGGGAAGCGGTTTTTCATTTTTATGGGTCTTAATTTTCTGTTCAGGGTCTAACCGATATCTTCTTTCGTAGACTTCGAAATGAAAGTAAAAGAAAAAAATGCAAAAAGAAATGCTTTACTTTATATACCCCATTGTTTTTTACTTATGTAAAGATACTACTTTTGTAACATTATTAGAATTAGTTCAAGGGGGACACAAAATAGAGATTTAGAAAGATAAATGGCCTCGGATAAAGAGATGAGAATGATTAAATAAGCAGCGCTCTTATTGGTTCAAAATCTGATTACATAACTAAAAGAAGACCCTGGCGACCTTCCCACTTTTTGTAGTTCCATCATCATGTCATCGTTTGTTAAAATAGAGGGAAAATCTTTTCTTTTTTTCCAAACTACCCTTTGTTTCCGCTTTGAACCCTGTCGGAGGGACCCTCTACTTATCTAATCCCGAAAACAGAAAAAAAAAAAGCAATTCATTTCGAAAAATAAACTCTGGTGCGAGATTTGTTGGGAAGTGTACACCAATGATGTAAACTTTTTCCCTTCTGCAATTTTGTATTAAACAAACTTGACCACTGTGTCATAAACTACACTAGTTTGAGTGGCTTATCACGTTCCCTTTAAAATAAATTTTACTTGAGGATGAAATTTGAAGCACAGCTACTTGCAAGAAAAAAAGTACATTAATCGCTCACGATCGATTTATTCAATTGTGCTAATGCATATTTTTTGACCTGAAAATGGCCAAGCCCTCTCTCACTAAACTCCTGCTCTACATACCCCTTTTTGGGTTTCTTGTCCTCTCCTTTTTATGCTACAATTTAATTTCTTTTCTTTCTCATCCTTTTTCCTCTTTTAATCCATTTTCTGAAAAATATCGCATTAATACACTTTACTTTGTTGACTGAAATCAACTTACAATAAAATGTCCAAGTGGCAAAATAATTCTAGATCAGGTATATAAATAAATAAAACGAGTCAACCACTTTAAACCAAATATTTCTTTTTCTTAAAAAAATGAAAGATAATGATGAAGTAGAGGAAGGTGTAGAGGAAGACTTTCGTCTATTAGCTGACCATCAAGACAACCGCTTCGATAAACCTGCACCACCGAAAGCACCTTATATGCATTCTGAATATTCACTTTCGTCTACAAACTCACAAGCACCTTTCGAGTCAACCGAAATGTTAGATCGTAATGATATCAAAGACATTGATAAAAAGAAGATGCCAGCGAAAACCAAAAAAAACAGTTTTACAATATCGTCATTCTTCTCTCGTCATAGGAGAAATAATAATCTAGAATCGAATACCCCACGTATTATTCAAATCAACAACGGCACACCTAATCCTAACTTCTTGGGTAATCAAGTATCAACAGCAAAGTATAACCCCCTTTCATTTCTGCCAAAGTTCTTGTACGTAGAATTTAGTAAATCTGCCAACTTGTTCTTTCTGTTCATATCTGGCATCCAGGTAACGTAATAGTATTTGGTGCAAAAACGAAAATCCCGTCATATTCATGAATATATAGCAAATTCCAAATATCTCCCCCACATCGCGTTATACAACACTTATACCTCTTATCATCGTATTATTGATCACTGCTATTAAAGAAATCATTGAAGATTATGTAGGGTAAAAAAGTGATTAGACTGCCACTTGCATCATATTTAAATCAATTTCACTTAACTTGTCATATAGGGTGTTCATAAATCCGACCATCAACTGAACGCACGTAAATGTAAAGTTTACAACGGACAACAGTTTATTGAAAAGCGTTGGAGAGATGTGAAAGTGGGTGATATTTGTCGCATAGAAAGCAAAGAATTCTTCCCTGCTGATTTGATCTTGCTAAGCTCCTCAGAGCCCGAAGGGTTGTGTTACATCGAGACAAGTAATTTGGACGGGTATGAAATAGCATTTGTAAAAAAAAAGAAGGTACGAAAAAGAGAAGGCTAACTCGGCGTAAAAACCCTATAGAGAAGTGAATCTGAAAATAAAGCAGGCTTTACCAGAAACTGCATCTTATCTTTCGCCTTCTGATTTAATCAACTTATCCGGTTTAATTCGATGTGAACAGCCAAATAACAGGTTGTACAACTATGACGGCACTTTAGCGTTGAATTTAGCAGATGGAAAGCAAAAAGACTTTGCTCTGGATCCTTCTAAATTGTTATTACGTGGGGCTCAACTTCGCAACACAAGCTGGATTTACGGCATTGCTGTATTTACAGGTCATGAAACCAAATTGATGTTGAATTCGAGGTTTGACTTTTTATTTGTATTTGTTTACATATACAGAAGCTTATTGCGCGTCTTTATTTATAGTAAAAAGCCCACAAAGGCTTCGAATGTCACACGTATCACAAACCGTAACATTCTATATCTGTTTACTATGCTGGTCATCATGAGTATTCTCTGCTCTGTTGGTAATCTTGTATCCTCTGTAAGTGCCATAGAGAAAGGTAGAGAAACAAAGTCAATAAAATTAATGTAGAAATTGAATTACAGGTGAAGGCTGGAGATCAATGGAGTTACTTACAGCAACCTGCTTCCGATAGAGCGAAAGAGTTTGGATTGAGTATTCTCACTTTTATGATTTTGTTCAACAGTTTTATCCCTATCAGGTTTGTCCATTATTCTCATTTCTATTTAGACAAGTGCTATTGGCTCATACGTTGGAATATGTAGTTTGATGGTAACAATGGAGATTGTAAAATTTGTGCAGTCCGTGATGATCGACAACGACCTCGATATCTATTATGCCAAGACAGATACGCCCGCAGTAGCACGAAGCAGTAGTTTAATCGAAGAACTTGGACAAGTAGAGTATGTTTTCTCCGACAAAACAGGGACACTCACCTGCAATGAAATGGAATTCAGAGAATGTTCAATTGCTGGATTATCTTATGCAACTACCGCTGATCCTGATAGATCACCGAAATCCGAAAACGACTCGGAAGGTCAATACTCGTTCAAGCAATTGGAACATCACCTTGAATCTTCAAAAAACGCTCACATCATTCAAGAATTTATGACTTCTTTGATGACTTGTCATACCGTGATTCCAGAAATGATGAAGGATTCTGATGAAATTGTTTATCAAGCATCTTCACCTGACGAAGCTGCATTAGTGCAGGGAGCCAGCCAAATATTTGGATATCAATTTTATGCAAGACGTCCTCATTCCATCAACTGCAGGATCAAGGAAAAGGATGTTGAATTCGAAATTTTAAATGTGTGCGAATTTAATTCAACGAGGAAAAGAATGTCTATCGTTTTGAAGGACCCCCAAGGAAGAATCAAACTGTATTGTAAAGGAGCAGATTCTGTCATTTTGGAACGACTCTCTTCAAATAACACTTTTGAGGAGGCGACACTACATCATTTGGAGGTATGTATGTCATGATGCAGTGACATCAAGGTACTCATATTTGAATGCGTTATGTGCATACATAGGAATTTGCTTCTGAAGGTTTACGTACGTTGTGTTACGCAATGCGAGAGATCTCTCAAGAGGAGTATAGTAGATGGTCACAGATTTATGATGCCGCAGCGACTACATTGGTCAATCGTGCAGATGAATTAGATAAAGCGGCTGAGATTATTGAGAAGGATATGACACTACTGGGGGCAACTGCAATTGAAGACAAGCTTCAAGATGGCGTGCCTGATACGATCCATACTCTGCAGCAAGCCAATATTAAGGTTTGGGTTCTGACAGGTGATCGACAGGAAACTGCGATCAATATTGGATTCAGCTGTAAATTGTTAACAGAGGATATGGATTTACTGATTTGTAACAAGGAGGACTATTCTTCTACCGAAGCATTCTTGCAAGAAAAACTAGCAGAGCTAAAGGAATTAGAGGACTCTAGTAAGCACTCTTCAGATGCACCATTCGTAAGTTAGAACATTTTTATTAGCTGTAGAAAGGGAAGGACTCAAATGAATATTTATTATGTACACAAGGCTCATGCACTAATCATCGAGGGAAAATGCTTGACTTTTGCACTGGAAAAGAGTATGGATCGATTATTCTACGATGTGGCTACACGCTGCAAGGCGGTCATTTGTTGCCGTGTTTCCCCTCTACAAAAAGCCTTGGTCGTAAAGCTAGTAAAGAAGTATTCCAAATCTATTTTATTGGCTATCGGGGATGGTGCCAACGACGTGTCCATGATTCAGGCCGCTCATGTAGGCATTGGTATTAGTGGTGTCGAAGGTTTACAAGCAGCTCGAAGTGCCGATTTTGCTATATCCCAATTCAGATTTTTGAGAAAACTCCTGCTCGTGCATGGCTCATGGGCATATCAACGATTGAGTAAAATGATTTTCTTTTACTTTTACAAGAATGTGGCACTTTACCTCACACAGTTTTGGGTAAGCATCTTACATAAGGTAACGCAATTCTTATCTAACCGATTTGTGTACGTAGTACTCTATTTTTAATGGGTTTTCTGGTCAAACATTGTACGAGTCATGGACAATGTCGTGTTTTAATGTATTTTTTACGATCTTACCACCTATGGCAATTGGCATCTTCGATCAATTTGCATCGGCAAGGCTGTTGGACAAATATCCCCAATTATACATGCTTGGACAAAAAAACGAGTTCTTCAATCAAAAGCGGTTTTGGGGATGGATCATGAACGCTGTGTATCACTCGGCGGTAAAAATTAATTTATGAAAATATTTATGCTGTGTTACTGATTTACACCCCAAAATATAGTTATTGTTCTTTTTAGGTATGGCAGCATTCCGACAAGATGAAGTCTTCGGAGCTCAAGGTTGGTCTGGAGGACAGTGGTGGGTTGGTACAACCATCTTTACTGCTACTCTGGCCACCATTTTATGGAAGGCAGCACTGATCACAGAGTAAGTAATCATTGAATTATGCATTTTTATTAAAAAAATGGAGTACATAATAATATTATATAGTATTTGGACGAAATATACTTTTATAGCTATTCCCGGCTCCATGGTAATTTGGTTCATTTTCATGCCTTTTGTTTCGTACGTGGGACCGCTCTTACCTTGGGGGATCTTCATGGAATATATTGGCATTGTGCCCAGACTGTTCGGAAATGTGAACTACTGGTTGTTCTTTATTCTTGTGCCCTTAGCTACCAACCTGCGGGATTATCTCTGGAAATAGTAAGTTCACTTTTATATTATTTTTTAATTGCACTGTAATTGCACTGGGTAACATATTATATTAACGCTATACGTATACGAAGCTATAAGCGCATGTATAGAACTAGAAGTTATCATCATATCCAAGAAATTCAAAAGCTCAATTTACCGGATTACAGGCCTCGCATGGATAGATTCCGACAAGCTGTGAATAAGGTTAGAAAGATTCAAAGGTTGAAACTGTCTAGAGGTTTTGCCTTCTCTCAAAATGATTCCGATCAAACAAAAATAATTCGAATGTACGATACAACTCAATTGAAGCCTTCAGGCTAATAATATGCGCTTGATTGATTACATACCCATCAAGAGGTTCTTGTTTACTAGGTTCTTGTTTACTAATATTTAATAAAATTTAATGATCCATATTATGTATTGGCATGAATATCACATCAAATACTCCAGCACCAAGCAAAAATACTTCGGTTGGGAGTACAGTAAACTTTTATTGTGTACATTAACGGTACTTAGGTAGGCCTGGTGTATGAAGGTGCACCGTCAATATACTACATACTTTGCACAGTGAAATATTCATATATTATGCACACGTATGTAGAAGAAGGCATTCCAACTATAATCATGAGTCTCGGTATAGAGCTTTGATTTAACATTTGTATTATTATACTAGAAGTAATGGATTAACATATATATTCGCAAAGTGTTGTTTTTACTGAAGGATAAATCAATTGTTTCGCTGAGGTGTAATTTCCAGTAAAAATGTGCGTACTATGTATGTACTGGGAATAAATGACCTTAGGATTTTTTTGAGAAGGATAGAGCAATAGGTAAATGCTATATAACAGGTAGTATGTAGTAGGACCAGTATAACAGAAGTAGCAGTTATCTCAGGTTCAGGATGTACGTAGGTTCTGCTCGTACGGGCTCTTTACTATCTGGAAAACTCTTTACAACTTCTGTAATGGCGTTGTTAATCTACAGAATCCTTGACTCTCTTGGTATGTATCTTTCACTAGAGTTTTTCAATCGGATTGATATTGCTAAAGGATGATATCCGACGGCAAAGTAAGGTCCCCTATGAGTACACGAAGAATGCAATATTGGAATTCAAAGCTTTGAGTGCACTGAAGGTGATAATTGCGAGGCTTTCGAACGCAACAAAAATTGCTTTACATGTCTTCTAGTTCATATACAGAGGTAAAATCTGCAAACCAGAGTTCATTTTTAACTATGACTCACACGAAGATTTTAAAGAGAAACAAAACATACGTATCAAAGACTTACGATGGTGTTTAGATATATAGCCGACGAGTACTATGTAGAACAAAAAAGCTGCACATATTCTTGAACAACAAGATCACCCAGTGTTGGTAAGTATTATAAGCTTCGCAGAAAAGAAAGGATTTTGAAAGCAGTAGAGTCACTAAGCACTGTATATATGCTATTCGTAAAATTAGCTATTATTGTTCATCTCAAATGGCGCTAAGTCACTCAATGACGTGCATTGATTTTCCTGCCTACTTGTTTTGGATTGGAAGGTTGGGCGTATTTAATTCCCGCTAATATTTTGCAACAAATCGCTATCTTTGCATACCTCACTGAACTCTTTTCCTTTCTCTTTTCTATTTCGGAAAACTTATTAAACTCACCATAACATGTCTGAACCTCAAATCAAAGAAACGAATCCCGTCGAAGCTACTTCTCCTTCTGTAGACGAAGTGAACAGAGGGGTTGAACCTACTGCTCCTCCTGCTACTACCACCGAAGCTACTGCACCTGAACAACAGCAACAACAACCCGCCGAGTTGACTGGTCATGTAAAGACCTTGAAGGAAGCTTTCCCTGATTTAGATGTCGAGGTGATTGAAACTATCTTGGATAGCCAAGGAGGAAATTTAGATGCTGCATTTGAAGTTTTGCTTGGCATGTCTGATCCTACTTATAAGCCAACGCCAAGTGAAATCGCCCAGCAAACAGAAAGCCAAAACCAGTTGAGACAAGACGAAGAGTATGCTAGAAGATTAGCTCGCGAAGGAGATGCTCATTATCCTCAAAACAACACAAACACAGATAACCAACCTCTCTTTAATTTCCAAGGTAAAGTAACTAAGGAACGTTTTTTTTTGTGTGTGTATAAAGTGGGCTTATACAGGCGTTGTCTTTTGCGTGTAGAGGAGTTGCCTATTATCAAGGAAAAAGTGATTGAGGCAGGAACAGGTATGTCAAGTTTTGGCGCGTTGAATTTAAACCGTAGTGAATTAACATGGATTTATAAGCTGCCAAAAATAAGATTATGAACTTGTATAACCAGTTTATGGCTGCCGGTAATGAACCTTCAAGAGGAGGAAGCAGCAGTTTGGAATCTGGTATGGGCAATTTAAGCCTTTCTGATAATAATAACCGACAACAATATCAACAACAACAACAAAGACCTCATGCTCCTCCTCAAGACCCTTCTGTTGATTTATATGAATGGGATGGTAAGTGATAAGGAGACGTGTCATTGGGAAGAGAGATACTTACTGACCTTATATCTAGGTCAAGGATCTACACCAGTACGTAACCCTTTGCTGGATCAACAAAAGGTGACTTCTTCCACACCCCAGAGCCAAATGACATCAGACGAGGAGTTTGCTAGACAGTTGGCCAAGGAAGACGCTGAATCTGCCGCAGCATCAGCACGAGGTACTATAAATGTGTCATTTTTGAATAGTAGTGTATAAAAATATTAAACGAGAGAGTGTACTATCTAGATGCACGCAATAGCCCTCATAAAGCAACAAATGTGAATACTGACTCAGATGATAATGAAGGTAGTAGACTCTATACTCTCATAAGACAGAAAAGTATTAGACACTAATCATTTGTGTGACCATAGTGACCTTTTCTGCATTGAATGATACTTCTAGTTCTCCATCACACAAAGAAGACACAACCAAGCCTTCTGCTACTACCACCACTACTACTAATACTACTGGTTACGCGATACACGATGATGATGACGATTTAGATGATCTTTTCGATAAGCAAGGTAATTAAAGGAAGGAAGCGATAAAAAGTAAATATTTATTCATGCATGCATTATAGATTCTGTTGGAGACTTGAGACAAGAAGAAGCTAAAATCGCTGTAACATCACCAAAAAAGTAAAAAAGTAGTGGTACCTAGTCTCTCTCTTTTTCTTTTTTTCCTTATAAAATAAAACAAAACTCAGTAAGCAGCTTTTTACTCTCTCGTTTTTTTTTTTCTATTTTTACTTATAATAATCATGGCCGTCAAAAGTAAAACCTGGATTATTGTGCAGGGATAGAATGAGATATAATAACCCTCTTCTGAATATAGGATACGATATCAGTACACTTTTAAGATTGAGATACGCTACAGATGCTAAAGCAGACACCTTTTTCGAGTGGGAAGGTTCCATCTTGTATGTATTTTTACGCATTCTAATAATAGCAACCTATTCACCTTATTTTGGTTGGTAGTGTTTTTATCCCAGGAGAAGCACCTAAAAAGCTATTCAAGTGTGTTGGCATGAACGTATCCAAGGCCAAGATCGAAGAAGGCAAGTTGAAAGTGACGGGAAGAGAATTGACGTATTATCTTGACCCTGTTACTGGCGAAAAGTTGACGACTTGGGATAACCCTTGGACAGGCGAGAAGAATTTACCCGTCGTCCATATCGCCAATGATCCCGTGCAAATGGTGCTTCCCACCGCTATTCCTCTCGATGTACGTCGTAACAAGTTTAACACGTCTGCTACCATAGTTTCAGAGGTAAAACCTTTATCCCTCATAGAAAAAGATAAAGTCCATCTAACACTCACTTTGAAAGATTCCTTTGTTTTATCCTAACCCTCTTGCTACCGAGGACCACAAGTTTGACGAGTACGATGCCAATAAAATGTATCAAGGTAAGTTCGCCGTGATGCATAACAAGGCATTTGCATTCTGATGCCAACTTTCCATAAAGCCGGTGAATTCTTTAC
This sequence comes from Mucor irregularis B50, assembly GCA_000587855.1. NCBI lineage: Eukaryota > Fungi > Mucoromycota > Mucoromycetes > Mucorales > Mucoraceae > Mucor > Mucor irregularis. The sequence goes on along the minus strand of KK076493.1, from coordinate 366,968 downwards.
TTTCAAGTGCGACGTGAACGATTTGGATAAAGAAGAGACGTTGGACCGTGTTGACGTGAACTGGACTCGCACGTCCAAGTTTCCTCCATTTATGAAGATGGGCGGCAAGGAGGGTTATCTCGTCTACCATTGCACTGGGTTTAAACTTCCTCAACGTGCCACAGCCCAGGACCTTCATCCTTTATTGGCTGAAGAAATCAGTTCCAAACTTCACACCTATGCTACTGCTGCAGACGAGTACGATCCCAACGTCAAGAGTGTTTCCAGTTGGACTTACTTTAAGGATAATTTCGATACCTACCTCAAAAACGAAGTTACCTGGCCCATTGCCTCTTAAAAGGGACACATCAACTTTGTATATATACACACACACACACTTAACTTGCATTATTATTTATTATTAAAACAGAAAAAGCCTTGTCTTTTGGTTTGTTATTATATGGGAATGCTGCAAAGAGTTTACTTCATGTGGGAGATATATTGGAATACGTAGGATACAATCCCCTTGTTTGCTTCTGATAATAGGATTGGATCTGGTAGCTTTTGAAGGTCGTGGTCATAGTGATCCCATCTATCATCAATCGATGAGGTTTAGTACGCGTAATTATATATATATAACAACGAAAATAAGACTTACGTGCTAGTGTCACCGTAATTCATGGCTTCTGCTTGTGTGTGTTGTTTCCCGTTAATACAACGTTTGCCTACATGAATGATGATGTTGAGTCTACTGCAAAGAATGTCTAAAGGATGTCTGTGCTCACATTTAAAGGTATCGTGGGTTTCACATTCACTCTTGGTATGAAGTAAAAAGAGTTGACGCATATCAGCCAACGAGAAATGTCTTTCCATATCAGTTGCTTCATCCACAACACAATTAGAAAGTGATTGTTTATGAGATTGTCTTTGAAAGATCTTTTCCTCAATGGTACCAGAAGATATGAATCGATAAATGAAACCTACAAGTGGCAATCGTTAGTTGGATGTGGAAGTATCAAGCACAATAATTCTATCACTTTACAATCTTTCTTTTGTCCATCTCTCCATACACGCGCCAAGGCTTGTTGATCCGCAGCAGGATTCCAATCTAGTAAGAAAATAAAGTGTGAGTTCCAGACTGTGTGTTCGACTACTCCTTTCATACAAAGCGTGTTACCTGGGTCAAATAACACAAGTCGGTTTGCGCCGATTAAGTTTAAGCCACAACCACCTGCTTTACTACTCAATAAGAACACAAACTCGTCTCCTTGTGGGTCATTGAAACGATCCACTAGAGTTTGTCTCTTTGACGTATTCATGGAACCGTCCAAACGAATCACACCGTACCTATCATACTTGTTGAGCTACGACGGGGGGGTTAAAGAAGTATGTTAAGTCACACTTACTGATTCTGTTGACAGAACGCCTCAAATACATCCAGTGTTTGCGTGTAATTGCTGATAAGCACAATCTTGTCCTTGGTCTCCTTTTTGATCCTTGCCAACATGCTAATAAAAGGAATAAGTATCGTGTACTTTTTTGATAAAATCTCTTATCTATTTACCGTGCAAGCACCATGAATTTGCCAGAATAAGATGCGTCGACTTTACCCGAATTGGAATATCCGCTCGGTAAGATAGAATCACATCCTTCTAGATCTTTGGGAAGATTGAGCAGGTTAGGATGGTTACATAACTTTTTTAAAAGCGTGATGGCCTTGAGCGGTTGACTACCCTGTCCGCGTAGCAATGTTTTGATTTCAGGCGAAGTAAGAAAGACATTGTAGAGCGCTTCTTGCAAAGGAGCCAATTTACAAAACACAACATGCTCATATTTCACGGGTACTAGAGTGGATGCGTTAATACACGATGTGACAAGTATAGTAAAAAATAAGGAATACTTGCAATATTTGGTGAGAATATCGTTGGTTCTTCTAATGGTAAACTTGGACACGATTTTCCAGAATTCGGCTACTTTCTCGTCACTCAGCTCTCTTTCTTTATCGGATGCATCTGCGTCGCGCCCACGCAAGATGGGTAGCTCGTAGTGTCTTCTGAATTCATTGGGTGTACCGAGAAGGCCAGGGTTGGCAAAGTCGAGCAAAGAGTAGTACTCACTGAGATCGTTCTAGATAACGATACGCATCAGCTTCTTATTTCTTTGTCTACCTCTCTTTTTACTTACCTGAATGGGAGTACCAGAAAGGATCACTCTTCGAGTGACTGTAAGACTACTCAACGCTTTGAACAACTGAGAAGCTAAAAGAAAAAGAGATGAATTAATTGCTAATACTTAATATAAATTCTTTTTGATACGTACAAGAGTTTTTTAAACGATGTCCTTCATCACACAGTAACAGACCAATAGGTGAAGCCTTTAAAACTTTACTAAGATCCCTCAAACTTTCATAGGAAATGATCAAGACAGGATTGATGATTTTGCCTTGAGCTGCACCCCATCTTTTCACAGTACTGATTTTATCCTTTTTTGTTTTTGATTCACTGATGACGAGCGGACGGCATTTCCCTTCACCCAACCATTTTACTACGATAGGTGGAGCACGTTAGAAGAAAGTAGGGTATTCTCTGTATCGTTTATCTTACCAAGTTCATTTGCCCAATTATTCACCAAGCTGGATGGACAAGTGATGATTGCTTTATTAATCATTGGTTTACCGAGTTCTCCAGATTGTTTGAGTAAAGTCCACAATAAAGTGATACATTGAAGCTAAGAAGATAAAGAGAGAGTGAGACCACGATACGGCATTGATGTATTGTTTCCTTACTGTTTTGCCTAGACCCATTTCATCAGCCATGATACATCTATTTTAACATGATTTAATGACTCTGATATGCATCCTCACTGTATCTCTCTGTACGAACCCATTTGCTTCCGGATGCACTTGACCTGTAGTACATCTGTATAAAAAGCGCACACCTTCCACTTGATGAGGTCTTAATACCTTTCCCAAGACTGGATCCACGACAACATGCACCATTTTTTTCTCTTCCTTTTTGATACCTAGGATCTCTGCCAATGTCTTGCCCTTCTTTTGTGGTCGATCTGTTGTAATTTTCAATTCTTCTTCAACATGATCGTTATCAGGATCCCATAATACAATTGCTCCTTCTGCAGTATGATCGTACAGTGCTCTTAAATTACCCGCTCTTCTACGAATACCCAATGTCTTTCTTTCTCCAAAGTCGCTGTTTGCAGCCTCTGTTGCAGCAGCCATCGCAGCAGCGTTATTATTGGGCTTTTTAGGTTTGGCAACAAGGTCTGTTGTGTTGGTATCTTTCTTGGTGGGTGGTTTTATTTGCATGGTGGGTATCTTGAACTTCTTGCTAAGTGCTGATTTCGCATCGTAGTTGGGTTTGTGCATGCGGTTGGTGAGAGGTATGAATTTACCAATAGTGGGTATGTTGGTGGTTGATCTTCTTGTCATGTGGTTATTGGAAATACTCTTTAAAGCAAGCCTTGCCTTTTTATGAGCAGGTGGTGAGTCGTCATCACTAAAGTCGGAATCGTCATCGTCATCATTGTCGTCGTCGTCAAGTACAGCAGTGACTGATCGTTTTTTCTGTTGTGGAGGAGAAGGTTGAAAGTCTTCTTCCTCGTCGTCTTCAGTGTCTTGCAAAGTACTAAAGTCAAGTTCAGTTCTTTGCTTTCTATCACGAGTAGTAGACGATCTGCTTAATGCAATAGGCGATGTGATGGGCTTGGACCGTTTGATAAGCATTGAAGACAAGTATTTATTAGGGGGGAAGAAATGAAAATGAAAAGCGCAGCACACATCACACAGGGAAACATTTTTTTTTAGCAATCGCCAAATTTTGATGCGTTTTTTGGTTCAAGTCCGAACACACGCGTAATTTTTTCGAGTAGGCTCTTCCACTGCGTAGTCGGAATTAGTCAGCCTTTCTGTAGTTCTGATATATCCGCCGTCGTCCGTAGTAAGTAGTCGGTTAAACAAATGCAATAGCCTAGACGATCTTCTTCCGCAGGATAATTGTTTTTTTTTTTTACTATGTAGAATCTTCTGGCTTATATTCATCATAAAAGCACTATTTTTTTTAATGTTAGTTGTACAACGTGAAGATCGCAATTGTTAACGCATAATTGGCACGTTAGAATGGTAGTGATTTTTTTTTTCTTATGGCTATTCTATAATGTCATTACTTTTTCTACTCTTTTCAATATGTATATTCCCAATGTGTGCAAGAAGTACACATACTACTTTCTTTTTGCCCTCTAATTGAAAGACAGCCCATCATAAAAAGAAAGTCACTTTTAAAGATGTATAAAATGAACTGTTTCGTAATGTTTCACCACCCCTTTTTTAACTTTTTTTTTTTTTGTGAATATTAATTGACTAAATAAAGTAGATGAAAAGAAGCTTTTAGATTTATCCTAATTTCTCAAGCCCTGTCATCATCATCTTATTCAGTAATATTATAAATAAAAAGCGTAGAAGTAGTAGCAGTAGTAGTAGTCGTCGTCGTCGTAGAAGATAAAATAGCCTATGAGTAGTATACAACCACAACAGCAACAAGTGCAACTACAACAGTATGGTTTAACACCTCTAGTTGAACACCACCAACAGCAACAGCAACAACATAAAGAAGGTCATTTCAATACTACAACTACTACTTTGTTTAATTCCACTTGTAATGAAGTTATTATTTCAAGTCAGTCACAGTCTTCTATTCCTTCACCACCTTGTTCTATTCCAGACCAACAGCAGCAACAATTAATTTATAATCAACATCAACAAATGATTGGTATGCCAAGTCCAAATATTACCAATGGCTTATTTGATGTAAGATAACAACTACTCTTTGCATATTTATATTAATTTTATATTAAATAATATATTATTATTCAACAGGTTTTAAGTGATCAACAACAACAACAGCAACAACAGCAACACTTGGGTCTTTCTAATGAATTCCATGATGAGGCTGCAGCTGTTGTAGCTGCTGCTGAGCAACATATGCATCAACAACAAATGATAATGATGCAGCAACAACAACAACAAAGCATGCCTTACTTATATAATCAACAAGAACAAGGACAAGGTGGTGGTATTGAAGATGGTAACACAATAACCCACACTAATCCTATTTCATTACATCATGAAATGATCGTCGACCCAAAGCAGTTTGATGACATGTCAAGAGAACAATTGATTGCTCGTTTAGTTACTTTGGAAAAGGAAAAACATGCAACACACATGGAAGATAAAAGTGTTCATTCTGATGATAATACAAATGATGAAACGGAAGAAGAAGAAGTGGAATCGCTTATCATAGAACAACAGCAACAAGAAAAGATTCGTACTTGTTTATGGGCTGATTGTGGAGAAAAGTTTGATGGCTTACAAAAGCTTATTTCCCACATTACAGAAGTACATGTAGGCGGAGGAAAGGTATGATGTCTATTCTCTTAAAAAAGAATACTCGACTAAAACATTCTCAATAGCCAACGTATCGTTGTGAATGGTTGGATTGTAATAGAAATAATAAACCATTTACAAAGAGACACAAAATGTATAATCACCTTCGTACTCACACTGGAGAACGACCCTTTGCTTGCCCCAAGCCAGGTACAGTCATAAAACAGCAAAAATGGAGAAAGAGAGAGTTACTTAAATATCATTTAAAATAGATTGCGATAAGAAGTTTTCTCGTCCAGATTCATTGACAACACATATCAAGACGCACTCAAGTGTCAGACCATTTGTATGTAATTACAAGGGCTGTGGGAAAGCATATTATCATTCCCGTTCCTTAAAGAAACATGAAAAGATTCATGAAGTTTCCATGGAAGCAGCTGCACAGCCACTACCACCTTCTTATGAACAAGTCATGGCAACGAGTAACAATAGTAGTAGCAGTAGTAGTAGGCCAACTCACATAATGACAACAAATACAACAACTACTGGTAGTAATAATCATACTCTAGGACTGGTGCCTACTTCCATTGGCCATTTCGTTGATCCAAATGTGCCTTTCTATGGAGATCAACCACAACATCAACAACAACAACCGCCACCACAAACGACTTTCATTTCCACCCCTGTTCCTTATCAGTACGCACCCAATTTTATAATGGATCCCAACATGAACCCAACACCTCCTCATATAACAACCCATTTCATGGGCCCAACGACTTCTCTTATTCAAGATCATCAGTGATGACTCATCCTTTCCCCTTTTTTCCACCAAAAAATGAAATGGCTGGCTTTCCTTTCAATTTTCTTACACTCATATATATTTACCCCCTTTCTTATCTGACCCCGCTTATTTATGTTGTATTATAATATGGTTTCACTCCCCAAACACACTCGTTCTTTACGTATATAAAAATAGATATTTTTTTTTATTCATAATTGGTTTTACGAAATATTCTAAAAAGACTATGCTTTTACTACATGACACCTGATGTTTATTTTAAACAGCGGGAAATCTTTGTTCCACATGGATAATCTATGCACTTACAGTAGTGGTTGGTTTTTTGCCAGGTGGAAATACATACATACTCTATCTATACAACAAAAGATGACTCTATGTACTGCTAATATCTGGTAATAACGAACTGAATACCTATATTTGTAACATAAGCATATTGTACTTCTCAGACGCACCTTCAGACGCAAGTGCTGCAATTTTGGCAATTTTAACGTCGCTTTTACTGAACGTTTTTGGTGATAAAATTGCATCCTTCTCAACCCCACGGTACATCTATTGTGTCCATAAACATATTCATTGGACGTTGAAGTTGTACTTGAAGTCCCATCACACAAAGCCTTCAATAAGCACAGAAAGAGAGAACCCTGAACTATGGCTGTAATTCGTAGAAATTGTTGATCATATTGATATTTGTTAAGCTGCGCTCGTGTCCTGAAAGTCCCCGCGTACATAATTGGTTTTGACACATTTTGTGCACACAGTGAGTCTATATAGCCGTACCTGAAGAGTTCCTCCCTGGTAACTTCTTTCGAGTTTACGTACAGGACTTGGCTGGGTTTCATCATGACGTGTATCCGCGGCATAATCCGGACTTCGAGCCACCTTACCTAGCGATGAAGTAAAAGACAGACTGTTCTCACCAACAAGTCAAAGCCATAACAAGCACATAACTTGAGAGTTCCATATTTAGCTCAAGCACCTCTCACTTGGAGATACATGTCCTGTTGTCACTCGCAGAATATACGCTGAACGCTCATTTCAAGTCCACGTTTCTGTCTTTATTGCCTTCTTCAGTTGGATCATGTGGTTATGTAGAAAAAGGAAGAAGCGCTCGTCTATCGCCCTCTCTTTCACTACTCTGAGAACCTAAAGTAAATGTAAAGGCAAAGTTGAAGAGAAAGCAAGCTATAAAATACATATATATTCTGCAAGCTACAACAATGGTCCTTTTTTTCTTTTTACAAATGGTTACATAATCCAAACAAGTTGGCAACTTTAATAAATAAAATAATGATACACATTCCTAGTACAAGTGTGTGTGTGTGTGTGTGTGTGCTAGCGGGAACAAAAAAGGCGCGGAGGAAGTCAATGAATTCAAAGTCTAGGAAATGTTTACGTACGAATAAATATAATACAGAATTACACGAGTAATGAATGAAAGAAATATGTAGACAGGCGTATTTAGCTCAAGCACCTCTCACTTGGAGATACATGTCCTGTTGTCACTCGCAGAATATACGCTGAACGCTCATTTCAAGTCCACGTTTCTGTCTTTATTGCCTTCTTCAGTTGGACGTACACACTATGTAGAAAAAGGAAGAAGCGCTCGTCTATCGCCCTCTCTTTCACTACTCTGAGAACCTAAAGTAAATGTAAAGGCAAAGTTGAAGAGAAAGCAAGCTATAAAATACATATATATTCTGCAAGCTACAACAATGGTCCTTTTTTTCTTTTTACAAATGGTTACATAATCCAAACAAGTTGGCAACTTTAATAAATAAAATAATGATACACATTCCTAGTACAAGTGTGTGTGTGTGTGTGTGTGTGCTAGCGGGAACAAAAAAGGCGCGGAGGAAGTCAATGAATTCAAAGTCTAGGAAATGTTTACGTACGAATAAATATAATACAGAATTACACGAGTAATGAATGAAAGAAATATGTAGACAGGCGTGTCTAATTTCCTCTTCTTCTCATGCTGGAAAGAGGTATAGAATCGACTGTAGAAGAGTCTCTTGTGGGTAATACTTCTTGAGTATTCTCATCCAACAGTTGCTCATCTGTGATATCATTTTCGATCCATTTCTTTAAAATGGGCACCTGGAAATTACCAATAAAAAGTCTATGTATGTAGAGAGCGAGTTAGTCATCTTGCCCATATGTATGTACATGGCAATTTTAAAATACTTTACTGGCAAATATGATACATGAGCAAGGGAAGCGATAGAACACCCACGACACCGTAACTGCTATCAGAGTACAATACGTTGATTAGAGGAATACCCATGGAGACGGTCTTTGTAGCACCACAATACTACATACCAGAAGGGTTAGCGTGAGTACACAAGAGTTAAAAATCCAACCGTCATACGTACCATGATGGCAACAGCATCTCTCCTTGAGAACCTCCATTTAGCCACCCACTTGGGCTCCTTGATATACTTTGTGGGCCAAGGTAAACGCGCGACATAGATGCAGGCAGCACAGCCAAACAAGTACATGAAAATATCAACAAAGATAATAGCGACAATGTCTACACCGCTCATCCTAAAGAAAGCATCACTTGCAACACCATCACAGAACACAGACCAAACAAGACATAAGAGTGCTAGACTGTTGAGGATGGGAAATTTGAATTTGGCCGCCAAATACTTTACCCGGACAGGGAAAAAGTAACGAATGACCTGACCTACCACCAATGGAGCCAAGACGGTGGATCCCAATGTTTTGAGGACGTTGAGATAATCGGGATTTCCTCTGTCAGTACCAGGTTCAAAGACAATGGGATCATTTTGGAATGCTATCACAAAAAAAATTTAAACATTTGTTTGTTTATGTAATATCTACATAATTATACCTGTCATGAGCGCTGGAGAGATAAAGATACCCAAAACGTTACCCAAAGCAGTATTAAATAAGGCTTTTGTTTTATATTAGTATGAGTAAAAAAAAAAAGCAATTCTTTTTATAATACCTGCACCGTCATTTCCGTTTGCGTTTCGGGTCATGATCGCATTGGATGAAACGGTTGTACTTGTGGATAAGGCAATCATCCAGCCTTTATACACTGTCATATCCAAATCAGCATGGACTGCAATAAAGAACCGAACGATGCCATACATGACAAAGGGGAGCAGGACGAAATTGATCACTTGAACGATAAGATGTAATCGCCATCTTAATATCGTTCTTAACATCACGCTGACTTCTAAACCTAATCCAGACAACAAGAAAATAACAATGACCGCTCCCCACTTGACGGTGTATTGAGCTTGGATGGATCCGTGGGCTTTACCGACTTGAGGGAAGGCCCAGGCAAGTCCAATGACAATGGCAAGACCAAGTAAGAACCAGTAGCGTACAAAGAGTTCCCATGCTACTTTTTTATAGCGTTGTCTTTTTGATGTGGTAGTTTCAGTAGCAGCAGCAGCAGCAGTAGTAGTGGTAATATCTTCCTTGTTGGAAATAGAAGAGAGATCGATTTTGTTAGAAGAACTATGATCTGTTGTTGTTGTTGTTGTGCTGTGAGATCCATCCTTATCGTTGATAGATGCAGCAACGGAAGGAGACTGCACTGTTGTTATCGTCTCGGTTGCTGACATATTGTGAGAGAAATAGATGATTTGAAACTAATTTTTTTTTATTTTAGCAACTCTATTTATATTTTCTTGAAAAAAAAAACAAGTTGCACCAAGACCCTCTTCACTCCTCTGAGTCATATGCCATAGTTTTTTTTTTCCTCCAGTTTTATGTTACACATAATTGTGCAATTTCTGTGTAAAGTTGAAATCAACAAAAAAAAAAAGTGAAAGAGAACTGATCTCAGTTGACAGCTTGGTCAAAAGCAGTAATATTGTTCTGTTGTCATCATGATTAGACGATCTCTCGATGGATGATTTAATATGATGTATGTAGAGGCTGTTCTTTATGCAATGACATACATATGTCTGTATGCATCATTATCTTTTACGCAACTCGAAGATGTGCATTTGGGACATAAGTAACAGCAGCTTCATGCTCTGTACAACTTGACTGTACAGTGTGCAGATTTCGTTACATACAACTTTATCTCTTTACAACGTTTATGAGTGTTCAACCGAGTTTTTGACCTTGTTTCTAAGCTCATTTCAAACTCTGCCCCTTTTTCATAAATGCACTGTATGGAGCTATACTTTCACTCCCTGATAATAAGGACCATCATATTTGCTGCCTTACCTGAAATGCTACTACGTCACTTGTGTGGCGGAGTCCAATGGGGATTTCGATATTTTTCTGCAAGAGAAAGCGTTTTTTTAAGCAAGTCCCCACACGCACACACATACACCGCATATACCATGTCGAGTTCTTACGATCGTTCTCGATCACCTAATAATAGAAGAAGTGACGATAGATACAGCAGCAGCAGTCGTAACGACCGAGACAGACGTGATAGACGTTATGATGACTACAGTCGATCCAGTAATAGAAGAAACGATCGCGATGATTACAACAGCAGCAGCAGCAGTAGTAGTAGACGTCGTGGTGGCGACTATGATAGATCGGATCGCAACCCTAGCAGACAAGAGATTCCCGATGAAGACATTAAAATGACTTCTCGCGATTCACCTCCACCTGCAGCAGAGCCCGCAAAAAAGAGAGTTCCCATTTCTATTGAAGAGTTGATTCAAAAGAAGGAACAAGAAAAGAAGGATACTGAGAAAGTAGGTATCAAGTTCAAATATGTATGTAGCAACGCATTACTTATATTAAAAAAAATATAGCCCAAGTTCTTGACAAAGGAAGAGCGTGCCAAATTGGCGCTGGAAAAGCGTCAAAAGGAAGTGGAGGAACAAAGAAAGAGACAGGAGGAAGAAAGAAAGGCGAGAGAGAACTTTGATATGGCTGCTGAAGATGAATACAGAAGGGTCACAAAACCAGATCGTTATAGTAGCAGTAATAGTAGCAGCAGATACGATCGTCGTGATTATAACAGCAGTAAGAGAGATCGTAATAGAAGAGAGGTGGAAGAGACGGCTGAAGACGAGGACGCTTTATTGACTGAAAAAGAGAAACAAGCAGTGAGAGTACGTATTTTGAAACAAGGCGAGTTCATTAGTATGGAAATTAACTATTATGAATGATAGGAGCGTTACTTTGGAGGAGAGCGTAAAAAGAGAAAGATTCGTAGAATGAACGAGCGTAAATTTGTGTTTGACTGGGATGCAGGAGAGGACACTTCTCATGATTTCAACCCTTTATATGCAAACAAGCATAACGCACAAATGTTTGGTCGTGGTCATTTAGCTGGTATTGATATGAAGGATCAAAAGAAGCACCAATCCGAATTCTATGACAGATTATTGAAGGAGCGTAGAACCGAGGAAGAAATTGACAGAGCAAGGTACATTACCTTTACATTAAATAGAGTGTCCATGTCTAACATTTCCTTGTGTATAGTGAATTGAAGCAAATGTCTATTCGAAAGGAGGCCAAGACTCGATTTGATGAACGTCACTGGTCCGAGAAACCATTGGATCAAATGAAAGAGAGAGATTGGCGTATCTTTAAAGAAGATTTCAATATCTCTACCAAGGGTGGTCAAATCCCCCATCCTATTCGTTCTTGGAGCGAATCTGGCTTACCTGAAAAGATCCTCAAGATTATCGATCAAGTTGGATACAAGGAGCCCACACCCATTCAAAGACAAGCCATTCCTATTGGTATTCAGAACAGAGATATTATCGGTATTGCAGAGACAGGTAACATTTTTTTGGATATTCACCTTATATGGCTATTTCCGAGATGTTTAAATTTTCCTTTTTTGTGTGTAGGTTCTGGTAAAACGGCATCGTTTGTCATCCCATTGCTTACCTATATTTCTGATCTGCCCAAGATCACGGAAGAAAACATGACTGAAGGTCCTTATGCGTTGATTATGGCGCCTACGCGTGAATTAGCACAACAGATCGAAGAAGAGACCATCAAGTTTGCTACGCCCATGGGCTTTACTTGTGTCTCTATTGTGGGTGGTGTAAGTATATCTATTTGAATGTGTGTGTTACTCCGTAAACCTAATTTCTTCATCATAGCACGCCATTGAAGAACAATCATTTAATTTACGTAACGGTGCGGAGATTATTATTGCTACACCAGGTCGTCTCAAGGATTGTTTGGATCGTAGAATTTTGGTGTTGAATCAATGTACCTATGTGGTCATGGATGAAGCGGATCGTATGATTGATATGGGTATGGAAGCCGATGTTAATTTCATTTTGGACGCTTTACCCGCTTCCAACATGAAGCCTGAGGACGAAAATAGCATGCCTATTGAACCTCCTGCTGGTTACAAGTACAGACAAACTACCATGTTCTCCGCTACCATGCCTCCTGCTGTAGAGCGTTTGGCTAAAAAGTACTTGCGTAGAGAAGCGGTTGTCACCATTGGTATGGCTGGTCAAGCCGTCGAGTCTGTGGAGCAACGTGTAGAAATGATTAATGATGAAGCCAAGAAGACGTACGTGATGAATGAAAGTAAAGCAGCACATGTACTCACCCTTCCTTTTTTTTTATTGTAGTAACCGTCTGATGGAAATTCTCAATTCAGGCAAGTTTGCACCACCCATGATTATTTTCGTCAATCAACGACGTGGTGTGGATACGCTCTCCAAAACTCTTACCCGACAAGGTCACCATACAGTGACACTCCATGGTGGTAAATCACAAGAACAGAGGTTTGTGTCGCATAGTTTTAGTCGATCTACATTATCTCATTTGTTTTTTTTTTTATAGAGAATTGGCTTTGGCTCAATTAAAGAATGGATCTGCGGATGTTTTGGTCGCTACAGATGTAGCGGGTCGTGGTATCGATGTCAAGAACGTATCGCTTGTGATCAACTACGATATGGCTAAAACAATTGAAGATTACACCCATCGTATTGGTCGTACAGGTCGTGCTGGTAATTCCGGTGTGGCCATCACATTCTTATCAAACAAAGACGCAGAAGTCATGTACGATCTTCGTCAAATGCTTGCGAAATCATCGCTTTCCAAGGTACCTCATGAATTGGCTGTGCACCCTGATGCTCAAAGTAAACCCGGTACTATCAAGACTAAAAAGAAGCATGAAGAAACTCTCTTTCAATAAAGTTATCATGTACTTGTTTCAACGTTTAATTAATAATGCAAGAATTGAAAAAAGAAAAAACTATATATAAAGGAGGGGGAAAGGAGTGTGATCTAGTAGTAGTAGATAGTAAAATGGATACAATAGTCTTTATTAAGTCTCACAGTGATAATCATCATCAAAATTAGCAAATTGAAACCAAAGTCCATCTGCGGTATGTACAGGTGTATTTGTTGAAACGACGCTTGGTGTGGTCACTTCACATCGACTGGGTGTTGTGCAATTAGGCGTTGATTCATTTAACGGTGTTGCTTCAGTTGTTGCTGTTGCGACAAGAGGTTGTTGTAAATCTGAGGATAAATCTTCAATCAACGGTACAGAATTAATATCATCTTCCAAGGCACTACTGAGTGTTGCTTCAGAGAATAAGAGAGAGGGTGGTTGACTGAATATATTGATATCATTCATTGTCCAAGAAGAACTAGGTATATCGTTATCATAACTTGAAAAAGGTTCATCTTCATCAAGCATACTACTCCAAGGTTCATTTGTTTTAGAGTTATTAGCAGGAAGCTTATTGCTGCTGCTGTCTAATTGATCTGCAAAACTGAAATCATCCCATACATGAAGTTGTGTTGAACTGGGTATGTCATGATTCATTTCAGAGTTTGTTTCATCGTCTTCTATCGCAGGGAAATCATCGTCTGATTGCAAATCGTCATTTCCTGTGGTTTGACTAAAGATATCGTGTATATTTTGTGATAAGATGTCTTCTCTGTCGCTTGGGGATTGTTGTGCATCAAGCAATGACTGCAGTAGATCGTTAGGAGAGGTACCATGTTGAATCGCAGTAGTAGAAGTAGTTGCAGTAGTAGTTGCAGTAGTAGTAGTATTAGTATGAGTGGATGATTCTTTACAGGTCTGACAATGGAATACAACATCGTCTGCATTCTCTTCAGTCAAGCCAACGCATTCCGAGTGTAACCATATTCTGCATTTATCGCACTGCACCATTGTACCGTGTTCATCCGTATTTTGTGAGCAGACGCAATGAATGACATTATCACCGTTCTGTGAAGAAGAAGAGGACTGTTCTTCCGCTTCTTCTTTGCCACTGTTATTACTGCTGCCATTGCCATTGCTTTCACCACCTTGTTTTAAAGTGTATTTACATCTTTCCAAGTGATAAGCAAGACCATTACGATTTTTATACTTTTTCTCACAAGGTATACATAAATACACGCTTGAACCTGTAAATTTTTGTTAATTAAAAATATTAATATATGCAACATCTAAACATTAATAAACTTAAAAAAAAAATAGTATACATTACCATCCGATTGTACAATGGGCGTCACATCAGCAGCCGCAGATTTCCTCTTGGGTGTGGTGTTCTTTTTTGTAGTTGTCTTTGCGGCATTGGTGCGTGGTGTCTTTTTCTTTCTCTCCTTTGTCTTGTTTGTATTTAAAGGTGTGCGTTGAGGAGAAGCAGTAGTTGTAGTTGTAGTTGTAGTAGTAGCGTTAGCGTGTGTGTTGTCTTTGGGTGTATGTGCTTGCTTGGAATAAGGATCGTCCTTCCCCGTAGAATAGGATGCTTGTTGCTGTGTTGAGGATGCATCATAACGATATTGATTGTTTTGATGACGGCTAAACAAATTCTTGCCATTGCCAACAAGCGATAAACTCGATTTACTTTGCTTTCCACTAAACTTGATGGTGTGAGGTGATCTTGGTCTAGGAGAAGCACACTCTTCTGCAAGGAAAGAGAACAACTCATTGTCCCCATCCAAACTGCCCAACATTTTAAACTTTGCTTGACAAAGTCTCACTTTTAAAAGATTGCTAAGTGATTTGATATTATCATGACTATAATCTCCTAACGAGTGTTGTTCAGGCCACAAGCCAACACATGTTTGATATAAAGAAGGTAATTCTGCTGCTGCTGCTGCTGTAGAGGAAGACATTGAAGTGGCAGCTGTAGTTGATTTACGTTGCGATTTAGGGTTTTGCTGACGTGATTTCTTGCGTTTGACGCTCTCTGTTTGTTGTTGTTGCTGTAAATTTGTGTGGGGAGGAGAAGAGCTCATTTGGTGGTGAATGGATGCAGCAGCTGCTATGGCTGAAGGTGGAGTGTATTTATGAATTTGTTCAGGAGCAATTCTTTTACGTCCACGCACAGTAGTTGTTGTCTTTGCACCTAAGGGCTTTGAAGCACTTGTTGATTCTTCTGTGGGTGTTGGTTCCACATTCTCTGAAGTGGGCGCAGTATTTTCTAATTGTTGCAATATTCTTTCATTATTTTCTTTAATTGACTTTTGAATATGATGAATAGCATAAAAACTATCTTTCAAGTTTTGTGGTGCAGCGTATCGTTTCGTTTCCATATTGTTGTAGGTTCGGATATTTTGGCTTTTGTAATCTGAACTCATTTCATCACTTGTAGCTAATTTACGTGCTTCTAATATATCACTTCTATTCTCTATGGATGAGAAGACTGCAAGTTTACTATCAAAAAGAAATAGAGAGAGATTAATATAAGAAATAAACAAATTGTAAATTGTTGTCAATTTACTTTGACTGCGCCGTTCTGGTAGATGGTGAATATTCCAGCGGTAAGTCCATTCCTTTTCCACACTACTCTTTTTAAAAAACGATAAGTTGTTAAGGGAAAAAAAAAAAAAAACGAAAATTTAGTGCAGGGTGATTTTTAGTGCCAGCGTAATGTAAGTATCATCCTCATTCTCTACAGGATAGAGCACCTTAAACCAATGATATCACGCGACACGTAAATATTGCGTTCAACAAAGAGTCAAATGATTCATGTTGGACAAAGTCTAATTATGTGCATTGGATTCAAGAACGTGTAAAATATGTTTATTTACGCGTTTTAACATCATGTTTGTATACAATCACGAAAAAACACGCTTCACATACGCGAGTTAAAAATGAAAGAAAAAAGACGGGAGTTGAATTAAGCGTGTTTTTTTTATTATTATTACATTTTATCTGAGCTCTACATTGAATTGATCTTGGACTACAGAACGCACCTTTTCTTGAATTTGGTTGATTTCCTCGTTGGTGACATTTCTATACAAAAAAACACACTTAGATATACAGATCTCAATCCACACATAAATGTTATGCTTACCTGTCCATGGATCTATAATTGATACGATAACATAAACTACGTCTATTTGTCTTGGGATGTTTAAAGTCATCAATCTATCACTCTCAAGTTAGCTTCAAATTCACTATAAATGACTCTATTTATACACAATTACCAATTCTACAGTCTCTACAATATCACCAGCTTCACCACGTATTAATTCACAGAAATCATTTTCGTGCCATTCACCTTCGGGGAGCCAGAAGGAGATATCCTTGATACAAGGAGGATATTTAGAGAAAGGTACAAATTTGTTGATCTTTCCAGGAGTAAATTGATCGATAAATCGACTATCTTCAGACCAGAACAAACGAATATCAGGAATACCAAACAAGACCATAGCCAAACGCTCTAAACCCATGCCAAAAGCCCATCCAATCTTATTATCCAAGCCTGCTTGATTCATGATCTTTTGATTGACAACACCACAGCCCAACACTTCGAGCCATTCTCCCTTGTAAAGAATTTCTACTTCCCAACTAGGACTCGTGAAGGGGAAATAAGCGTCGATCCAACGCACCTTCAAATCGGGTTCGTCTGCAAATACATTTCGAATCATTGTGTTGATCGAGTGCTTCAAGTGAGCGCCAATCAATTCAGATGCTTCGGGAGTGTGGCAATCTTGTACTGGGTTCTCGGGTTTAATCACTGTGTCATCCACAAGTTCAATATTGGGAGTCTCCTTGGCTTGAAGACGTGCTAATTCAGATTTCAACAAATTGATATCATTGTCAAGGTAAAAGAAACCTTCAATTTGATGGAAAACAGGGTAGTGAGAAGAATCAATCTCATCACGACGGTATACATCACCACTAATCAAAAACTTGTTCTCGCCAGAAGCTAAACCTTGCACTTGATGAGCTGAAGTGTGTGCACGCAATACATTGTTCTTGTTGAAATAGTAATTATCGGACTTGGTACGGCTGACATGGTCCTTGGGGATATATAACTGATCAAAGTTCTGCTCGGTGGTCACTACAGGACTGTGTTCGTTGAAGGTTTTGAAATCTTTAAAGTTGGACTCGATCAAGGTACGGATAATAGAAATGGGGTTCTTGGGTTGTAAATGAAGTTTACGACCAACTTTGGCAAGTACAGTAGGAGTCACATTAGTCCATTCATCTCTTTCCAAAGTCTTTCCGTGAATAGTGGTGGCATTAGGTCCAATTTCAAACTCTAGAAAGAAGGTGGTGGGTTAGCTTCAATTCTTAAAAGGTAAATTCACAAGTGGCGTTACCTGGAGCAGTAGAGTAATAAGACTTTTTGCAGATACTGAATACACCACAACTTCCAGCAGTAGTATAGCTGCTGACAGATACTTTTTTCAACTGATTGAGATTAAGCGAACTACGAAGCATGGTCGAGGAATCGAGTTTTGACAGCTGCGAAAAAGCTTAACGGAAAGGTTTTATAAAAAAAACCAAGGACCAGGGCCATCCAATTCAATGCGGAAGTTCAATTTTTTGATGTTTTCCAAAATGCAGGACAGTCTCGATTCGTGGTTACACCGTCAATGGCATATAAATATCTTTGACATTGGGTGCATACTTCTCTTTTCTCCTCTTTGTTCTCACAAAAATAAAATGAGTTACAATAAAGCGACCGCGCTAAAATACATCCGCCATCTTCTTTCATTAGTCCTGAAAGAGAAAAATGTTGACGAAAAAGCTAATGACAAGCTTTTAAGTGGATCATCTTTTCTCTTGGAAAAGCGAGGTGTGGCCATTCTTGACCTGAAAATTGTTGGTAAGTGCATAAATATTACCTGCTAGAGCTACGTTGAAATGCTGATAGAAAATATCATCTCACAAATACGTAGATGTTGTTGAAGGACTGGGAGGATACAGGTACGTACTTGAAAATTTAACAAATCTTGCTTAATACGTGCTGAGATAAATATATAATTGATAAATTTTAATACTCTATTATGTATGTACATAGCAACGTTATTCTAGAACTCAATTCTCCATTTACAAGAGCTGGAAGATTAATCAATTTTCCGGAACACAGAATTGCAATGGGTGATACAGTGGCTCTGATGGGCTTCAACGCCGATAATGGCGATCAGAATAACTTGGGGTTCAGTTGGAAAGGAATTGTTGCCGCTATTAGCAAAACCCGCGTTATTGTTTCAGGTAACGGTAATTACGAAGATTATAGAGGAAAGCAGCGCTCCGTGTCAGAACTCTTATACATCCTTGGTCCTTGTAAAATGTAATTTTTATAATTACTCTTGTATTGCATTTTACCTTTTTTGACATTTTATGTAACTACTTATAGTGTCAAGTTGCCAAAAAATATTTCACACGAAAGGTAATTATACCCACCTATTTAACAATCAATTTAACCATACAATTTAACCATACAATTTAACCATACAATTTAACCGTAATGATCACCAGAATTATGAAGGCGCTCATTCTTCTACAAAATACACATTCTAATTGGACCAGAACACAGCAAGTATTGTTGGGTCAAGTACAACCTTCCGAAATGAACAATGAAATCAAACAAAGAATTCCTGTTTCGTATTTTGACAATTCTTTAGATCAATATCAAAAGGATGCAGTCGATTTTTGTCTTGACGCTCGTGAAATAGCGTTGATTCATGGTCCTCCAGGTACGCATTTTATTTTTTTATACGACCTTGACGACATTCATCACTCATTTTTATTTATGTACACACACACAACTGTTTAAATATAACTGTATAAATCAGGTGTAAGTACTACCACTATTGATAAATCATTCGTCATTAACAACATTTCTTCTTAGACCGGAAAAACTCGTACAGTCATCGAAATTATTCGACAACTTGTGTCCCAAAAAAAGAAGGTTCTAGTCTGTGGACCATCCAATGTATCTGTCGGTATGTAACACATGTATATTTAGCATATATACTGAAATCGTATTAAAGTTACTTATTTTTGTACATACAGACAATCTGGTGGAAAGAGCGGCCGATCACTGCCCTAATATTGTACGCATTGGGCATCCCGCTCGTGTAGCTATCACCTCTATTGCGTATACGCTTGACATCTTATGCTCTGGAGGGAATGCTAAGGAAGCCGAGCAATATATCAAGGACTTGATGCATGCAGTCTCTGTAAAGATTATCAAAAGCGACAAGAACATCGAAAGAACCGAATTGGACAAGACGTTCAAAGATATTGGCAAGTATCTCAAGCGTAAAGTCAGCAAACGAGACCAGATCATGAAAATTAGTCAAGCAGATGTTGTGTTCTCCACTTTGAATGGGTACGTATATTAAATGATGCTCTAAGGAGTCTATATGCTCTCATAGGTATCGAATACTTTTATTTACTCTTTTTTCTCTACGTCCCTAGATCCGGCAACGCTATGATGAGAATGTTCCGTTTTGACGTGGTGATCATCGATGAAGCTGGTCAAGCTACTGAACCGGACTGTTGGGTAGCAATGAACAAGGGTGCCAAAGTAATCTTGGTAAGTGGTACAAAAAGCATCAACTATATACAAATCAACAATTTACTCATTTCCTTTATTTGTGATAAATTTACATAGGCCGGTGACCACAAACAGCTGCCACCCACTGTTCTGTCTGCAAAATTTACTACTTCGACTGAAGCCTTTCAGGGCATGTCTACTTTAAACGAATTGACATACACTTTATCCGATCGAATTCTGAACATGTATGGCGATAAGGTGAAAAAGATGTTGTCGATGCAGTATCGAATGAACCAAAAGATTATGGAGTACAGCTCTTCAGCCATGTACGATAAGAAGCTCATCGCGCACGAAAGTGTTGCCAATCACCTATTACACGATATCCCTTCAGTGAAAACGTCTAAAATTACACGTAAACCACTCATTATGATTGACACTAGTGACAATAATATGCGATACGAAGTTAGCGGGAGCGGTCAATTCGACAAGCAAAGTACAGCCAATAACTTTGAAGTAAAGATTATCGCTAATCAAATCCGTAAATTGATCAATGAGGGTATCAAACAAACTCATATCTCTGTAATCACTCCTTACAAGGCCCAGGTGTCCAAAATCCGCTCTGAACTTGGTGAGAAGTGGTTAGATATTGAGGTGGGCACTGTAGACGGCTTTCAGGGAAAAGAAAAAGAGGTTATTTTGTTATCTTTGGTACGTTCAAACTTGGCCGGAAAAGTAGGTTTTCTTGCTGAAAAACGAAGGCTCAACGGTAAGAGTGTATTCTATTTAATTTTGCAAAAAGGCAAATATTTCTAATTGCTTGATACCTATACATAATAGTGGCTATGACTCGTGCGAAGCGACAGCTTGTCGTTGTTTGCGACTCTTTAACGTTGGGCGGCTCATTAAGTGAAGTTATCCTTGATGATAGCAACATCATTAGATCCAATCCGATCGATGCAAAGTTTTTGGAGGAATGGATTTCCTGGCTGAAAGCCGAATCGTACTTGGTTCAAAGTAAGGTAGCACTGGCTGCTTAGGATTATGAGGCAATGCTCACTCGATTCGTATTGCTCATCATATATATATCGTCGAATTACGTATAAATATCACATCGTCAATCAATTTCCCATATAGTTTATATCAATTTATTATTCCCTCACTTTTATTACAAAATCATAAATATTATGTATTCTTGAAACTTTACATAAGTAGACTTTTTTAAGATCTTGATCGTAACGAGAACGGGATGATTGAATTAGTACGCAGTGTACTGTGTGACACCGGAATTTGGCAGGTATAAAGGTCACCTCAATTTAATTTTGCCCTTTTCTTTTCAATCTCTTTACAATAAACAAATGAGTAGACCAAGACGGAGTAAAAACAGTGGTACGGTTAAATTTATCCAGCATCTTACTACTTTAGTGGTGAATGAATGGGAATACGACAAGAAAACCAACCATGGCATGATGCAAGGGTCGTCTTTAAACCTCGAGAAACGTGGTGTCGCAATTCTGAACCTGAAAATTATTAGTATGTACACGCGACTTACATATAACTTAAACAACCATTATATAACATT
Source organism: Mucor irregularis B50 (assembly GCA_000587855.1). Classification (NCBI taxonomy): domain Eukaryota; kingdom Fungi; phylum Mucoromycota; class Mucoromycetes; order Mucorales; family Mucoraceae; genus Mucor; species Mucor irregularis. The sequence continues at coordinate 345,525 of KK076493.1, read as the reverse complement.
TGTTTTCTCGTTTTCTCATACGTATTTTTCTTCAGATACAATGAAAGGCATAGGAGGAAGCTGGTAAGAATTAAAAATGAGTTGATATGACTTGAGAATATCATTACTTACACAATGACAAAAAACAAGCAATCTTCTTTTAGGGATCAATACTTCTTCAAGAACCAAAAGCTCTATACCTCACCACAGAATTGTAATTGGTGATATTGTCGCATTGATGGAATTCGATCCTTATAACGACAACGATGGCAGTAAAAATGAAAATGGCACACCACAACTTAGCGGTATTATTTCAGGAATCAGTAAAACTCGCGTACTTCTATCTCTGAGCAATAGTCAAGACAGTGTGACGCTGCCAAAATCTGTAGATTTATTCAAGATGTAAGTTATAAACAAACATAAAATAAAGGTTACATAATATTAAAAGTATTCTGTTTATATCTTGCAGAGTTAAATTACCTAACAACATTTCACATGAAAGGTAAACAACTGATACATGATCAAAGTGAAACATTTTACGCGAATTTTGAGCTCTTTTTTTATATATTACATAGAATGTTACAAGCTCTTCATTTGTTAAAAAGCGTTTGTCTCAATAGAAGGCAGGAGGCCCCAAAACTTATTCAAGTGCTATTTGGGCAAAGAACTTTGGGTAAACCTAATGAGCAACAGCAAAAGTTCATCAAATTTTACAATAACGGTTTGAACGAAGATCAAAAGGAGGCAGTCAGATTTAGTTTGACTTCACCAGAAGTTGCACTCATTCACGGTCCACCAGGTAAGTTTCATTCAGTCTGATAGACAAGCTTTTCTATACGTAATTAATCACTTTTCACTTAGGAGTAAGTTTTTAGCCAAGACTTGTAGTGTAAATGTTGCATTAATCTAACTTTTTTCCATCACCATTTTTAGACAGGCAAAACTCACACGTTAATTGAAACAATCAGACAACTCGTGGCTCAGAAAAAAAAGGATCTTGGTTTGTGGTCCCTCGAATATATCTGTCGGTAAATTCCAGATGGAATCAATTATTTCTTACGCGATGAATTTATCCCTAATTTACTTTATACATATCCTCAGATAACCTGGTGCAACGAACATCCGTTTTCTGCGACAACATAGTCCGACTTGGACATCCAGCCCGAGTGGCTTTGACTTCCATTGCCTAGACACTTGATGTACTATGTTGCGGTAAAAACAGAGCAACTGTTGAAAACTACGTCCAGCAAATTCTGCGCGAACAAGCCATTAAATTGAGAACTTCCAACATCAATGAGTCAGACGATAAGAACAAAATCCAAAAGAGGTTGAACAAATATTTCAGAAAGAACAAAGTTACAAAAAGAATGAAAGAAGATCGAATCCGTGCGGCAAATGTAGTATTCTCCACATTAAATGGGTAACATTTAATTGAGTCTCTCCTTTCCCTAAGTAGCAGACAAATTAAACTGAATATCTCGTCTTACTGTAGATCTGGTAACAGAATTTTAAGAGGAAGAAAATTCGATGTTGTAATAATAGATGAAGCTGCCCAAGCAACTGAACCAGATTGTTGGATTGCTTTGATGAAAGGGAAAAAAGTTATTATGGTAAGTTTTCTCTCATATGAAGTATGTGCAATATATTTATATGACTTGTTATTGACTTGCGTTCTTTATGTATAAAGGCAGGCGATCATCTCCAATTACCACCTATTGTTCTCTCCCCTCCTCTCGATTCTTATTCAAGAGGAGCACCCATCCAAGGCATGTCTCGTTCGGGCGATTTGAGTTATACTCTATTCAACAGAACCCTAAGTATGCATGGCAATAAAGTCAAAAGGTTGCTATCAATTCAATATCGTATGCATCACCAAATCATGGAGTACAGCTCTAAGCAACTCTATGAAAATCGATTGGTGGCTCACGAGAGTGTTGCAACTCAATTATTACACGACTTGCCAAAGGTGATCGAGACCAAAAACACAGCGGTACCAATCATTACCATCGACACCAAAAACACCATGCAGTATCACGAGGCAAAAGGCACTGGTCAATTTGATAAACAAAGTACAGCCAATAGTTTAGAAGTCAAAATCGTCGCAAATCAAGTGAAAAAATTATTGACTGATGGTATCAGTCAAAGCCAAATTGCTGTCATAACGCCTTACAAAGCTCAAGTGACCAAGATTCGCGCAGAACTCGGTGAAAAATGGCTTGATATCGAGGTTGGCACAGTCGATGGATTTCAAGGCAAAGAAAAGGAGGTGGTTCTACTTTCGTTGGTTAGATCAAATAGCCTCGGTGAAGTAGGCTTTCTAGCAGACAAGAGACGGTTGAACGGTAAGAACTATTCTCGGCGTATCCGAACAATACAAAATTAATGCTTTAATTTTGCGAATAATAGTTGCTATGACACGCGCTAAACGTCAGCTTGTTGTTGTTTGCGATTCACGTACGCTCACAGGAGGTGAGACCGATAAGCCTGCATCATCCAGTCAACTGAGATCCTCATACGTTATCGACACCACGTTCTTGAGAAACTGGATTGCTTGGTTGATGAAAAATTCTCAGGTTATTGAAAGCGAAAAGGCCTTCACTAAAAAGACTTTTTTAAGCCTACACGAGCTTTGATTATACATATATATCTCAGTACCCACATAGTATTTTAAACACTTTGCTACATACAACACAAGAAATAAAACGATCATCACAATTAGTATAGTAATTAATGTTTATTATTTGAATCTTTATGCATCTTTTGGTCTCATTTGATCAACCACTCTGTTCAACTTAGGAAGCACCAGATGTCCAACCAAAAGTCTTGATAATAAGAACAAAATCATTGTAAAGATGATGAAGAGTTCGGAAATACAAAAGTGAGAAATGGAAGTTCCAATTTCGAGCCAACTTCCATAATCAGTGACAAAGAAGAAGAAGTTGATGGTTTGGATATCTGTTATAGTCATGACTGCCAGGAACAAAGTGAAAGGTTGCAAATCAATACTGGAGCTTAGAATGCCGAGTACAGAAGAGGCTACGAAAAACGGAATAAGGACCTTGATGATGAGAAGGGTGCCCATCAAAAATGGGTCGAATAAGGTTGTAAATCGATAAACACTTTCCAAGGAGAAACTACTTAAAGATGCAACATTCCCGGTACCAAAGAAAGCGACATCAATAAAGAACAAGAATAAAAGAACGGCGCGACCATCGCTTGTTTGTAGAGGACGAGTGACAGTTTGACGAACGCCAGTGTACAACTTACGTTCGATTTCAAGCCAAAGCAATACCGTTGTGCAGAAGAACACATAGAATAAGAGTTCGTATGAGATACTAAGTAAAGTCATGAGGGGTCCAAAGGCAAAGCAGATGATGAGCAATCTAGTCAAGTAGTTCTCGCATGTGCTGCCTCTATAAATAAAGGGAAATACACTTGAAACGGCTATTATGAAAATAAATCAGTACAGGGGATAATTCAACAATGCATGAAGACCTACAAATAATGGCCCAGCTTGCAATTTGATTGATGACTGGAAGACCTTCACGTCTTTGTAAACTGGAAGAAGTCGAGTACACCAATGCAGCACTGATGACGATGACAAATAATTGGATTTTCATAATGACACCTGAAGCTCTGCTAACTCTGTTCGCTTTAGTAAGTTTGTTCAATACGAAACCACCAAGTAGGACACCAGCGGCAGCACCGAACATACTGTTGAAAGAGAACAAATAAGTATTTGTAAACGTTTTTTATAAATTCTATACATACACAACATTGACGTTTTCACCCTTCTCCACGGGCAACAAAGTGAATACACTGCTACAGATACATGAAAACGACCATCCGATCAAAAGTGATTTGTTGTGGGTTTTTACCCTAATAGGCATGATCAGTGGCCAAGCAGAAAGGATCAAGAAGATACCTGTAAGCACCTCTCGGTAGAAGAAGCTTCCAACCTAAAATGTATGTGAGAAATATATAGAATACTTCAGTCCACATGTTTACTTACAAGTGCCTCCAAGAATAATAGAGAGCCTGCCAGAACGATGAAGAATCTCGACACACCACCTTGAAGACATAATCCAAGGGCTTCGAATAAAGAACGGTAGTTGCGAACGATTTGATTCCAAAAGTATACAGGGAACACAACGTAGGCATGATACATGATGGGCATTTTTTGTATGTAGAGCATGGTAGAGAGACCAATCATGACTGCTACTGACAAGATGTCAACCTAGGGAAGAAAACATTATGAATCCTTTGCACTACGAGTCATTCACTGTTTGAACCTACCATTAATTGTGATTTTGTGGACATTTTTGTCATGGATTGATTCGAGAGAATAAAGTTTCTAATGACAAACTGAAGACAGAAAATACACCAACCCACATAACCAGCAGTGACAACACTACGCAGGAAAAGCCAGTCGTAAGTTTGGAAGTAACGCAAGCCATCAAGAGAAAGGGACATAAGATCCTTTGCCTTTTGCTCTGCGAGTGTATAGTTTTCCTCATTGATTAGACGGGTGATATCGGCCAAAAGAATATCGGGGTCATTTCCTCCAGACAATCTCTTGAATGGTCTAAAGAATAACTCGTCTCTCTCTTTTTCATCTACCAACACAATTCAATAAGTATATACTCCCTTTTGATCCAAATAAAAAAGTTAGAACTTACTATGCTTTACAATGTATTGCTCCAAGATTTGACGTGCATTGGAAAAAGCAGCCTCAGCTTTGGTCTTTTCATCCGCCTTCAAATAAGTCAAAGGAAGTTCGCCCACAGAATTCACAGGAAGATCGATTCCAATCAAATGGGCCATTAAGGGAGCAATATCAGCTTGTCGAATATCATCGCGCTGAACGTCAGACAGTCCCCATGATTCAGAGAATTCATCGTGTCCCAATCCAGACAAGATAGGTTTGCGAACACCAGCACCCCAAGCGATAATGGGAGTTCGTGTACAATCAGGATGCCCATCACCGTGACCACCTTAGAAAACATCTCTTTTAAATACTGATCGTATAATTTTTACACTACGCAAACAAAGCTATACCTCTATTGTTCATGCCGTGGTCTGCAGTGAAGACGTAACTCGTACGTCCATCATTGTTGTAAAAATCCTCAATCATATAAACCATCTCTTTCACACCTTGATCCACTAATTTGATATTGTTCAAATACTCGTCAGACATTGGTCTAAATCCATGTCCATTCGTATCCAAACCAAGCAAATGAAGGAAGAAGACAACCTTCTTTTGACGCAACATTTTGTTCAATTCAGGATCTGTTGTTGCATTTCTGAACAAGTCTTTTACGTGGTCGAAAACCCAAACATCCAATTTTGAAGCCTCTGCATAAATAAAGGATTGAGTCGATATATCCTTCTAAATACCAATCTCAATATACCTCCAGAGAAATCTTCATATTCGGGTGGATACATGAATGTCTCTACTTTACTAGGATCACTTGCACCGTGTTGAAACATTGGCAAAATATCGGGTGAACCGAACGACCAAGTGTGTTGTGATTGATTAAATACAGAGTCAAAGTTGACAGGATTCATTGACCAACCTATCATCTTTTCTTTCAATCATCTGAGATTTCTAACACTAGTTTGTATTACCTGTAGTCACTGCACTAACATCCTCGTAAAAACCAGCAATAATAGCAACATGGCCTGGTCTTGACTCTGTAGGTACACGTGTATGTGATACACCCCACGTTCCGTGTTGGTTTATGACTTTACGTAAGAAGGGTGCTCTTGTTTCTCCATTTTCGTCAAGTTCAAACAGTTTGTCAGCTCTTAGTCCATCACCTACATTTAACAACCTTAGCAAGGATCGTTGTCAAATACCGCATAATTGTACATTACCAACAAATAATACAAGTCGATCGGCAGGTGCTTCCAATGGACTTTTGTGTGGTTTCATTCCATGAACTAAAGGCGAAGTGAAATAAATGTCGAATATACTAAAAAGGTATACGATGTGAAATATCACACCAATTAGCAACAGTCCTTCACGCGCCAACATTCTGTTATGATGAAGATTGGGAGAAGAGAAGGAAAAGTTACAACTGTTGCAAACAGTTGTCTTCCAAGATATTAATTGTCGCATTTTTAATTTTTGATTTTTATCCTTAATTGGAACGCAGCAGAATTGACAGTTGCTGCCCAAATGAATCGAGTTGCGAAGAGCGAAACGAAGTATTGCTGAATGTGAATTGCATCAAAACTTTTCCTCTTTGCGTTAAAGAGAAGCTTTACGAGTACTTTTAAATATTAAGACTAGATGCGGAATGGATTTATAAGGAACTCATTCAAAAACGACAATACTATTGATTTTTGTGAAACTATGTATATCAAAGTAGGTTCACTTTAATTACAACGGACTTGATGAAATGTTCGTGCACATGTTTTAACCAAAAAAGCAAATTCAAGCTCTTTTTTTTTTGAAAGGATCAAAAGTTGGTTTTAAATATTTTGCTAACTATGTCCTTTATGCAATGTAATATGTATGGGTGAAGGCTTTGGTTGTACGCGTAAAAAATGATGTGCTGCAGTTCATTACATAAAATACAACTCATCAAGAGTATGTTTAAATCAAGAAGATTGTTTAGTATTTAATTCAAGGGATTATCACACAGTGCCTAAAAGATGCATTTATTTAGTTCACACACTTTATAGAGGAGGAAACCAAATCAAACACCTGCGAAGTTTTGGAAGATATCTCTTGGGAATTCCCTCATGGTCGATGGTCGGATATCCTTTCTTTGGGAAGACTTTTTTGGAATAAAAAAGACAATGAAATATGTTATTATCAAAAAATATAATTGAAACGTCTATGTTTTGCTATGATCGCATTCTATTGCTCTGATATTTTCTGTGGATTATGTAAGTGATATCGGCTCGAATTTATTGGAGAGAAAAATCGCAACATTATCCCTCTTAAACTCGTGGTATTACTCAGAGTGGAATACTTCATATCAGAGCTTTTTAATCGTGAAAAAACTACCATATGTTCATAGACATGATTAAAGCTATTTTGACATAGCAATGGTAATCTTTGCTACTGTTGGTGTAACATCAACCCATGGTATTGTGAGAAAATTCGGTTTTTCTGCCTGAGACCAAATGTTACAATAAGATGTAGGTGTGATGGCAATATCAGAAAAAAGGTCTCAAAAACCCATTATAAATCTATTAGAACAACAAAAAGTTGAAGAAGAGGGCAGTTTTACATCAACTGATGAGGTTACTAGGTGTCAAAATGCATTTTTCTTTATTCATACATATGTGTCATTGAAATATTCATGACTATTATAACTAGTGAAATATGTACAAATCAAATTAATGGCATATACAAATACATCAAGTGCATTCTGGACAAATTCGGTGCTGTACATATGCGATTCAAGACTTCAGATCCACGAAAGTAGATGGAGGATATATGGTACGCCAAATTACGCGGCTGCCCAAATTAGTACATCCAATGCAGCTCCGCCAACACTCCAATATGGGCACACTGATTTGAGTTTATTTTATGGGCTGTTTAATTGCAGTTCTGTGGGGCAGAAAGAACAATTAGTAATTGTATGGAATACTCAAGAATTTCTGTTTGCTGCATACGATTTTTGACATGATTAATAATATACCCCACTTGCATTGAACCTTCGTTGTCACTTTCAAAACTATAAAAGAGAATCGAGTTATCTACACTGTTATCATTACGTATCAACTCACTCGTATACAAAATGACCTCCAACAAAAAAATTATCTTTGCTGAATATCCTACCGCTGCCTCTGTTCCCAATGTCATCTACCCCTCAGAAATCCCTGTAGCTGGTAAACATATTCAAGTCAAAGAGGATACAATTGATCTCGATGCGGAGCTTCCTGAAGGGGATTTTCTCTTGAAAACGTTAGAGATCTCCATTGATCCCTATATGGTGAGCCGCTTCCGTGAGCCTTCCATTGAATCTTACTCTCCAGCACTTCCCATCAACGAAACTATCGCTGATGACACTGTCTCTGTTGTACTCAAGTCCAACAATGCTAATTACAAAGTTGGAGATATTGTTTACGGAAGAAATGGATTTGGCTTTATGCAAGAGTACGTACAAGTGAATAGTGCTTATGCCAAAGACTTTTATGTCGTTCGTAATGGCCCCAAGGAGAGTGGTGTTTCTCTTCCTCACTACGTTGGTACTCTCGGTATGTCTGGCATGACTGCATATTATGGGTAAGGGGTCGCTCTTGAAATTTGTTAGGATTTTGATCTGCTATGATATTAATTAATGAAAATTATGCGTACAATTATGCGTACGTATGTAGTTTGGTGGAGATTGGTCAACCCAAGAAAGGCGAAACCTTATTTGTATCTGGTGCCACTGGCAATGTAGGTCATCTTGCTGGCCAATTTGGCAAAGCGCTTGGATTGTATGTCGTTGGTTCTGCTGGTAGTCCAGAGAAAGTACAAGACCTGTTGGATAGCGGTTTTGATGCAGCTTTTAATTACAAAGATGGAGACATTGAGGAAAATTTACGCAAGCACTGCCCTAATGGTATTGACGTATTCTTTGACGTTGTTGGTGGTAAAATGCTGGATGCTGTCTTCAACGTCGCCAACCAATTCGCTCGTATTGTTGCTTGCAGCATGAACTCCCAAGACAAACTTGAAAATATGGAAGCTTTACCCAATCTTTTCCAAATCATCTTAAAAGATATCAAGTTTCAAGGCTATACTGTTTTCAATTATATGGACTTCGAAGAAAGATTTTTGAAGGAAGCTACCCCTCTCGTTGCCAGCGGCGAAGTAAAATATAAAATGGACATTGTCAATGGTATCGAACATGTGCCCGAGGAATTAGTCAAGGCTTTTAAGGGTAATAAGAACGGCAAGCAAGTAATTCACGTTGCCGATTTGTAAAAAGCGTGTTCGTAGATTAATACTCCTATAGCATTTAGTAGCTACTAAACACATTTTATAATATACGTGAAGCAATAATTATTCGACTTTACTTACTTACACTGAAATAAAAATATTCCTTATATATATGAACTTTATAGGCATTTACTGTTTTTTTTTCTGTATGAAATTACATACGTACTAGCTACCATCCATCAAAAGTCAGAAATTTGACCTTCAATACAAGAGCGCAATACAGAGCTGGAAATTGTGATGCATCCAATGAAGTACAAAGCAAAGTCTGCAACCTTGGCTCAAATACTATTATAAAAAAACAGAGCTTGTTCAAGATTTGATTGGGCAACAAAATCAATGAAAAGATGCAACATATGAAAAAAGAAGAGGGAGTCTTCATCCACACAGATGATTTCTTTTAGCGAAATAACTTTATACATAGGCAGGTGTCCATTTTCTGACTCAAATTCATCGTTCAGTCAATACGTATAAAAAAAATACATGAAATACTAAAAAGGGGTAAAAAATAACTTGAAGACAAATCGTTTTCTGAAAGGGATCAACTGCGAATTTCCAGGAAGAGACAAGAAAACATGCTGCGTATTCAAGAAGGCAGTTTAAATTACTGTATTGCATGGGTTCATTGTAAACAACATACTTCGCAGTATTGACTCTCGACTAACATGGACGGGCGTTTCCTCTATCCTTATCTTTAGATGAGGCCAACTTTTTGCAAGCAATGGAAGCATGACTAATGATGAAAGCTATCGTTTACTATACAGCTACTTTTCTGACTTATCTACATCATAATATGTACGTCAAGAATGGGGCCATTTGGAGATATAGTAGGCACATTTATAATTTCCTTTTTTTTTTTACACCAGTCGGCTACATACGTATGTATTATGTGCGTATATTTCGAAATCTGTATATGATAACGTTTTCGTGCAATTACGTACTTAGATATTGGCAACTACTGTATTGCAACTTTTATGTAAAGATCATTTGAAAATGAAAAATCGTGCACTATCTTTAACTAAAAATTTACATAATGTTAACATTATTGTTGAAAGTCTGTGATAATACAAAGATATTGAACATAGCATCGTTGACAATCTTCAGTGAACTACATCAACACTACGATGTTATCATACAATAATGACAGAGTCTAGGTTTACCGAGAATGACGTGTAATCAAGTATCTATATTACGCAAAATAATATACATAATAGCTAAAATTGACAAATACATATAATGAGACTTACTCATAAACACTTTATTGGAAATATATATCACTTTATATATTGCGAAAACAATTAAGGACCTGTATGCTTGGCATAAACGGCATAGGCACTTTCATAGGCAGCTTCAATTTGGTTGACATATTGAGTAAGATCTGCTACAGCATTGGCAGGTGCTTTTTTGATCAAACACTTGTCCATAGCGGTGGTATTACCGTTGATGTAACCGATACCATTTTTTATAACTGCATTCATCAACAAGACTTGAGCAAATTCAGGTTGTTTGTTGGTCATAATTTGCATTGTGCTGGCTACTTTTCCAGCCATAGTATAAATGCTATTGATAATACCAGTAGCCTCCTCAGCAGTGTAGGTGGAAACGGCACTGTCGCAACAGTGAGGAATGGCGTTTTTAGTGAGATTGTCTGAAGCGTAAATATTGTAAAGATGTACACCTAAAGCTCCACGATAACCCTGAGTATGATCAAATTTGGCAGCCTTTTACGCAAATAATGCATTATTAATGATGCGAAGTTTAATCAAACACATTCATCTAAATCATTACATACCGCATTAGCGTAAGCATCGAGATTAGCGCTAAGAAGTCCAATGTCACTGATACATGTTTGAACAGGTGCAGAGATTGCTCGCTTCTCGACAGCAGCGGCATCAGCTATATAAAGTCATAAAAGAATGAAGTTAGCTTCGGATTAACCTTTGATAGTATGTTTTTACTCACTAAAGAGAACTAAAGAAGCAATGAGACCAAGAGAAGAAAGAACACGCATTTTGAAGATGATTTGATAGTTGTATGAAATTGTTTTTTTTAAGAAAATATTCTAGACATCCAAGCCATTTATATTTGAATATTTCGATTTATTTTGGTCAATTGACAAGGTAACACATGTAGATGAGAGAAATCTAAAATAATATAAGTACTTCTCTCGTATAATATTTTTTTATGTTGTACGTGTCATCTCAAACCGGTATAGACGCAGCGTGCGTATAAGCCCAGGCATTGATTTTATTCATCCCGTTACTTCTGTGTGTATGTCACAATGTACAACACTTGCTTGTACCTGAGAATATCACAGAATCTTTTCACCTTTCAACTTTTAAAGTTTGACTTTTTCACATCAATAACATGATCAATTTTGGATAAAAACCTTTATCAAAATGAAATTGAGTGGCCACTGTCGGTTTGCTTTGATACAATTCTCCGAGATTATAGTAAGCAAACCTATGTAGTTGTACATTGTATGTAGCGTTTTATATATAAAGCTTAAAAGCCATCGTTTCTAAAAAAGAAAACAAACAGCTTTTATGCTATATACGTACTTGCTGCTTTTCTTATTCATTATTTACTTCTGAGGGTCCACGCATAATTTAGTGCTGGCTGTATACAGTTGCGAAATTTTTTCGAGCAAGTACACACACTCTTTATTAAGACAATTGATGATAACGATTGTTTTTTCATTCTATTTGGAAATAGTGTATACCAAGTATTCCAATAAATGGTGAGCACACAACCTCCTCTTTGATTATTATTAGTACTTTCTAGTTACGTATCAACATCTCGTAACACCATGATATATAAGCCAAGGTAAATTTTGTGTTTTAAGAAGCTTTTCATGTTGTACTATGATACAAAGAAAACACTTGACTCTCATAACCGCGTGGTAGCTGCATTGAGAGTGATATATCAATACAGAAAACTTGGGAGAGGAATAGACGCTGGGTTGTGGGGATATATATTATCTTATTGGAAAAAGATGGTTTATTCTGCATTAATATCTTACAAGGTTTAATGCAGAGATACTCACTCGCAAAGCTCATACTCTGGTACTCACAAAGAAAGGATACGAGTGTTGCAGACGTATGGACACACCCTATTATAGAGAGCACCAAACGCTTCACTCTCCATGACATATGGTAAATTAGATGTAATAAATTATATGAAAGAACGAACGACAATGGAATGTATTGCCACTATTTGAATTACACATTCTATGTAGTGGTGCTATATATTTCAAATAAAGTGTGAACTATCGATTAACGTCCTAAATGATGAACTTGTTACTACTGCACATAAACATGCGTTCATTGATCACACAAACTTACAAGGTGACATAAAGTCATGTAACACTCTGTTACAGTCTAGTTCTCAGAAGCTTAATTATAGTTTCCATTGTGTCGGTTTTCTTGTCACCAGAATGTTTGTTCTGACACCATGGAATCTTCATCCTAAAGGGTTACACAGGGCTTCCATAAAGATGGATTTTCTTCTGAGTTATTTTTTTCATCTTTTCAGAGAGGTAAAGGCAATTGTGCTTTGTAAGATATAAATGAAGATAATTTCATGCAGCAAAGTGGTATCTAAACCAGTTTTACATGCCTATGTAGTTTTTTCTTAGGTATGTATGAATTACATGTCAATTGGTACCACTGTGCGGACATAACGTAGATAGCTTCACTTAATGTACGTACGTGCTCGCTTTTCTTTACAGAAAGGAAAATTCAACGGAAAATATAAGCGAAAACTGTGGAAGCGAGCACAGAATATCCCCAAAACAATTTTACTCTCTACTAAAAGATAATCCTTTCTTCCAAAATAAATCTATTCGCATAGTAACACATATATACTTACAACCGCATTTAGTGGATGGCAATGCACGCTACCTGCTTTCCATGTCCAACAATTGTTATGTATTTCCGTATACAATCAGAAAGTACATAACTCAGAATATCTCTAGTACCACTTTGACACAATTTCCTGAGTAAGCAAGTGGCCTAACTCGATACGGTTTGAGAAGTCTATACCATTTTTGACATCTTTGCTAAATTGTGAAACGTTAGTAAAGTTTACATATGAACACTCTTACAACTTTCTATGCATGTGGTGTGTAAATACATCAAAATCAGCCATTTCTTCTTTATAAGTCATAATTGACATTGATATACTATCAATAATGCTTTTGTAGTATTAATTATAAGTTTACAATAATTATTTGTGACGGAAAAGCCCCTCAGTACAGTATGTATTTTCTAATGCAACATCCGTTTGGCTTAGCTTTTGAGTAAGCGTAATTAAACTGTTTGCAAGCGTTCTCTGAGATGAACGATTCCTGAGGCCAGTGGTATTGTCGCGCAAATGTCTGAAGTTGTATAAAAACATTTAATGTGTCATGTAGATATTTGATATAGGCTTCTTATTGACAAAAGCTTGTATGATATAAATGGCTTTTCCAGACATAATAGGCACACTATTGATGATAGAATTGGAATCCTTTCAAGTGTAAGCAGTAACAGCATTGTTGCAACAATGAGGGATAGCTTTTTTTTTAGTACTATCCATTTCGCGGGTCCTTTCGGCCAAGGCAATTCATATCTTACGTATTGGTTGAGTTCACGATAGTCGCAGTAACCTAAATATATCAATGAGCGATCATATCAGTTTATACCTAATTTTTCTTGTACCTTTTAAGCGTAGATATCATAGTTTGTATTGTTTAGGGCGAAATTGTTGATGCATGTTTGAAGTGGTGTGGATATTATTGCTCTTTTCTCGATATGTGTAGCATTGGCTGTGTATATGCAAGCGTGAGTTAGTTTTAGTTTGCCAACAGTTTAAACATTTGAAGAGAGTAGCTAACTGAAAAGAACGAAGAAATAGACAAGCAGCCTAATAGAGACACTGCTTAGTGTAAAGAATATCCTTTACCTAATGTATGCAATATAATAATCTCTGATAATTTAGCATGCCAAGTCACCCTAAAAGTACATTCTCTATGAATTCATACGTAAATACTTTTTATTTTGTGTATTGGGGTTTTTTATCGAGTGTCTATTTCTCGAATAAACTCGACTGTTCAATCAATAATAAATCACTCTTTGGTGATTGACTAGCTCGTATTTCTACGACGGGCCAGTTCATTAGCATCATTGACGCTTTCGTCCAAATGTCTAAGAGCGTTCTGAATTCTCTCGGACTGAAAGTATTTTTTTCTGGCTCTTGTGCCTTCATGCACGCTTGGTGCACGAGAGTTGAGTCTCAAAGGGGTCATCTTTTTACTGACGCGAAGTTTTTTGACGTTATTTTTAGTTTTAGGCATATTATGTGGATAAAAAATAAATTTTTGTAACGAAAAATAGGAACCACTGTCTCAAAAATGTGAATTGCAAAAGCTGCATTGAATGTCCGTGTCTAATGGTAATGGTAAGGTACCCAGTAAAAAATTTTAATTAGTTGATATGACCAATAAAAGCAAAGCAAATTAAACGCTAATATATTTATCTTCAGCATTTCGACCTCTTTTATTGTTATTAGCTGGAAGGGAGACAACGCTCTTATTGTCAATGTACCTATTAGCGTCTTTAATATTAGGTTCATAACTCTTCAATCTTGAGGCATGAGCTTAGACATTACATCTGTCCCAGGTCGATGCTTGTGTGGAATGACAAACTGCAAAAGATCGTTCTCTTTTAAAATAAACAAAATATACGCGTACATTTTTACCTGCCATTTTATCGATAAGCTAGAAAGAAAAGAATCGACAATACAAAAATGTTTCATCGTTATTGGCACCTCTTTCTTAAAGTTACGGAATTCACAGTGGTTCGCTGCGACTCACCTTAGGCGCCTTCCTACAAACAAAATTGGTTTAATTACCATGATGTCAATTTAGCCCAGTCACTGAATATAAAAAATATCCATACCAAGTCTAATTGGACAACTTTAAATTTTTGCATGAAAAACCTATAATACATCATGCATTTTGTTGGATGATGCTTTGTTTAAAGAGATCGGAGGTCTTTGATGTTTATACCAAGTATGATTACGTATAATAAGTTGTTGGTGATTGATGTACTCAACCAATTTACGTAATGCATCGGAAACTTGGCCACTGCAAATTCTTCGAAGAAGTAGAATAAAACAAAAAAAAAAGTAAAGTAAATCACCAGATCAATGTTTCAATCTACTGCACTATAAAATAGGATTGGAAAATTCCATCAACGTTGTCTTTTTTCTTTCCATAAATCTACTAATATTAAAATGAATAACCAAACCTCTGCTGTTGATATCCCCACACACAAAACTACTCGTATAACTGCTACAACAACCCCAGACGGACATACTATGATGAGCTCTATACTTATTGATGAAAATGGACAACAGCCTCGTCGAAATAGTGCTTGCTTGGACACAGGAATTTCCCCCACTTATTATACCACCACTGGCTCCGTTGTTCACACGTCCCGTCAAGAAGATGTTGCCCATTCAGCCGGATCTCCTGTCTTTGACGACAAATCACGTATATTTTTCTCTCATAACAGCGCCTGTATCTGTAAGTATAGTATTCAACTGCTGTTCAGATGCGAGTTTATTGACGTATGTTGCCTCATATTTAGGTCGCGGTTCAGGCGTAGGGTGCGACTGTACTTCGAAATGTGCATGCTAACTTCTTTATCCTCAAGATAAATGGTTGTTCCTCAATTTTATCAAACTTCCACGAATTATTTACCTCTGTAACCAAGAAAAATGAACAAAAGATGTCTCTCCTCCGTATAGTATCAAATTTATGTATAAAGAATCAATAAATAAGCGTTAAAAACTAGTGCAGACTGAGTATTTTTTTATTCATGCGAACTTACTGTTTTTTTGTAAAATGTTCTCATAACTAAAAGCCAGGCATGATCTTGTTTTAATTTTTTTTTGTTTTTGCTTTAAACATCAATAATTTACGTAGTGTACATGATGTGTCATGACTAGAGACAAGTTGCTGGTGATGCTTCACTTTGATAAAATTTGATTGTGTAGACACAGTTTATAAATTTCAGTGCCTGTCTTTGTACTAGCGCGTACAGGTTTTGCCCGTCTTTATTTGATCTGAAAACGAAACAATAAAGCTGAACCAATTATGTCACAGTAACGAGTGTGGTGGTAGGTTTCAAATGCAGGTAAATCATCTTTTTACTGATTACAGGAAGTTTTAGCATACTCTTTTCGGTTATCAAAATTTACCTTCACTCGTCTTGTTTGACATTTCGATTGTCTATCTATGAATTGGTCGGCAAACGTACACGGTATATTCTTGTGGCAACGACGCAATCACCTATTTTATGAGGTTGAACATCCTTTGTTTGACATATTTCATGTGCTGTTGATTACTTCGACTTTTGGACATGGTTTCGTATTTGAGTTACCACTTGTTAAACCAAAACTGTCTTCATGAATGTGAAAGCGAAATACATTCAGAAAGCGTGATCATCACTATATATCCGCAACTAACTTGAGTTTCATCGGATCGAGTTACCCATTCCAGTAGGCGCCGACTATTCCGAATAAAGTTTCAAAATATATCACCTGTCATTGACTCTATCTTTAGCTCCAATGTGAACATAAGCGTCAAGAAAAACGAAAAGTATTTACTATATTTCAATAATTAATTCAAGTGCAGAAACATAAAGGTTTTATTCTGTTTAAATATGGCAAACGGGGATATATGTATATGAGTGGTATGTAAATAAGATAATATAAACAACGTAGATAAAAAGTGGAAGAAAGGGAAAAGACGAGCAGATTAGTAGAAGACCAAAATCTACTACACCCTGCTATCTCTTCCTCTACCACCAAGGTTTGCTTCTTCGTCAGAAGAATCATCCAGCTCTGCTAAGCCCATCGAATCTTCGTTCTCCAACATACTTCTTTCACTCATTAACAATCCCTCGTCTTCTTCATTTTTATATCTATTCTCGTTTGAGTCAGCGCCAGCGCCACGAGCGATTGAGTCCAGCAAATATACACCAGCAAAAATAATAATAAATCCACAAATCAATGACACAACGTTAACTGTATTGTCGGTGTTGAAACCTTGAAATAAAATGGCTGAGGCTGCAATGGTTGCAGTTGTGAAACAAACAAAATAAATTGGGTTTACACTATAATACAACTATTGTGAGTGGCTGGTTCACGTTTTTCAAATAGCTTCGCAAAATACTTACACGTTGGTGGAAAATTGTTCAAGGGCCTTATTGAAGTAATTCATTTGTGTGACAATACAAACGACAACAACAATGCCAAATGCGTAAGTGGATGGATGAGTAAATTGATTATTACCAGCAAAAGTGAGTTTCAAAGCAATACCAAATGCTTTGATAGACATTACAGAGACGGATCCAACCAGGGAGCAGATGGAGACGTAAATAAATGGGTTTCTTTTGCCATATTTTGGAACCACTTTGTAAATCATGAATACACTCACGATCACCACTATAGCACAATAGCTCATAAAACCTACACGGATCGTAGAATTCCGATTAACCAATTACTCTTATTCAATCTTCATGATATTCTGATTATTTACCTGGTCGTAAGGCGTAAAATAATAACTCATCAATGGAAGTTACTTCTTTATCCTCAGGCGCGTGTAATACAATAATTAAAGCGCCTACGACGGACAACAAACAGCCTATTTTACCAATTGCGCCCAGTTTTTCTTTCAAGAAGATGGAAGCGAAAATAGCCCTGAATAAACGTTCGGTCAGCGACAAGATCCGTATCCCTTGTTTATGATCTATTACCCTAATATCACACTTAAGGCACCAAGAGGTGTCACTAATATTGGTGGTGCAAATGAATAGGCGGAAAAATTCAACACTTCACCAATCGCCACTACATATACAGATTGAAAATATTAGCGTGTTACAGTAGATCGAAAATCCGAATGGTTGACTATCTTACTTGTGCCCATGCCAGCCCACCAAGTCCAATTCTTTAGATAGTTGTGCTTTCCATCAGCTGCAGAAGTGCCTGTTATAATTAAATTAATAATTTAATGATAAATCATCTCCCTATCCCGCATTACCGTGTCGCTTATTAGCATTCATGAGGCCCTTCTTAGTTATAATAAATGAAAGTCCAATAAAGACACTCGAGCTCATGGCCAAGATTAGGCCAATGTATTTATCTTGAATCATGATTGTAAGTTAAAGGAGTGAATGTAAGAAAAAAGCTAGTGTCGTAAATAAAATAAAAAAATGAAAGTGAACTGAAAACAGAAAAGAAGGAAGAAAGGGTAATAAAATTAATTGAACGTAGGCAAAAAAAAAGAGGGAGTTCTGGCACTAAAAATACACAGTTCGGTGTGTGTGTGCGTTAATAATTGTATTAGAGTATGATCTTCACAATAAATATCCATCCATTTTAAGGAGTTTGCGTAACAGCTTGGCTTTCTTACTAGTAAAAATAGAACAAATAGAGTCAAAAGAAGGTCAGTGTTTGGATCTAAATTCTACCTATAAACAATTTCATTTAGAGTTTAATACAATTCATTATCACCTCATGCCATGAAACAAGTAGCCTATTTATTGTTCTATGTGTGTGCTTGTGTGCCTGAGTGCGTGTGTTCAATTATAGATCACAGAAACACAATAATAGCTATTTTCCTTGCGTTTGAACTAGAATTTTAAAATCTTATTTGAAACATAAAGTTATTTGATACATACGAGCAAGTGTCATCCGAAAGCATGTACTTATAGTGATGCAATTGATCAAAATAAATGACAGTAAATGAATTTATCTTGGGTTTATCAATTTTTAACCAATGCACTTTTTGCCAAAAAAGTGTTGCAAAATAAAAATTCAAAGTGTAAGAAATTCCATTCCATCTTGAAGAAAAAGGGAAAGAAAGCTTGCAGGCGTTTAAAAGCAACAAGCAAAGGGCACAGTTACCACTTATTACGTAAATTTCATTAAAGGCTTATTGGCGAATTGAAACAAGTTTCTTGAAATCAAAGGGCACTATTTGATCAAAGATAACGCAAGATCTTATGGATATATTCAAGCTTCGTTTTGAAATGGTCGGTCAAGGATGACAGGGTGACCCTCTACATATCGGAATGAATAAGATTAAAGATCTACTTAAGCTTTTAAGCCTTTTGTATGGTATCGTCAGCGTGTTTGTGCTTAATAGACAGTAACGAAAGTCGATAACAATGAAGGAAGCATTTTTTTTTTTACAAAAAAATGTACCAAGGCGATGATACGTAGCTTTCTTTCCTACGGTATTCACAATAGAATGTGTTCTTTACATCATGTGTATTCTAGACACGTAAGCCAAGTGGCGCATGCCAGTCAAGAGTTTCCTGGGACTATTTCATTTTGCCATGTAGGGGCTTGATATTCTATCTTTTCGAAGAAGCGCTTATAGAAGACTTTGAGTGATAATTAAAAATCGTTGTAAGAAAGTTCGAACAGATACTGGACCCTGCTTTGGAATCCATAGGCGACAGTCGTAATTTTTCCAAACTGTTGTTCACATATTCGTTGAAATATGGATTCACGTCAGTGACAAAACGCAAAGAAAAACCTTCTTAGAAAGCATAATGATCCCAACGAACAAATGGGCTGAGCTTGAATTTGTAGCAGCCATTGATGCTGTAACAGTCGTATACGCACAAGTTACTCATAAAAACCTAATTTAACTCAATTAATTAATACAAAGTACTACATACAAATTGAACAATTGCATTACTAAATACAGCATTTTTTTGTAATTGAGAATAGCATGAGTTTAATAGGTAATAAATAAATATGTATAAGGTACCAATATAGTAAAAAAAAGCAAAAAGAATGTGGAGAAAGAAAAAAAAAAAAGAAAGAGGGCAACAACATAAGCCAGCTAATAATTTGAAGCAACGAGTTAAAATATAAAAAAGTGAAGCGAGTGTATATGTATAGATTAAGTGTATGAATTATATGGATGCAAGGTATTTACATATGAATAAATAGATTGCACTCTATTGCGTGTGTGTTATATACACATCATCATTTAACAAGGACAAAAGTCTGTTGAATGAGGACCAGTACAATTACTGCAGGTAGTAGAACTAGTTTTTCTGGTATTTCCACCTTCAGTAGGTGATTGATAGCCAAACAAGGAGAAGTGAAGGGTTGGCATCAAATTGGGTCTTGGAAAGTTGGAAAGAATTGAATTTTCCGTGACAACTTCAGGTCCAGCACTAGCACCACTTGATGATCCAGTAGAACTGTCTTTGTATTGGTAATATCCTGATGACTTTGGAAGAGCACGTTGAGAGGTTGAAGAGAAAGGTTGACGTTTAAGAACTGTAGAGATGGGACCAATACTCTTACGAATACGGTCAGGCTTAGATTGTGAAGAGAAAAGGCTGAAGAAAGGCAAGCTTCCAATGACGGTCATGATATATAATTGGTTCAAAGAAGAGAAGGGTGATAAAGGAAAAAGCAAAAGAATGCCGAAAATCCTCAAATTATATATGAAAGTGGAAAAAAAACAATTAAACGTGGTTGATATGTTTAAAAAAGGGAACTTATCAAGCCTCAACAGAAATTTAGCTAGGCGGCGCATATCCCCGCAATACACTTTTCCGTAGTAACCCGGATGATTCATAAAAATAATAGGAACCCGGGATACATGAATTTTATTTTGACTCAGAAGGAGAGGTAGAAATGTTATAAAATGAAAGGGAAGTGGGGAAAGTAAAAAAATCCAAAAGAAAATACTTTTTGTATTTCTTCTTAGTTTATATACTTTCTTAATTGCAAAAAAATTGGATGATTTCTTCTATTGCAAAAAATCATGTCATGATGGAACTTCATAACGAAAACAACATTTTACGGAAGGGTTGAGTGGAGAAAACGGTGCTTTTTAAAATACCGCATAAATCCTCGTTTTTATTATCAAGATAATAGGGAGAACAATTAAATTAAGTATACAATTCTTGGATATCATCACCGACGAAAGGAATGGATTCACCTTGAAGATCAACACCTTCCAAGAATTTGTAAGGGAATTCAACCAAGTGGCCACGAATATTACTTAAATGGTCTCTGATTTCGTCAACGGACATTTCGGGGTCATGGACATGACCGATATCAATATGGGCAGGGTCAGGGTAAAATGATTTATATTCCTCCCAGTTGGTCACTATAAAAGGGAATTCTAGCTCAGCACAAAAAAAATTATTATTCAATTTTGACCTAATTAATCTTTACCTGTGTCATCAGGAACACAATGGAATACTTCACGGAATGCTTCAGTATTTGTTTTGGCTGTGAAGTTCCATCTCTCGAGAGTTTCATCATCAAGAGGATCCATGACTTGTCTGTCCTCTTCACTATCAGTGGTATCGACTTGAGGTGTGGGTAAAGGCAACATATCATCATTGACATCATCGGGTTGGGTATGAGGGAGAAGACCTAAATGCTCCTTCCATAAATTACGTCTCAAGGTAGCAGCAAAGCGAGAAGCTTCGTACTGTTTGATTTGAAAAAGTTAGAAAAAATTTTTCTCCTTATCAATGGAAGATCTTACGTATTTTCCGTTCATTTGCGAGGGGATAGTATCTTTATCTTCAACGATCAATGCGATTTCAGAATCACGGTCACCGCATTGAGAACGGTCATTCAAATTGGAAGAACCCATAATGACAACCTTGTCTATATATTCCAAAATGATATTGAATCAGCCACTTTGTTTGAAAGTATTAGAAAAGAGTCTTACCATCAGCAATCAAAAGCTTGGCGTGAATATAAAGTTCCTCAGTAACGTAATCACTAGCTTCCTCCTTTTCAGCTTGGGCATCACGAGGTTGACGCTCCTCAGTGTCATTGACCCAAGGCTCGCTTTCGATATCACCATCCTTCATGGCATCCTTAGCGATTGAATCAGCGGCAATACTTTCTCCGTATTCATCTTCGTTGTAGTTGCCATAGCTGTTTTCAATGCGCTCACGATCGTCCTCATCAGCCACACGGCCATATTCAACTTCTTCCTCGACACCAAATTCACCTCTGGTATCACGTGCAAAGTCTTGATCACCAGCACGATGAACGATCTCGGCACGATCACCCTCTTCGCCATCGGCATTTTGAAGTTGTTGGTCAGTGCTGTTGGTATATCCAGCAGCTTTTAGCAAAAGCTCTTCGAGGTTAGAACGGTTGATACGATCATAACTTCTCAAACTGTAGAAACGAATGTATTGGTCGGGATCAATACCAGTAGCTCTGAGCTTTTCGACAATACTGTCACTACCACGGCAAATGGAAATGTATTGATAATGCATAACCAATCTAAATAGAGCATTAGCGATGCTTGGTTTACTAAAGTGCCAATAGTCAATATTGTTTTTACCTTGCGGTGGCAGCATCCTTGGTACTCAAGTCAGCAGGGAATGCAGGCATAAGAGGCATCAATACAAAGACCTTGAACTTTTCTTGTTCTTCGTGAGCACGGATAATACGACGAACAATGGCATTACCGATTTGATTCTTCAAAATGTTGCCTTCTTTATCGTCAGTGGCGGTAACTAAAAAAAGAAAAAGAAAAATGAATTCATATTGGAGCTGATGAGGTACGACGATTTTTGTGAAACTTACTGAAAAATTGGTTTTCAATATAAATGTAATGGTCGGCTCCAAGAATAGTGGCAATATAAGCATTTTGGATAGAGTGCTAAAGAATACAAGTTTTTTTTTTTTTTAGAGACAGAATATTCGCACTTAAAAGTAACAAGACTGCATACCTCAAGTTCAATACCTGAACTCCACTTGGCGCTACTTCTAAGCACTTGAGCTCGCATAGTACCTGTGACACCATGAGTTCTATGCTTGTGGCGGTACTTTTGGTAGTGATGTTCTTCAGGCTTGTCCTCAATATAACGTTGTTGTTGGCCCATACCACCAAGAGGAGGTTGCAAGAAAGGAACATTATCCTTGTTAAGAGCCTTGTCGTGTTTGATAAAGTTCCAACGTTCACAGAAGTGACGAGCGACATCGAGTACAGGAGTACCAATCTACAATTGGAAAAGTAATTTTTAGATTGGCATATGCAAATATGAGCTACGTGACACACTTACGACACATAAAGACATGTCGTGCCATGGCATTCTAGGAATGACCGTCTTATCGATGAGACGCATATCCCAGTCCTTGACTATGTACAAAAAATATTAAAATGGCTTAGTTTTAGTACAACAAGTATGTATGTATGATGCTATGATGAACACTTACCATGCTCAAAATCTCTGACACGGGCATCACTATAATCTTGGCCTATAAAAAGAATAATAAATTATGTAAATTAAATATTTACATTGGAAAATACAAGTTTAGTTTCTCACCTGGGAATAGTTCACTCTCGGGGTCCTCTCCGCTGAAATCAGCCAAGGGATGACCATGAGTATCCCAACGACTGTTGTAAATCGACTAGTTGGTTAGTTCCGAACAGAGGTAATACAAAACGTCTCTTTCTTACCCGAAGCATAAATCAATACCACCAAGGAAAGCGATCTTATTATCAACAACGACGAACTTTTCGTGATGAGACCAGAAGAAGGTTCCTCCAATATCATGATCAGGGTGTCTCAAGACTATATAGCATCAAAAACGGTGAATAAATAAAACGTACGGATATCTATCTAGTCTGCTTTTTCTGTAACACATACCAATAATGTTTTCACTCAAAGCTTGAAGTGTATCCTTTGTATGACGACTGTCCAAAGTTAAAGCCATTTCAACTTCCTATTATATTTCCTTTGTTGTCAAAACCCCGTATTATTTTTTTTTTGTGTGTGTGTACACACAGTGTTTGTGTACTATTCCAATGTTACCTTGTAAACAACGACGTAAATTTTTACGCCTTGATCAGCCTTTCTCTTCAACAAAGTATCGAGACGATACTCGGGATATTTGGAAGGTGGACGACGCAAATACTTTTTTTCATATATATATAGTTAGTATTCTGGAGTTGAACTCAAATATTAAAGTTTTCAGTTACCAATTCAGGTGTCTATGAAAAGTAAAATTAGAGTTATTTTCTATTCATTCAAAGCTTATAACACGTCTATTTACCAGCCACCAATCCTCAATATAGATACATTCAGTAGCAGCTTCAATAGCTTCAGAGACAGCCCTATTATAACAAAGCATAAATCTCTCTGGACACGCACGACGAACTGATCTCGTCAAAAAACTTTATTTACCAACAATAGTTTTGACCATCAACGTAAAACTTGACTTGAGCACCGTGTCTTACAGCAGCAAAAGAGTCATAACGATGTTTCTCGTTTGCCAACTGTTGCTCGAGAGCATCATCATCAAGGTCTTCAGTCTTCTTGGGGGCCTCACCGTCAAATAAGTCAGTGACTTTAGCAGCTAAGTTGGTAAGATACTCCATATGTGTATTTTATTTTCTTTCTTATTCTTTCACGAGAAAAAGTTAAAAGAGAAAAGTAACAAGGGAATTCAAAAAAAAAGAAACCGCTTTTTTTTATATTTGAAAACGATTTTACATTGCACAAAAAGTGTATTTATTTTTTGTGTAACGCATTGCAGTTTAGTACGCAAAAAGTTACTGCGATATCATTCAACTCCGTGAAAGAAAGGGGGCTTCTACACACAGGCGCCCTTCTATTACCGTCACTTGGGCACTTTTTTGAAACTGTTGTTCTATTTGGTCAACTATGTATTTTATTAAAACATTAGAGCTTTAAGAATCATCCTCGCTAAATCAGTAATTGCTAACCAGAAGTTTAATGGCAAAGATTAGAGGTATAGGTAACTATATATATATTTTGCATTCACCTTCTTTTATTTGAAAGAACACCTTTTTTGCTGGAGATACAAGCATTTATGTGCGCATCGGAATCCATCTTAATGTGAGGTTCGCCCGTTATGATGGTACGTGTGAGCGTAATGCCTACGGCCCTTTGCTGCTATGTTTTTTTGCTATCAAGACTTGGTTCTGGTTCTCTTATGGTGTGCATTGGAATCCATTGTAATGTGAGGTTCGCCCGTTATGATGGTACGTGTGAGCGTAATGCCTACGGCCCTTTGCTGCTACGTTTTTGCTATCAAGGCTTGGTTCTGGTTCTATTATGGTATGCATTGGAATCCATCTTAATGTGAGGTTCGCCCGTTCTGATGGTACGTGTGAGCGTAATGCCTACGGTCCTTTGCTGCTATATTTTTGCTGTTAAATATTGCTTCCGGTTCTCTGTTGGTGTGAATTGGAATCCATCTTGTTGCAATTTGTTGAATACAATCTCGAGCTATTCCGTTGTTTTTATTAGTCTTGGAATGATTATCTTTTGCATAAATCCACACAAATGATCATTTTCCTCTTTTTCTTGTTTCTAATGATTTCTAAGTATACGCGAACGAAGGCATTTTTACATTTTTGATAAATAGGAGGGGAATTTTCCCTTCACGATATATTATTAAACTAGACAAATTTTTATTACACATGGTAGGTAATGGTAACTTTGCTACTCGAGTTCATGAAATACATAACTATTTTTGAAAATAGGAAATATACACTGATAGACAAAAATGATTTTCAAGAAATAAAGTTACATTAAAGACTGAAGCATGCTCTCATCAATTATAACTGTCCAAACTTGTCTCCTCCGTTTCTCTAAAGAAAAGCCTGAATCGCTCACTTAATGATTTTTACGTTATGGGCAGCATGACTTTTATTTAATTACAAAGATAGTGACAATGATAAACACAACATGATCTTTATTATGGTGAATAAATTAAGTTTTTTGGTATTATTACTTGAAACTCAATGAAGGTTTCATCTTTTTTGGTTTCATAGAGTTGATTATATGACTGTAACCTTTCTTGCTCATTGAACGGCTTCTTCGTCTTTTTCGGGGCTCAGGTCTCTCAATACAACAACTTTGATACATATGGATAATTTGCTTGATTTTGTGAATGCTTGTCATCAGGATTGGTAGAGAATTTAATGACTAGGAACATCGATTCTGTATATTTCGAACATTGTATAAAAGTTGCTGTTGCGCAACACAATCATATAAAAAACCAGCTTGATTCGTTTGGTACGGTATAACATTTAACGATCAGAATGATGTTGGATACAGAACAAACCTGAACATTTTTTTTTGGCAGACTTACCAACTACCATTGCCAACAAGCTACCATCCAAATCCTCTTCATCACAAAGCCTTTTTCCAAATCTTGCCAACTTTACCATGTCATTGTGCACCTCGACAGTATTACTACTACTTTCTCTGATCTTCACCTCACAGTGCCCAACAGTGTAATCAACGCTTCTTTGCTTTAAAATAACCATCTCCGCATCTGGCCGTTCATCCTTTGTACCAGTACTACAGGTATTTGTCCTAAGGAGAACTATATTGAGCTTACATATTCATTGAGGACATTGCAGCAATATTTACCCCATAAAATCATGATCCGTATCATGATCGTTTAACATCCCATTCAAAACTGGGTCCAAGAACTTTGTTATCAATTCAGTCTCTTTGATGTTATGGTTCAGTAATGGCTCGTCGGGCAGTTTGTCAATACTACACAGAGAAATAAAAGATATTAGTATATATTTCACTTGAGTTACAATCAACAATCCTTACTATGCTAAAGATATATCCAAGATCTTGGCATCAAGATAATCTGCTGCTCCGTAAGTATCAAATAATTGACACTTTATTTCCTTCCGACTTGAATGTTCAATCATCTAAAGTTATCCGATTACATTGTAGCCATTGCTAGTTGTTTCGGACACGTCTTCCAAATCTTCAGTCTCTTCAGCTTCGAAAGCATTGATATCTAATCTTTGCATTACTAGACTCTGGAATATCCCTTCGAGTCTGTGATGCTTCTGCAAGCGGAGCAGCGACGTTTTAGGTTGTACTCTGATTTCATTGATAGCGTGTGTTAAATTCTCAAAATTCATTGCCTGATCGCTGGATATCCTTCATGCTCTGCTGAATGTTCGTCAGATTCTTGTTGTGCTCTTACATGGAATGATTTTCGGATCTAAGCCTGTCCCTATCTTTGCAGGTTTGCTCCTTGGCTTTTTCCCTCCTTGATTTCTTTTGATAGCTACCAATTCACCTGCTACTTCTGGAATCGGAGAAACTTTATCTTTTTGAGTATATATGTCCTCAAAATATATAGAACTCATCTCGAACACCATCAGCGTTGATATTGAGCTGTTCATTGATGTATAACGTCATTGAATAAATAGCGAATAGCTGTGATATCTACTGGATTTTGTTAGGCCCCATTATGTATAATAAACTATAATATAGAAGTTAAGAAGCAAAAAAAAAAAACGGTTTTTAAATACCTAGATTGATAATGAGTGCGTCCGTATTATTATCTAAATGTATGAGACCATCAGCAACGAAAAGAAAAGTGGTCAATCAACCTATTCATCACGAGTTAAAGTTGTATGTTGCATTACCGGACCAAACTATATACACATACGTAGCTTAAATTCTAGAGATTGTAGAAGTTTTAAGATGAATATACCATTCAGCTGTTTATCATAGTATATACTTGAACCCTTCAGTAAAGGTTATGCTATTGTTTCTTCATTCCTTTCAATATGGAAAGGAGCCCTTATACACATACATTTACTTCACCAATCGCACAAAGATTCTGCCTCCTCTGTGACAATCCTTTTCTTAGGTGATGCCTACTACCCAAAGCCTTCAATCAGTTCCTTTTTAAAAAGGCGAAGAACGCAAAAAGAAGGAACCCCTATACGGCCGTGGAGATACCAAGCTCAAGGATGTAGAAACTCTCACTGCTATAATTACCGAGGCCAGTGAGGCTGAAACAATTCTTCATCTTCGAATGATGGAAGCACTGGATCATGCAATACAAACCGTTTTTGGCGTTCGACATGTAACACAGACTTTACAACCGTGTCAAATCATCTTGGGCTTCTACGATCGACTAGTTTAACTTTAAATTTCTATTGACTTCCTTTTTTCAAGTAAAGAGTTACCAGAGTTTAAACGAGACTATGATAAAGAGTGCTCTATTTTTTGAATTTAAATTTATTATACACATTCTTTCCTTTTTAACAAAAATGAAAGGCAAAAAAATATTATCTAAAAGTCTTCTTCTTCACTATCTTCCTCTTCCTCTTCAGAGTCAGACACATCCTATAAATGCATTTGTTAATACATGATACAAAAAAACTGTCTTATTCTAATGTTACCATTTCTTCCTCACTTGAAGCATCCACATCATCGTCTTCCTCATCTTCGTCCATAGTTAATAACTCTTCTTCAGCTTCAGCCTCATCATCAGAATCCAACTCAACATAGACATTTTCGGGTAACTTTTGTGGCCAACATTTATGAAAATGTAAGCCAGCTAGTTTATCATGAAAGAGCCCAGAAAGTGATATATTATTGACTTGCCAATCAATAACAGACACTCCCCATTGTCATGTTATTTCATTATTCGAAAAAAATATCTGTGCGGATAAAGACTACCTTTAAAATAACCATCTCCATTACTGATACCATGAATATGTATCATCGTGGATGAATTTCCAGATATAAGGTCACTTTATTATTATGAACAATGCTACTGAGATGACTGACCCCGTAATCAGAAGACGAGCATATATCCCAGTGTAGTGCAAGTTCCCTTTCATGTACTTCCCCGAACTAAACTCTATCGAACAGTTTTGGGCGATCATAAAAGCTAAAGTGAGACGAACCAAGCTCAAGGATGTAGAAACTCTCACTGCTATAATTACCGAGGCCAGTGAGGCTGAAACAATTCTTCATCTTCGAATGATGGAAGCACTGGATCATGCAATACAAACCGTTTTTGGCGTTCGACATGTAACACAGACTTTACAACCGTGTCAAATCATCTTGGGCTTCTACGATCGACTAGTTTAACTTTAAATTTCTATTGACTTCCTTTTTTCAAGTAAAGAGTTACCAGAGTTTAAACGAGACTATGATAAAGAGTGCTCTATTTTTTGAATTTAAATTTATTATACACATTCTTTCCTTTTTAACAAAAATGAAAGGCAAAAAAATATTATCTAAAAGTCTTCTTCTTCACTATCTTCCTCTTCCTCTTCAGAGTCAGACACATCCTATAAATGCATTTGTTAATACATGATACAAAAAAACTGTCTTATTCTAATGTTACCATTTCTTCCTCACTTGAAGCATCCACATCATCGTCTTCCTCATCTTCGTCCATAGTTAATAACTCTTCTTCAGCTTCAGCCTCATCATCAGAATCCAACTCAACATAGACATTTTCGGGTAACTGAGCGCGTTGTAATTGTTTGTCGTTGATATTAGAATAAGATTTGACGTTGACTTGACTTTGTACAATGTCTAAACGACCTCTTAAAGCGAGTAATTTAGGGAAGACACCGAGACGAGTATCGAGCGCTTGATAAAAGTTACCGAGCTTACCGACAAGGTCAGGCACGGTCATTAAATAAGCTGTGTGTATAGTGAGAACAGATTTGATCCAAACTAAAAGTGCAGGAGCACGACCAGGCTTTTCTTGGAATTTAGTGATCAACTCGGTTAACAAAGGAATCAAGTATTCTGTAGGTAATCTTCTCGCAGTGCTATTAATCACATCAGGTTTTGTGTGTTGTAAACATGCTTCTAGTAAATCACATCATGCAATACAAACCGTTTTTGGCGTTCGACATGTAACACAGACTTTACAACCGTGTCAAATCATCTTGGGCTTCTACGATCGACTAGTTTAACTTTAAATTTCTATTGACTTCCTTTTTTCAAGTAAAGAGTTACCAGAGTTTAAACGAGACTATGATAAAGAGTGCTCTATTTTTTGAATTTAAATTTATTATACACATTCTTTCCTTTTTAACAAAAATGAAAGGCAAAAAAATATTATCTAAAAGTCTTCTTCTTCACTATCTTCCTCTTCCTCTTCAGAGTCAGACACATCCTATAAATGCATTTGTTAATACATGATACAAAAAAACTGTCTTATTCTAATGTTACCATTTCTTCCTCACTTGAAGCATCCACATCATCGTCTTCCTCATCTTCGTCCATAGTTAATAACTCTTCTTCAGCTTCAGCCTCATCATCAGAATCCAACTCAACATAGACATTTTCGGGTAACTGAGCGCGTTGTAATTGTTTGTCGTTGATATTAGAATAAGATTTGACGTTGACTTGACTTTGTACAATGTCTAAACGACCTCTTAAAGCGAGTAATTTAGGGAAGACACCGAGACGAGTATCGAGCGCTTGATAAAAGTTACCGAGCTTACCGACAAGGTCAGGCACGGTCATTAAATAAGCTGTGTGTATAGTGAGAACAGATTTGATCCAAACTAAAAGTGCAGGAGCACGACCAGGCTTTTCTTGGAATTTAGTGATCAACTCGGTTAACAAAGGAATCAAGTATTCTGTAGGTAATCTTCTCGCAGTGCTATTAATCACATCAGGTTTTGTGTGTTGTAAACATGCTTCTAGTAAATCACTGTCGTTGGAGTGTAAGGCTTGCACCAAGACAGTTTGTAATGAACCAGCAGCGGGTGTATCGATTGTCTTTTTCTTGTTGCTCTTCTTTTTTGAGGTATTGCTATCGACGACATCTAAACTTTGTAATTTTTGTTCAATAGAAGGTTCCTCATTTTCCTCGTTTCCGTCCTCGTCATTGTTTATGTTGTTGTTAGCCATAGAGGGAGCCTTGACAGCGAAATCAGTGTTTCCAATAACGGTCACGGCTGATTCATCATAGGCTTTACGAGTGGTTCTGAGGTTGTTGGCGGCAATAGAGGAAGTATCAATCAAATAGTTGGTGATAGGTTGTCTACTTAAAGTGATATCACGCATCATAGCACCCGTCTCCTCATCAACATACTTGACAACTTCGAAAGAGGGTTTAATGCTGGATCCACGAGCAATCATAATAGACTTTCCACCATTATCAGATACAAACTTGGCAGCCAAAATAGGAATCACAGTGTCTTCAGAAGCTGTGGAAACAATTTTGACGTTGGCATCTGCTTCTTTGGTCATGGAACGCATCATCTTTCTTCTGTTTCCACCTGTTGTAGCTTGTGTATTGGTGTAAGAAGCATTTTCCCAAATACCTACAAGACCATCATCAGTGACAGCCAACACAGAGGGTTCCGTGCTGGAAAAGTCAATGTGTGATACGTTTGTTTCGAGAGTCAATGCAGTAAGATTGTTGGAGTTGGTGTTGGTGGACTGAGCGTCCCATACGTTGACGTAACGATCATCTTCGGCGTTGGAGACTAAAATATCGTCTTGGTGAGAGAATGAAAGTTCTTTGATGGAAGAGGCGTGACCGGTGAACTTTTTGATGACGCTGTGTGTGCTTAAATCCCAAAGTGTGATAGTGTGGCCTGCAGTTGCTAACTTCTTTTCATCATGACTTAATTTTAATCTGCGGACGTTCTTTGCATCAGCCTTCCATTTACTAACAAAAAAAGCATCATCTTTCTTCTGTTTCCACCTGTTGTAGCTTGTGTATTGGTGTAAGAAGCATTTTCCCAAATACCTACAAGACCATCATCAGTGACAGCCAACACAGAGGGTTCCGTGCTGGAAAAGTCAATGTGTGATACGTTTGTTTCGAGAGTCAATGCAGTAAGATTGTTGGAGTTGGTGTTGGTGGACTGAGCGTCCCATACGTTGACGTAACGATCATCTTCGGCGTTGGAGACTAAAATATCGTCTTGGTGAGAGAATGAAAGTTCTTTGATGGAAGAGGCGTGACCGGTGAACTTTTTGATGACGCTGTGTGTGCTTAAATCCCAAAGTGTGATAGTGTGGCCTGCAGTTGCTAACTTCTTTTCATCATGACTTAATTTTAATCTGCGGACGTTCTTTGCATCAGCCTTCCATTTACTAACAAAAAAACTAAGGTCAATAAAATCTGATACCGTTGACAATAGCCCTGTTATCGTCAACTTACAATAACTCCTTTCCTTCTTCAATATCCCATTCTACAATAAAATTATCTTCGGCAACTGAATAACCTCTTGAACCGTCCTTGTTCATAACAAAGTCAGTAATAGGAGTGGTATGAGAACCAGCCAACTTCTTGACAATAGCACCATGAGAAAGAGAATACATGTGGATAGCTCCTGATTGCATACCCAAGGCAATCACTCTGGATAAAGAAGCGACTCCGCTCTTCTTCTTTTTAAACGCTTGCACAGTGTTTGCCTAAAAGTACTTTTCTGTCAGAAAAAAAAAAACGTCTTTTAACAATTTTTCTCGAATAACTTACCTGTAAGTCACCAGTGTCCTTCAACTGTCCCCATGTCAAACAAGTAATTTTTTCTTTCTCAAGAGCTGAATAGTCGTTGCTGACAGTACCAGAACGTACGTTGAAAATGCGAAGACGGTGACGATCGGCAGCGTGAGTGATCAAAGCAAAGTGATCGGCGGTGGCACTTTCGTCAAAGGCGGAAATGACAATACCGGCATTCTCAGCAGCGTTGGCTGAGGTCTCTACGGTTGAAGTATCGGGATTTCTCTTGTGAGTTACTTTTCCCATGTTGGAATCGATGTTAAGTTTTGAACACTGGTCAAGGTTGCTGTAGTAGTTGGCGAGTTTGTTTAAAGAAAATGGTTGAAAAAAATTGGCAATATCAAGTCACATTGTGACTTGATTTGTGATTTTCTTGCCAGAGAATCATCATGAGTGAGAGGGAAAGATTGCGATAATCAATAATGCGACTTTGCGCTTATTTCTTTTTCACATTGTCTCATTGAGTATCCAACGTCATTAAACACACTAATGAACAAAAGTTACTTGTAAGTTAAAAGTGATATTCTACTCTACGTGAGTTACTAAGTAAATACACTTCTTTAGCTGCAAATAACAATTTTATACTGCGACATAAAATATGAGTAAAAGAAAAGGGAGTTACCACCCAAAAAGAAGAGATGAAGACTTTAACCGAAATAGCAATTTATTAACAACCCGAGAAAGCACTCCTCCCGCTGGAGAAAGACAACTATTCAACCCTCGCTTGGATAACCCTATTGCCTTCAACAAGTCAACAACAAGTAATAGTATCTTGAACAAGGTACAACCAGAAGAAGCTGAGCCTATCAGACAGACTTCTTCTTTTTCGCCACAAAGAAGAAGTAACCCAAACCCGAGCAGTAGCAGACCTCCACCTCCCTCTGGAAGACGTTTATGGAACCCTAATTCGAACGAAAGCTCTTCGCCTACTAGACCTGAAAAGGTAGAAATCAAGACTAAAACAACTCCAAAGCAATCATCACCACAATCATCACCGCAACCAGTAAAAGTAAAGAGACAAGCAGATCCCGCCAGCGCTCATCAAAAGACTGTGAAAAAGGAAGTTGTAAAAACCAAGTTAACTGCTGAAGAACAAGAAAAAGAAGATAAGCGTAATAAATTAAAGGCGCTTGTGATATCGTTGAAAGCGATAGAGAACAAATTGGAATCCATCGCAGCGGCTTCTAGCCACTTGCACTGCTTTAAACCAGACGATCATGTCATCGATGATTCCCGAAAGGAGAATAGCAGAAGAACAACAGATCAACCTATTGATACCCAAGACACAGTCCTTGTAGAACAGGATATTAAGGATGCCGAGAAAGTTTGGAGGGAGAAGATTGATTTGCATCTATCTTTGGGCGAGAAATACCTGGAAGTGCTCAAGTGCGATTTGGAATACGCTGAAAAGAAAGGATTGGAAAGCTTGTGCTGGAAGAGAGCGGTGTATAGTCTTGTAGACCAATTTAGACGTGCTTTAAAGAAATCTATCACTGTAAACAATACCACCGCAGCCGCTGCTGTGACCAATGCTATCGCCAGTGCGACACCTCACCAACCAAGTGAGCTCGAAAAGTTATTGATGGAAGAAACGGGCGAAGAAAATGTCACTGAAGTACCTGTCATCAATGACGGTAAAGGCATGATTTTCATTAAAGTCGAAACACCAAAAGAACCTCAACCTGCGGAAAATGATAAATTGTTGGCCAAGCAAACAAGAATGATTTTAACTTTGTTTTTGGAGTACCTTGATTTAGCAGACGCATTTTATCAAAAGTTGACTTTGTTTTTAAAGAGTGTGGATGATGAAAAGGACGAAAATATGGAAAATTATTTGAGTCAGTGGAGACGCACAAGAAAATACAAATGGTATTCTTGCGTACCCATTCGTGGTGATATTGCGAGATACAGACTCACTTATACACCAGATACGGACATTGATCAGAACTCAATGGAATACGATGAATTGACACCAGTTACCACATGGACACAGAAACAAGCCTTTGAGGAAACATGGAAAAGATATTTCTTGGGTGTTTGGTTAATGCCTGCAAAAGGAAATTTATACTTCAATCTATCGCTCTCTTTGCAACCCACTCAATCCACACCTGGATATGAGTTTCATAAACTGTATCTCAGCACACGTAGTTTGATGGTCCGTAGGAACGGATTTCTTAATGCTAGAGAAAGCATGCTTGCTTTGTTCGAAAGCAATCGTCGATGGATAAGCAAGAATTTGGAGTTGGATAGTAATTCCAAGCAAAAACGTCGTCAACAGCCAAAAATCAAGCCAACTTTGAAAAGTGCTGTGGAGAAGGATGCTATCGTTCCAGCTTTGTTTATTCGATTACATGGTATGCTGTTCACAAAGATTGGCTTGGACGGCTTTTCACAAGTCAAACGACAATTCTTTGATGCCCTCTTTGTCAAAATTGCTGAATCAAGTAATACTGACGACGAGAAGACGTCGCTCGTTCAAGATTCAGATGAATTACATGAAAAGCACTTGTTTTGGTTGGAAACAATTATTATATCCCTCTCCTCGCTTTATACGTACGACTATGCCAACTCAAGGTTAACAAAACTCATATCCAGCAATTCCAACAAATTATTTTACCCTGATGCCAACAACGAGCAACATGATCAAGAATACCAAACACTCTCGGAAGATCTTGGTGAAAGTATTCTTTTCACTTATGAAATCGACTTGACCTGTCAGATTGCAGTTGAGTTATTCCAGAGATATTTGGATCCAGTACTCCTTAGTCCAGC
The DNA here is from genome assembly GCA_000587855.1 of Mucor irregularis B50. Lineage (NCBI taxonomy): Eukaryota > Fungi > Mucoromycota > Mucoromycetes > Mucorales > Mucoraceae > Mucor > Mucor irregularis. The sequence goes on along the minus strand of KK076493.1, from coordinate 310,481 downwards.
CGTGCCCAACTTACCAAGACTACCCCATGTGTCCTTGCGTTATTCTGATAATAAGGATTTCCTTTTTGGAGGCAGTCGCAAGACCTCTGATAAAAGTGAGCAAGAGACTGTTCAAAGCACAGATGATTTAGCTTGGCTTATTTATATCGAGATTATGCTCCACTGGATGGTACTGAACGGCATTTGTATTCGCTCTGAAACGCGTGTCTCTTTATGGGAATCCCTCGTAGGTGACATTGGCTACGATCTTATTCGTCATGTAGGTAAGCGAGGTGATAGTGATATGGATGACAGCACCTCGAAAATATCGCCCGCTTTCTGGCCATTGCTATTGCGATTCTTGAACAAGCTCTTATCCGAGCTCCCCAGCGAAGATAAATATGACATGGTGAATAAACATTTATTGGATGTCGACGAAGAAGGAGAAAGCGGTACGTCGTCTAATGATACCAAGTTCTCCGAATCAGAATATGCCTTTGCCAAAAATGTAACCCGTATCTTGGGTCAAAGACCCGACCTTCCCGAAGAAAATCACCTTAGAGGTCTGGGTTGGGTGGATGAAATTCACGGTCGATTCTTGAAATTGGAACAAGACGGTATCAATGCAGAAGCAAACACTGATAAACTTTCTACGGTGATTCGCCGTAAGATGAAGATTTTGGACTATGGTTTCACATTGGTCAAGGTAAAAGAGGTACACTACTGCGCTCGATGTAATTCGTATTGACATTTTCTATTAGCACCTGGACGATATTTTGTACTATGATCCCGTAGAAGAAGTGTTTACTATCTCTAGAAGTGTCGAGGAACGAGCTGCCATGCTAGAACAAGAAAGATTGTCAGAGCAAGTCAAGGAGCTCAAGACCGATCATCTCTACGACGATGATGAAGAGATACCCACACCAGTTACCACTATTGCTGAAATGGATGACGATGTTCTTTTATCGAACGAAACGGAATTTTCCGATGAGAAAAACGAAGGCGATGATATTATGACGCAGCTTAAAAAGCGCCGTGAGCAGCTCCAATCCATTGTTGCTTCTGCAGAACAAGAAGAAAGATTCGGTTATCGTCGATTACCAGCTCGCGCCAAGGAGAGAGAAGCTCGATTGAATTACTTGCGTGAACGTATTATTCCGGGTAAAACCATTTTGGTACTTGATACCAATTGTTTCATTGGTCATATTGATCTTGTCAAGAGGCTTTTCGCTGCTAAAAAGTGGTCCTTTATTGTACCTTTAGTGGGTAGGTTCTTTGTTATATTACCTTTGTATGTAGAGCAAAATCATACTAAACAACTCTTCTATTACTTAGTTGTCACTGAATTGGATGGTCTTCGCACGAATCCCCAGCGCTTGGGTCTCGTAGCGCAGCAAGGTATCGATTTGCTACAGAGTACATTGGCTGCTAAGCCCAAGCAAAGCACTTCTCTTCGAATTCAAACCTCTCATAATAACTTTATGAATGATATTTCTATCCGATCTGAACAATTTGTATTTGGTGAGTCTGATAAGAACTTGGATGATTTGGTCTTGTCCACTTGTTTATGGTGGATTTCGCAAGAACACAACAAAGAGTTCTTGTCAAGAGGCTTTTCGCTGCTAAAAAGTGGTCCTTTATTGTACCTTTAGTGGGTAGGTTCTTTGTTATATTACCTTTGTATGTAGAGCAAAATCATACTAAACAACTCTTCTATTACTTAGTTGTCACTGAATTGGATGGTCTTCGCACGAATCCCCAGCGCTTGGGTCTCGTAGCGCAGCAAGGTATCGATTTGCTACAGAGTACATTGGCTGCTAAGCCCAAGCAAAGCACTTCTCTTCGAATTCAAACCTCTCATAATAACTTTATGAATGATATTTCTATCCGATCTGAACAATTTGTATTTGGTGAGTCTGATAAGAACTTGGATGATTTGGTCTTGTCCACTTGTTTATGGTGGATTTCGCAAGAACACAACAAAGAGTCATCCAGTGATACAACTGTTCCTGTTTGTTTAGTCACAGGTGATAGAAACTTGAGTGTAAAAGCAAGAGCCAGAGATGTCGAAGTTGTGCCTGTCACTGCTATCATCCAATTAACTCCCAAAGAATAATGCGTTCATCGACGACGCGGGGTTTCAGATGATCGCCTGTTTTTTCTTTTCTCTAAATAAAAATATGCTAAAAACGTCGCCAAATTAATTGTATGTTCGTCATCAATCCCAAGTATAGTTGCACACTATAAAAAGGTGTTGTTCCGCCCCCTCCAACAAAATGAAATTTTCTTTCGTTTACTTGTTTGAAAAGTAAAAAACGTATTTGAAATGGGAGACAAAGCTACAGCCAAAGATTTTAAAGTATCTGAAGAAGAATTAAAAAGTCTCAAAGAAGGTAAGACACTCTTCATTGCTTATTTGTTTGTGTTCGTTTAATTAAGCTATGTATGCTGCTTCACTTTATAGCTTTCAACTTGTACGACACTGACAAGAATGGTGCTATTGACGTTAAACAGTTTGCAGATATCCTCAAAAGCTTAGATATAACCTCGGATGATAGTAAGCTTAAAGCTATCATTGAAAAAGTAGATAAGAACCACGACGGTCAAATTGATTTCGAAGAATTCGTTACTGCCATGACAAACGTGCTTGACGCCAATGGTGAACCCAAGGATAATAACTCCTTAAGAAAATGGAATACATATCCCGAAACTGACAAGAAAGAGAAAAAGAGAAGCTATACTCGAAGCTTGAGCAAACACGAAATGGACGATTTAAAATTATGCTTTGAGAAATTTGATAGCAACGGCGATGGCCAAATCTCATTTGAGGAATTGAAGGAAGTTATCAACGGCCTTGGAGACAAATTAACTGAACAAGAGCTCAAGGATATGATGAAGGATGCTGACACAAATAAGGATGGCTATATTGACTTTGAGGAATTCAAGGCTTTGGTGCCAAAAGAGAACGATCAAGAGTAGTCATGGCATTATTGTGATTTATAGAACATAATCTCATATAAAGTTAGAGTAATATAATTTACATTTTTTGTATTACAGAGTTGTCGCCTTCTTTAATTTCTTTTTCTTTCATTTTCCTCTCTTCTTTTCTTGCTCCTTTGCTCTCCTTTTTTTAATTATTCACTCATCGTTATTAACAACATGTCAAAAAAGATGATATTCGTGCAGGCAATGTGTCTGTGCGTCATTTTACTATCTTGCTTGTCAATAGGAATGGGAAGTTGGCTGGAAACTAATAACCTGCTATACTTGTCTTCCCCTACCGTCAGTCATCACCTATCAACCTTTAAAATCAATCTTGTTCAACAAAACAATGCAAGCAATAAAGCATATCTATCATTTGGCTTATGGAGATATTGTCTCTACGATGTTGCCAATAATTTTTATAAATGCTCCCCCATAAAGCTCAATTTTGATGTTGGTAAATGTTTACGTTGTGTTATTATTAATGCACCTTTGCTAACTAATGCTCGCTTTGTATTTACATACATAGATACTTCAACAACAATGAGTATTTTAAATGATGGAATCAACAAACAGCAGCTACCAACACCATCCTCAGCATCGTATGTCAGAGTTGTTCCTTTAATACTCGCAAATGCTATCGCAGTAGTGGCCTTCTGCATTGCATTATTTTTACTACCGGGCGACAATAAAAAGCTAATGCAACGAAAGGCGCTATTATTACTGAATGGAATACTATGCTTCATCAGCGCTTCTCTGACCGCTGTTTCTTTTGGAGCCACATTTTATCATTATTCATCCGATATAAGCGAAGTTTGTTCTTTATTGAAATCCGACTATATTTGCCAGAGTTACACACCCGGCGTGGAAATCATATTACTTGGATTAGCGGTCGGTCTATTTTGTATTAGCTCCATGTATTGTATTCTCTTTGCATTATCCCTCAACACCCGGTTATCGGGTAGCTGTAAAACCCAGCATACCAACAACAGCAGTCGCTCGTATTTCCCATACGCTGGGGATATATTGGAAAGTCAATCAAGTTCTGACATGAGTGAAAAGCAGAAAAATAGAACACCGACGTTGGATGAATCGGCTACGGTCTGGAATATCAATAAAGAAAGACTGTCTTTACGGCCTCCGCCTCCACAACAACAAAGGCACCGATCCAGTTCTGACAATAATAATAATTCGCCGCTAAAACTTCATGAAAGAGCAACCAATATAATCGATTTGAATGCCGATCCCCTCTCTGTGAAACCACCTTTAGTGGCGACTAGTTCGTCCTTGGCAACAACCACGTTAATGGCGAGTACAAAGGATATTAAATTTACGTCATCTACATCCCTCAATGAAGATGTCCTACGCCCTCCGGTCTTACCTTTTGCTAACACGAGTAGGTCCACCGGTCACAGAAGTAATCATAATCGTCCACTCAGCTATGATTCCGCGAATACATTTGGCGCGTTTTACAGTAGCGGCCCAAATAGTCCTTCCGGAGACGATTGCTCTCTGAACTCAGCTAGTTCCTATATGGATCATCATCATACATATCAACGAAGCGGATCTGTCACTAGTCATAATACCAACAGCCATCTCATGTATGCAACAGGCGCCACTGGAGGCGCACAATCAAACCACACACTAGGAACTTTCCCTTTACATAATACAATGACTAAAGCTGGCTCTGAAAGTTATGTGTTATACAACTCCTCTTTCGATGAGGAAGAAGAGAAATTTCCATCGGTACCTACTTCTATGAAAAACGTGAGCACAAACAGCCTCACAGATGATGCTGCCAGTAATGACCACCCGACCCATATACCCATTCAAAACAACGGCAGCGGCAGCAGCGGCAGTAGCAAGCCAAAGCAAGACGAATTACACAAGCGAATTAATGATTACCTCTTGAAGAAGTAATACACATCGTTAAGGAATGTCGATAATCACCTGATAAATTGACAATTACTCTTTTATATTTATGCATATATTACGGATACAGTTCCTAGCACAAACAAGCTGTAACATTGGCTACGTATGTACACATCTTTACCGTTCACAAATGTTATTACTTTAAATTTTAAAAGTGTAAATATACTATCTATGGCAATATACCTATTATGTTCGTACTACCCAATTAAATATTTGTGTCGACACTTTACCTTTTAATTGTCTCCTTTTGTTCGATCACGACCATAAGACTTATATTTCGAGAGAAATAACAAGACTATACAAACTTATCAAAATAGATATTTTCATATAAAATATTTTTTCGAGTGTATAATTTTCAATTGAACGCAATAAGCAAAGTCCTCCATTTATTATAATGTAGTATTGACAATTATTCAGATCAATGCCCTCTCTATCCTAATATTGTTGGGTCTTTCTCCTTTCAGAATATAATTTTCGAAATCCGAGGTCAAATTGGCACGAGGATAGGGAACGTTTGGCACGTCTTTTCCAAGAAAGTTGCACAGGCGATCCCAACCTTCTCCAAGCTCCAGAATCAACAGTTGATCTGCTGGGACAAACCTCTTAACCTCCTCTACATGTTCATTAAAAAGCTTCTTCAATTTTTCTTCGTCAGCAAATTTTATGGGGTCCATAATGTGGCCATCCAGACAGACTGCTTCACTCAGTCGACGCAGTGGAAAACGAGGATCTCCGGGATCTCTTTTCGGCAATTCAGTTGACGCTCTGGCGATTGTGTCACGAACCGACTTGTACCAGCTGTCTGCAGACCTCACACTCAATACCACTTTTGCTTCTGGGTATTTCGAGAGTAGACTTTTGTAAAAGGTTGCCCCTGTCCAATTTACTGCTGCATCGTAATCTTGGTAAAGCTTATCCCAGTCTGCCTGTTCTTGATTCAAGTAGGCTTGATAGAACTCTTCACCAGAGAGTTTGGGGTTTTCAAAGAAACATTTCATATGATGTGTTCTGTACCTGTACTTGATCAAAATTGTATTAAAAATATATTAACCTAAGCTACGTATCATTGTATTATTTCTACCTATATAGTAAGAAAGTTACCCTAAAATATCTAACGCTATTCTCATGCTGTCTGTTCCGCATCTACCGAGACTCGCTCCTATTACTTTTAAAGGAGCCATTGGGATATGCAAGCTTTAAATACGCACAAAGAAAAAAGTTGATAATATATAAAAACTCAGATATTTATACGCGTAGATGGCGAAGTTGACCACTCTTTCTTTTCAGGTGATAGACTGGATATATGCAGTCGGTAGATAATCGACGACTCCTATTTAAAGTGTGAATTGGAAACAAACTTTATGCACACATTGATAGAAATCAGCTATACGTTTTTTACGTTCTAAAAAATAAAATAATTTGATAAAGCGGTAGAACACTAGTGACTTAGAGACCATGCGCGGTATGTATTGATGAAATCTTTGTATGGGGTAACAGGTCCTTTGTGAATCCAAAATTTTTATCAGTCGTTGCAATCTGAGAATGCAACAGATGTTTGGCAATCTGAGAAACTACACTGGAGTCGCGTATCTTCTTCTTATGTAAGAACCTGTTCGCTTATGCATACCTGTGCAAGCGCTCATACTGTCATACTTTTTTGCAATAAATTTTATAAAAGATTAACAAGAACACAAAGACCGCAAATAATCAGCATTTGTTCTTATAAATCAAACAATAAAACTGATAAATGTGATACTTGTCTATCAGTAAAATGACAACATAACACATATTTAAAGTCTGCAACTACCTCCAAAGTCTTCTTTCAATGGTCTTTTTCTTTTTTAGATGTTGCAAGACATCCCGGCCACAGTTTTGGCGAAATTCTTTTCATATCTTCCTGAAGAATACGTCAAGAAAGAGGTAAAGCTGGTATGCAAAAGATGGTATGAAATAGTGCAAGACCATTACTATCCTGCCAATGAAAACTCAAAGACGACTCCAACTTATGAAGAGCTTTGAGAGATTTCAATAAAAAATATGGAGCGCTATGACTTTACCTCATCATTTCTGAAAAGTATGTTAATGAATCGACCACCCAGAAAAAGGAACAACAGGATAAAAACTGAATTTAAGGAGAAGTATATATCGAAGTTTGAACAAACAAGTATGAAAAGTGAAAATATCTTGGAAACAAGTCCAGTTATCAAATTTGGCACTGGCTCAGAAAGATTAATCATGAGTATTCGTACATTCGACAATATCCACGAGCTCTTTGACGAAATATTATTCAGAAGGCCTAAGGTTCAACCATGCCAAATAAGTCACCTGAATATCAAATTGATCAACAAAAGTAATGATGATACAGCAAACCCTATATATCTGTCGAATATAGCTAGAGTTATTGGGGCTGGTCTAGAAAGTCTTTCAATTCAAGATTCTTCGTGCTCTCTCCAAAATCAATGTCTCGAAATCAGGAGTAGCGAGAAATACAATTATAGTTGTTTCCTTAGAAGCATAAAAATTGTGTCCCCAAATAGCACAATGACCAAGATATGTTTGCGGTATTTGATATCAAGTAAATTTGGCTCCTTAGACGACCTTCAGTTGTTTTTAAAGCTGGAAGAACCTCATGACGGAAGGGAGGACATTATTTGGGCTCAGTTAAAAAGCTTCTGCTCAGTAAAACTAGAAAAGTATAACATATTTTTCAGAGATGAAGGTGATGGTTCAAAATTATTTTCCTATGACAACTGCAAGATGCAAGAGACAACTTACGAAGATCGTTACAAAAACTTCGACAGCTCTGATACTTTTACATTAATTAACAACAGTCGACAAGGGTACCTAATCAAGTGGGAAAACGATTGGTCATGAAAAAATACATGTATCATTCTTCTTCAGATCGACAATTTATTATGTAGCTTCTGTTGAATTTTATAACTGTTCAATCATATAGTTTGAAGTAATTGATATTCTGCGCAATAAAGTGGGAGAATCCAGCTAAAAATGTATACTTTTATTATTTAGAAATTACATGGATTTATCATATTGGCGTAATACATAATGTGGCCGAGATTAATCAAGATAGTATACATGGATAATAATGAGGGGTATGATATATATGAAGTAGTATAGTGTTATGTTTTTCTAGTATGCTGATGGCAGAGACGGTAAGGTTTGGCCCACTCCTTTGTGTAAAACTTATTCTAAAGACGCACTCAATTCTCTGATTTTAGCGGGATCTAAGACCTCCAAGTTTCGACATTTATCCAGCAAGAGTCCATCAGCGTCGAATGAATAGCGCATAGATAGGCCTTGAAATGTCAATACTCGCTTAATGACAGTAGCAATTACGCGATGTTTTCTAAAATTTACAAGTGGCTGATCTAGACAAGCTGGCATGTTTCTAGTGTTGTTTAAACTGTAAATCTTTTGACTTTCCAAGTTTGGTTTCAAGAATCTTGGCTTTTCAGAATTAAACACAAGATCGGAGAGGTATATCCCCAAAAATGGAATGCAGCCACCGAAGGGAATTTTGATTCTGGTTGTCTTTTTGAACTTTTGTCTATTGGCAGTTGTGCCTGGCATTTCCACTTGAACTTCAGCGGGAGAGTTTCCATATTCTTCGGCGACCTCAGTCATAGAATCACGAATATTTTTCCAATTTTTCATAGGTGAAGTGAATTCGGTAAGCTTGTTTAATATCCTGTGGCATTTGGCGCTCACTTTAGACCATGTCTTTTCAAGACGAGCTACAGCGGGAGATTGGAGACCCAAAAGGATTTGCACAAGCGTAGCATAATTGGAATACATTTTACATTTCTATTACAAAGTTAATGGTATAATTCTAGAATTTAACTATTGACTATGATGGACATACCTTTGCAAGTCTAATGAATTTTTCAATCAATTTTACTCTTTCATTAAAGTTTCTTGTTCGAACAATCTCAGAAGATACCCATTGACAAACTGTGTTAAATCTTTGTATAACTTGTTCAATACCTTGCTCCTCCGTGCGTCTTAATTCAGATTGTCTTGTATAGTTAATTACTTCACCATCCTCATTAATCTCTTCGTACTGATCGTGATCCGTTTGATGATAGTCTGGGTTGACTTTACCGTTCGCATCCATTTTCGTCCATTTACAGTGAATTAATTCCTCCCATCCAACTTTAATGAGTACATCTCGCTCTATGAAACATAGCTGACTCGCAATTTTGCTGGTACGATAAGACATAATAAAGCATCGGCTATTTGGTTTTGACATATACGCGGAAAGAGGTCGAGGGATAGATGTTCCAGAGGGAAGTTCTGTACTAACAGATCGGTTGTACTGGAGGCTTGTGGTATCAGCAGGTTGATGAGTAGGTGGTACTGGGGGAATACCTAACTCAATCAGCTTTGAACGAGGTACCTCATAATTCACATCAGATATGTATGACATTCTGGCACGGGTAGAGCTAGCAGCTTGGGCTTCTGTTTGGATGGATCTTTCGGTGGGTGCAAAACTTACTGAGCTATTGTCGTCATCAGAGTTATCAGACTCGTCTCCTGCATCATTTTCGTCATTGGCATTTACTATGTTTGATCCAATGGCTGACCTTGCTTGCAAATGACCAAGGTAGACAGGTCCTGATTTAATATCTTTAGTGTTGTCCTTATCAAAAGTATCAGTATTCAAATGATTGGCGAACTCATAATGATCCATATCAATGCTTGCACCACGCTTACGTCTCAATTCAAAGCTACGTCTGCGTTCATCGTCTTCCATTAACATCACACTAAGTCTTCTGCACAAAGCATTGCTGTCCGTATTTCCTGAACACTTTGAACATTCGCACGCAGGTTCTTCTGCGTTATCTTCATCAACACTATTGACTCTTAGTCTTTGAGCAATTAAACTGACCAAGTGTCCGCCTTGTTGAACTTGCTTTGATTCGTCTTCTTTTTCATTTGGACCAGCAGGAGTTGCTCCGTTAATCTCATCCAATACTCGCGTATTTTCGATTGTTGCAGATGATGTGGGCTCAATTTTCTTCACGCTGGCTGCTTTACTGACTTTACCTGGTTCGCTTGAATTAGGTTTGAAGACTTTTGATAGTGCTCTTGAAAGTCTACGTTTAGGAGGAGATATATCATGGCTTTCCTCTTCCTTGGATTCCTCGGTCTTGTTGATTAGCTCCGTAGCTTCGTAAGGCATTGAAGCAAATGTCTCAGCAGGGTTGGGTGCATCTTGTGATTCGTGACTGACAGCGTTTGATCTTTTCTTTAATGAGAAGCTCTTCTTTTTCTTCAAAGGTTTGGGGGAAGATTTGAACCCAGGGGGATTTTCAAACATTTCTGAAGTTAAGGGTGGAAGTTCAGGTACATCAGGTATATCATGATCAGATACTGCACCAGTCAAGTAAGGGGAGGCTGTTGCAGACGATGGAGCTGAATACCAAGCATCTTGGAAACTTTTTTCACTTTTTCTGCGTTCGATACTTTTTTTGGATAGTTTTCTCGATAATCCGATAGGGCTCTTATGTTGTCCTTCATCGCCGCTTAATTCTTTTAAGAGTTCGTCAGGCAGTGTATTGTCGATATCAAGAGGATGTTTATTTTGATAATCGTCGTTAGTTTTGCACCATCTCTCAGAAGGTACACGGCGGACTATTTTGTGTGCCGTGATGTCTTCTTTTTTGGGGGTTGATGTTGTTGGTGTGACAGGAGGTGAAGGTGAAGAGTACTCACTAATTCTATCACTTCTTTCTGCATTAATGAATTCTTCGGGAATCTTGGGGCGGGTGTGTATGTCATTTTTGAAAATGTGCGCGGGTTGAGCATGAACATCTTTTTCCATACTATATCTATTAGCTGTATCAGATTGCGTGAAGCTACTACTTTGGGACATTCCGGGTGTATCAGGCATAACTTGTTTACTGCTACTCATTGATCGGAAATAGTCCAATGTCTCTTGTTGTTCTTTCATCCAATGTCTGTCAAGCTCATCGTATTCAACAAAGGATTCTTGATTGGGGATATGTGATTGTTCATCATCATCCTCTTCTTCTTCATATTCGTCTGGAATAGTCTCACCGGCACTTAATTCACTTTCTAAAGAGTCATCAGATGCTATGGTTCTTACGGAACTAACTTCATTCGCGATAGCATTGTTTTCGTTTTCATTTCCTCCCGTCACTTCGGCTGTTTCATGTACGCTTCTGTCGTAACGGTGGTGAATCGAAGAGCGTATTGTGTTTGTATCTTCATGATTTCGGATCGAGTGCTCTGTGTGAGGGACAGAATGATGTGATGGGTTTCGACGTAATTGAACGATGGAAGACGACTTATCGGCTCCTGTATCAATAAAGCTACCCTTCATATTCAAACTTCCAACAACAACGACAGGAGCGTAGCGAGCGTCCTGAACGGCCATGTTACCGTTGTGATGACTACTCATATCCATTCCCAAAGCTGTCTTCCTTCTAATTGCATTTTGGGACAATTTTGCCCGAACAAGTTCTCCCATTTGTTCCTGTTCAGCAGTGGGGGGAGGAGGGGCGATAACCTTAACGCGAGAAGCCCCCGTCGATCGATTGTAGTACAGTTTTTTAAGGCGTCGTACGACGCGTTTCAAAATCTTCACAATGCGCTGATCGCGTGGAGATTTTTTAACTAGTGGATGTCGTGGGAGTTTGTTGAGGAAATCAGTCAATATTGTTCTAAGGGGTCGATTTCCAATAAAGTCGTGGACAAAATAGTTGTTCAACCAGTGTCGCAACACAACAAACGTTCTAAAAATAAGATCAGATATGGGCGGACTCTATCTAAGACTACTCCAAGAAACATACCTGATTCTTACTATTCTCCTGGATTCTTCATCATTGTGTAAAGCCCACAGAAATCTAGATACCAACAATTGACACAAGTCCTCAGAATTTAAAAAATCTCGATAGGTCAAGAAGAAATCAGTCATAAAAGTGTAATCTAAAAAAAAACACGTGAAATATCGTAAGAAAACCTGCTTTTGTTGCAATCTTGATATTGATTTACCTAATGTGCTGGTGAGTTTTTCCACAAGTTTGTGAATCGTTGCAGCTTCAATTACTTTAGGTATATCCGACGCTGGATTAGTCTTGATATCATTCATTGTTGCACTTCTCTTCCTGCCGTTGTTAGATTTTAATCCAAACGCTTTCTTAAGTAATAAAGAACCACCTGAGGATACTGTAGATGTATCTTTGTTGCTCGTGTCTGAATTGTGTTTACTGCCCAACTTTAGACTTTCTGACCAACTTTGAGCTGACAATCGTACGGAAGCAAAGCTCGGTCTACCACCGTTATTACCATTCTTCATACTTTGTATGGACTTACTACGAGCTATTGTGGAGGTTGCATTTGACGAAAATCCTTTCAACTCTGGTCTCTTATTTTGGTTATTGTATAATGTAGCGTAAGAAGAAGGGCGTTCAGGGGTTGTTGTGGTCGCCATCGAAGATGAAAGTACAATTGGATCGGGCCCCCATATGATAAATCTTTCATCACTATCTGATTCGATCAAGTCGAATATTTTCGGTGGTCCAATTATCACTGTATTCTTTGTTGTTAGGTTGACTGACTCTGTCTCCTCGATATCGTTGTTATCATTTGATGTAATTGCAGTGACCGACTTTGTTACAGTTGGCATGTTTTTCGCAGATTGTGAGGAAAGGACAAAAGAGCTATTGATTGATGAAAGCGATTCAGATCGAATGATAGGTGTTGATGAGTGAATTAAAATAGATGAAGGGTTTGCGGGGAACATGATATCAAATCCATTCTCGTCTTCATATAATATATCGTTAAACTTGCTCACAGTTGGTATACGAGGTAAAGAAAAACTTTTAGTTGGTTCTGGTATAGGTGAGGAAATAGTTGTAGCTGTTCCTGGAAATGACGGTTTCAGTAATTCGCTGGACCCTACAGGGTCGAGTACTGAATCCACGTAAGAAGAAAGTAACTTAGACTCATCTTCGTGGCTTGGCAGCAGAATCATGTCGGCTTCATCACTTGTTACATTTGTGGATGATATTGGTCTGCTAACTACTGATGTGCCATTAACTGAAACGTAGCCATATTTGCCATTGTTACTTGAATTGTTATTGTTCTCTGACAAGGTAGATACGTTGGTGGGTCGTTGTAACCCGGGGTTAATTTGTTTTTTTGACAATAGCCCTTCGTTCTGGTACTGCTGTCTCTCCCAGAATATTTTGGAGTCAATATACTCGGGCACACCAAATACAGTAGCTAACGCAGCACACTCGATACCCCCTTCTCCACTGTTGTTGATCATGAGCTCCATTGGAATGAGGGAATTGTTTCTTTTTCTTGGTGGGGGATTGAAGTTTTCATCTTGCAATGGCATAAGTTTTGTAATGCCTTTGTCTTTTGATGTCTCTGGAGGAGAACTTAAGAGCAAGGCACTTAATATATCACTTCATTGATGAATATAATTGTAATGCTATTTACCTGTTTGAACTATCATCATTATTAGGTATCGGGCTGTGAATTTTATTCATGGTTTGAGACCAAGGTGAGGTAGAGCGATCAATCATTATGTCAAATGATTCGAGAAAGCAAAGAAAAAAAAAATGTAATTTGAGTAAGAGAAAAAGAAAAAGAGCAGGGAAATGACAACCACAACATTTTGTCAAAAAAGACTTCTGTGAAATCAACATATCACATGCTCAATTGACTTTGAAGGCAGTTGTCAGTTTTCGAATCCAATTAAGAAGACAGAAACGGCGTCCTTTGCTATTTAGTGTTGAATAATAAGAAAATGGCGCGCTTTACATTTATTTTGTGGTTTATCATCCTATTACTTCGTCATATAGCTATTGCAGTTTTATCTCTTGTTCCAAAAAATATAATCGGATGTTACTTAAATGGTTATTTCGAGATTCATTTTAAGAAAACTAAACGTGCATTTACAGTTACACGAAATGATTGCTGTGGCCCATTCAACCTGTTTCATTCATTAAAATATTATTAATACAATTAGAAACGTTTAAAGTCAATTACGACTACTGCATTGCAACACCTAAAGCTCTACCGCGCACTTGCATATTGTTCTGAACAACTTACAAGAATTTTTTTTAAAGAAGTGGTGATACTTTGTAAATCACCTGTCTCTTGTTGGTAAAGGAAAAATAGGGTAAAGAGTTCAAACTCCTCGTGCCACTTGAGTGATATGAAAAATATATATAAGAAAAAACGCGCTTACTACGTTGCATTTGTGCTAAGAGTATCACTGATAGATTAAGCACTGAACACAATGTTGTGGAATTACAGGACACACTAAAACTAAATGGATTATAAGAAAAAATGAGAATTTTAAGAGATGTATTGTCATTGACCCAGTTACAGTCATCTCTCCATTGTTTGAGTGCATTGGCCACTATATTGTTATCCACACGAAATATGTATCTCTATTTTTTCAGTCAGTCACTCTGCCTTTCTGCGCGTATTTAACACCAAAACCACCCTTACTGAAAGCCAAATTCCATCCAACGCATCAAAAAAAAGAAAATGCGGTTACACGAATTCCTTTTTCATGATGTGCAATGTTTGGAAGCGAATAATTCCACTCATAAATAAATAATTAAAAAGTGATGAATGCGACGGATTGTATACCTAAAAATAGTCTATGTTTTTATTTACATGTATACATTACGTAATTGAGGTGTTAAAGTATGAGAATCTGGAAGGACTTCAATGGAATCATTTTAATTAACAATTTCCATCCACTATGTATGTTAACACACGAGAAATGTGTATAATTGGGATGAAGGAATATGTGCTCTTACAACACCGAGAAATCTTGAGGCTAGATATTCCGTATTTAGCATGATCATTTTACAAGAATGTTTGAAAAAATACAACGCTGGCCCAAATTTCAACTATGAAAACAAAAAATCATATAAATGCGTGCTATGTCGCTAACACATTGCGTTATTGACTCTCAACTTATAAGAAAGACTTATTTGACACGACATGACCAGAATCAGCTTCTCCGTATTACTTTTACTTGGTGTTGGTGCACTACAAACTTTAGCGGCTAGTCCCCGTATTCAGCTCGAAATTGGAACTGATGCAAGTGGCTGCGTTAATGTAGAAGGATGTTCTTATGGCTGTGGCAAGCTCTCATCTAGCACTGCTGAATTGAATGTACTAAATCCTCTTTGTGAGGCAGTCAAAGCCGAATACCCTCTACGTATTACTATTAGGGGCGAGTCTGGAGCACCTCATCTTTTAGATGAAGATTCAGGAAATAAGTACAAATGTAGCGAAGTCGAACAAGGAAGCCAACAATTTGTTTGTCGTCACAAGAACAGAAGAAACGTAAAATCAGTAGAGTCTTCCTCAAGTGTAGGCTTTGAAGTCCCACCTAATGTGCATCCAAGTGTTGTCAACGCGGAAGAATTCTATTATAGATCAGAATTCAGGGCAGGCAAGAGGCCATCTGTTTCAGCCGGTTCTAAATCGACTTCCTTTGTTGCTAAAGGATTCTCTTCAGCTACTGCATCAGATTTTTTGGAGCCCTCCTCGTCTGATTATCCATCAGTTTTAGCAACTTCTGTTTACGCTGCCGCCGCTACTCCTGATTCGGAAGTGTGTCAATACATCCCCGGGATTATGGGTGCAAGATTAGGTAAAGGAAACTTGGACGATTGCTGTGTTTATAACGATGACTGCCATGGATCATGTATTAATGGTGCCTGTGATGGTGAGAACAACATCCCTACTGAAACTTGGAACAGCGATGTATCATTGCCTTCTCCTACCTCATGTGTTAAGTATTCTGATGTCTACAGTAAAGGACGAGGATTAGGAAACTCAGGAGACTGTTGCGTGAACAGTGACGATTGCCGTGGTGCTTGTATTAGTGGTGTCTGTAATGCCGAAAATAACACTCCTCCCCCTGTGTGCACTAATAATAAGTACAAGGGCAAACGAAATGGAAAGGGCCCTGAAGGTGTTTGCTGTAAGACCCAAGCTGATTGTCGAGAATCTTGCGATAGAGGCGTGTGCACTGCTCCTGAAGAGAGCAGAGTATAGTTTACAAGTTAATTAATTAAAGAATAAAGTAGAAATGTATTTGGAAAAGTTATGTCTACATTTTTAGTTGACGGATCCGTCGCAAATATATATAACTAATAGACTGGCGATGCATCTCTTGTACAAGAAATACGGGCAGCAATAGCAGCTACAATAAAACACCGACACATAGTACATTATATGTTTTCACGAGAATATGCATTTCAAAGCTATCAGAACTTGTATCTTACTAATATTGGTATATATTTTGAGTGCTTCAATAGATTTAGATCTCTCGACCCCAAAAAATTAATAGATTGGAACACGATTTATCACATTGGCACCTGGCCTAAAGAGGCAGGACAAAAAAGACTTTAAACAGTTGTTATCTTCATTAAGTTATTCAAATTGCCACTATCATTTCTTTAATTAACATTCAATTCTCAAGTGTAAATATAACCTCTTATGACGTTATTAGTGTGACAAAATTACCAATTTTCAAGCAATGCATACTTCTATGGAACTCTATTTTTTTGCTATTATCACTGTTTGAAATCTAATCTATGTATACATCAAACTTGCTGGCGCGCGAGCTGTGAAGAACTAATTTAAAGAAAGAATAACCTACTTGGTGGCAGACGTGCCTTACTATATGCGTGTTACTTTGGCAAGCCTACTTCTCGCTTTCCTTTTAAAAGTCATAGCGGCTTGAACAAGTACCTTAATACATTTGGATTTGTGCTAAGATCCGTAGTTAGTAATCGTGTATTTTTGACCAGCAACAATGGGCTTCCCGGGAACTAAATCTCCGGTCATTCGCCCCCAAGCGTTTCAACCCCGCTGGTATTTGCATTTAATTATTCTTTCTGCAATACTTGAACTATTTTTCGCTTTGTATAGAACTAATGACCCAACCAGAAACACATCAAGTTGTTCATGCGCAACTATCATCAGAGAGTTTTAATATTCCAAGCGCAAGAGAAGACGACGGACTTTTAGATGAGGAAGAAGAGTTGAACGAGACACCCGTGGCTCCAACAGATGTAGATTTAAGTTCCCAAATGGTTCGAGTTACGAGACCCACACCGCCAACTGATTTCGTTCTGCAAAGATCACTTACAACTGAAAGAGAATTGTTAGATCTCGCATTTAGGTTTGTTAACTAGCGAGCTCCTCATTCCTGATAAAAATATTTATTCAAGTCACTTTTTTAGGCCTGCTGCATTAAACACTCGTGTAACATGTCGCATACATCGTTGCAGAGATGGATTAGACAAACTCTATCCACAATATCATCTGTTCATTGAGCATCTGGAGACGGGAGAGATTCAACATGTTATGACGGCCCGTAAAAAAAGGAAAAGTAATACTAGCTATTACACCATTACTGGTATTTACCGCGAGAATTTAAGTGTGCCCGAAGGATATGTAGAATTAGGGAAAGTCAGGTAAAGTTGAGCTTTGATTGTTATATTATACTATTCTTACTGGTTTACAGATCAAATTTCTTGGGTACTACTTTTGTGATATACTCACATGGCAAAAATCCCTTGAAAAAAGAGATGGCCAGCAAAAAGAAGGATTTGCCGATAAGAGAAGAGCTTGGAGCTGTTCTATACGTGCGTACTTGAGTATGATTTCTACTAGGATTCTTCAACTAATCACATCCGATTTCTAGGACCCTAATATTCTTGGGTTCAAAGGCCCTCGTAAGATGACCATTTTAATGCATACATTGACGAGAGACGGAAAGAGACCTGAGTTCAGACCAATGAAAGAGCACGAAATGCTTCTCAGTAAATACCGCGATGGAGGTGCACGCGATCTTTTAGTGCTGCATAACAAGAGCCCCCAGTGGAATGAAGGTACAAAGGGTCAATTATAAAATTCGTATACCATACTGATTTCCTGTTTAATTATCAGAAACACAATCATTTGTTCTTAATTTTAACGGAAGAGTAACACAAGCATCTGTCAAGAACTTTCAAATTGTACATGATAATGACTGTAAGTCCTTTTTGGAACGCGAATTAATTCAATCAAATCTCGCTAATATGCATTTTTCTTTATCTAAGTGGATTATATTGTAATGCAATTTGGTCGCGTAGAAAGGGACTCTTTCACAATGGATTACAAATACCCAATGTGCTTACTACAAGCCTTTTCGATCGCCCTTACATCTTTCGATGCCAAACTGGCTTGCGAGTAATAATAAAGCTTTTCTTTCGTACATATTATAAATCAAGTACTTAATTTCCCAAAGCTTAAATCCATTATATAAACTAGCGAAAGCAACCTATTTTTAAAATTTATCGCTGTAAACCTACTGGAAAACTGATACATGCCCCTATTTTTATTTTAAAAGTTTGTTTTTAACAAACATAGTACATAGGAAATTGACAATTTTTAAAAAAGTTGGTTAATATCCTTACAAATTTCTGGGCGTATCTGAAACGTCCGAAGATCATATGCTCTAATATACGTTCTGTCAATCAAAAATGATATATATTCTAAATAATCATTTCGTTGAAAGATTATCAGCAGTCATTCAAGCTTATAAGCCGAAGTTGCTTTGTAATGGCGGTGTACATCAGTGGCAATTAATCGTATGTAAATAGTACATTTATCTTACGGTCTTATTTGTCAAGGTAATCATACTTTAATTGACTGTCAAGTATGTATCAAACACTATGGAGTATATTTATACGAAAGACTGTTGTAGCATGTATGAATATTATACATTTATTTTTTGTATGTACACAAATCTTGGATATATAAACATCTTTACCTATATTATTTAACACTAATTAAATATTGATAATATGGGCAGAGACAGCTTTATTTATTGCGTAATATAGGTTATTAGGTTTGACTTTTTTGTCACAAATTAGCTATCGGCAGAATAACAAAGTATTACTGTTTCAACATTCACAATTCTCGTAAAGGGAACTACAAAGTTAAACATTTTTAAGTTGTTTAAAGCAATCATCGGAAACTGTTAGTTCGGGCTTTTATCACGTCTTCTCTACTACAGTTAAAAAACTACATAGTGCTTTCAAAAAAAGATATGAGGGACTTCCATGAAAAAGAGCTTTCAAATTATCCTTTACAAGTAAAATGGAAGACAGAACCAATCGTAAAATATTACGTGAACGCGTAACTAAGTTATCACTTCACATTCTGTAGCTGGGATTTTTTTTGTTTTGTTTTAGGTAGTTCCGGCAGAGTGGTAGGGTCCTTTTTTTTTCAAGAAAAAAAAAAAGTATATAAATAGCTGATTTACTATTTCATCTCTCTTTTTTTGTACCCTCATTCAACAAGTTACCTAAACAAAAATGCTCCAAGATATTCAGCAGCACCAGGGTAATCGCTCCGAGAGACGTCAGATACAGCGCAGGGAATCTAAAAAGTGGCGAAAAGAAGAGAAAAAAATGAGCTTGGCTGGCCCCAATGCAGGACGATACAATCCAAAGAAAATTCGTAGAGGTGCCAATTCCATTTCAAGAAGGACATCAATTTCTTGCAACAATTACGTACCCTCTAAGCCTTCACATCCTATTGTCAGCATTAGAAATAGAGAATTTATCATTATTGATAAAGTATTAGACTGCAATTCCAATGATGCAGAGCAGAATAGACATATTAATTTCTCGCCAAATGACAATGAAAAAGAAGATACTACCAATGAAAAAGAAGACTCTATAGAAAAGGAAAAGATGCAAGTCAAAGAGACAGAGGAAGTGCAAGCGACGTCTTCAATTGAATCTAATGAAGTTATCAGTGGGGATGCTTCTAGCACAAACGATAAATTGATCGAATCCGAGATCAAAATTGTTACGGTATCTGAGGACCCAGTATTTAGCGAAAAATTTGACGATAAAATCAGTGAAACACCAGCCGTCAAAAGTGATACGAGTCAGGAGGAAAAGTTACAAATGAACGAAACAACACAGAATATCGTCGAAAAAGAGCACAGTGATTTGCGTGCCTCGCTTCACTTGACTCCCGTGGAAAGAAAACAAGAGCCATCAGAAGAAATTACAAGAAGTATGGAAAGTGAAAATATTGTTCCCACACCTTCAGTGTTGAATGTGATTAATAATGACCCCGTCGTTGAAAAACCATTGGGAATCAATGCAAAAGATGTGACATCCAATGCATTACCTATTGACAAAGCCTTGCTCTCCAATATTGTCCCTACAACCATTGCTTCCACAGTCACTGCTTCAACCACTGATACCTCAAATACAGTTGTAGTGACAACAACAGCAGGTCGCACGAAAAAGCGTTCCATTATCTCTCGCTTGTTCAAAAATAACAAGATTGAAATTAAGGTACAATTGCTTGCTTCGTTTGACGTGATTTCTTTTTACTGATTAAAGTGTTTCATAGCTAAAGCCACAAGAAAAAAAACTGATTTCCAGGGTTGAACAACCGGAAAAAAAGAAAACCAAAGTGTGGCAAATATGGAAGAAGCTGTAAATTAGCCTACATCACATATACCACTTGCTTCAGTTCGCATTCACTTTGTTCATATTTACATTTGCTAAAATAAGTCCTTACAATAAAAGTAAACATTATCAAACGCTAAATGAAAATCGTCGATCCGGCGTATACTTAATAGGAAATAATATGAAAAGTAAATTTAATCGTTGAAACGCGTCATTGTACACTTTCAAAAACCTCTGGAAAGCTCAAAGAGCGACCCAAGCTGCGATCATGCGGGCGCGTAAAAATTCCCTTTACGGCGCGATTTTAATTTCATCATTCTTCCATCATTGCAAAATTTCACTCTGGCAGATTTTTTCCTGTTCATTTTAAATAAAATCATGATTCATACAAGGCTACTCTTGAAACAGGCTCCTAGAATACTTGTTTCTGAACTCACTCAAATCCCAGCAAATAAAAGATTCATTCACTTGATTCCTCGATCTTTCAACAATGGGTAAAGTTGTAAACCTCGGTTCATACTTATGAGCGCGTTACTCATTTTGGTTATGGAAGTGTAGATCGTTGCTAAAAAGAGATATTAAGGCTTATTCAAAGTGTCAGCAAACTTTTCTGACTCAAAAGTTTAAAGTCAAAATATTCACTAGACCTTTTGCTGCTACGCCAAATATACCAGAAAGGGAAGATAAAGAAAATAAGAAACAGGTACACTCATATACAAAAAGTCAAGCGGAAATCTTTTTTCTTACTATTGCCTTTAACAGCTATTACTGCATGAAAATATCTACACGATTCCCAATATGTTAACGGTCGGTCGATTGATTGCAGCACCATACGTTGGATATTTGATTGTAAATCACGATTATCCACTTGCACTTGGAGTGTTCGTGGCTGCTGGTTTGACAGACATGGTATGTATTATACTTTGCACCCACGTTATTCTGTGAAACAATTGTAATGGAAAGATATTTTTAGCTGGATGGATTTATTGCCAGACGATATAATTTAAAGACAATTGTGGGTAGTATCATTGACCCTATGGCAGATAAAGCCTTGATGACAGTTTTAACAGTAACATTAGCAATGCAAAATTTGATTCCAAGTGAGTAAATATATGGATTTTGGGTATAAACCGTGACTTACAGACTTTTTACGTGTGTAATAGTGAGTCTGGCTTACATTATCTTGGGTCGTGATGCAGGACTTGTCATTGCAGCGTTTTATTACAGATACATTTCTTTACCTAAACCAGTAAGTTATATTTATAAACGTGAAATAATCTTTCATGTTGTAGATTCTAAATTAAATATTACACAAGAGAACATTAGTACGATATTTAGATTTCTCAATACCTTCAGCAGAAGTTAAACCAACAATGATTAGTAAAGTAAATACTTTACTGCAACTAGTGTTAATGACAGCTACTTTGACTACTGCTACATTTGGTGAACCAAGTCAAGAAATTTTAACTGCTTTACAGTAAGTTTCATTGGTGTTATAGTTTAAAATTTTTATTAATTATCTACACTTCCTATAGATGGACAGTTGGTGGTACAACCATTTGGTCGGGAGCAAGTTATATTTATTCCAAGGATGCTGTTCGTATTCTTAACCAAGCAAAATAATAGTGTAACACTATAATAGATTGTTATATCTCCATCTATTCTCATTTCCTCTTCTTTTTCTTTGCAATAATTTATATTCTTTCATTATATTTCAAGTGTTGTATATAATATATATAATAACTGTATATTATACATAGTCATACACATTCCTTTTCACTTAATTATACACTCGTTATCATCATAAAGAAAAAGAGTTATAAAAATCAAGTAACATTTTTTGACAGACTCCCACAGAAAACTTATTTTCAGCTGCAGAAAAAAAAATAACCTCCTTCAAACTAACCACCCAAACATACATAAACACCCCTTTGCTTAGTGTGTACGTGGTACAACCATTTGACGTACACACTGTTATATTTATTCCAAGGATGCTGTTCGTATTCTTAACCAAGCAAAATAATAGTGTAACACTATAATAGATTGTTATATCTCCATCTATTCCCATTTCCTCTTCTTTTTCTTTGCAATAATTTATATTCTTTCATTATATTTCAAGTGTTGTATATAATATATATAATAACTGTATATTATACATAGTCATACACATTCCTTTTCACTTAATTATACACTCGTTATCATCATAAAGAAAAAGAGTTATAAAAATCAAGTAACATTTTTTGACAGACTCCCACAGAAAACTTATTTTCAGCTGCAGTAAAAAAAAATAACCTCCTTCAAACTAACCACCCAAACATACATAAACACCCCTTTGCTTTTTCCATCAAAAAATCCTCTCTCTCCTCCATCCAACCAAATAGAAAACTTCTCCTAATAATTTAGTTTTTTTTTTCTCTTTCTTCCCTTTTACTTTCTTTATATTTATGATACTCTTGTAAAACAAAAACATGACACAAATCCAACCAATCACGAGTAATAATTCATCAACACTTACTAATAATAATAATACCACAGCAGTGCAAGTTGGTAAGAGAATACATAAATGCAAAGTATTTGATAAAAAAAAAAAACGTTCTGACATAAAATATAATAGCACTTCGAGTGAGACCTTTAACGCAACAAGATCGATCTCAACCACGATTCTCTCATTCAACTAATTCAGACGTTCTAAAGACGTACGATAATTCAATAGCTATTGTCCCACATCAGAAATCTTTTCAGTTTGACTACGTATTTGATGCTGATAGTACACAAGATCAAGTATTCAAATCCGTTGCCTCTAATTTTGTTGACAGATTTATTGATGGTAAATCACCATAGTGATAATCATGTGTTGTGCAATTATTAATTTATTTTATGATTTTGTAACATTTAGGTTATAACGTTACAATTTTAGCCTATGTAAGTATACTTTACCTTATATAAAAAAAAGGGCAAATTATAAATGCTCGTGCATACATATTAAAATACCCACTCATCATCTGTTGTAGGGCCAAACCTCCTCTGGAAAAACATATACAATGGGTACAGCCATTGATGATCATTTAGGCTCGAACCCAGAACAAGAAGGTAAAAAACCTGGAATTCCAATTTAGGTTGATTGAGACATACAAACAACTTAAAATTTATTATTAGGCATCATTCCTCGTGCAATGTCTGCATTATTTCAAAGGCTAGAAGATATTAAAAAAGAAAGCTGTACAGATCTCAAATCATCATCTAGCATAAAAGATAATAACAAACGTGCACCTTCTGTGCTTTCGACCTTTCCCCCTACTTCGGGTCTGAGAGTACCTAGAAGAACACAATCTACAGTAAAACTAAGACCCGTGTCAATGATTGCACCTCCTCGACGTGGATCTAATACAAGCGCTATACCAAATTCTGCAACATCTAATATACCTGTTAACGACAAAGCAACTCGCTATACAGTGCATGTTTCTTTTATAGAAATCTATAACGAAGAGCTTATTGATCTATTAAATCCAGCACCACCACACGAACGTACACCTGTCACCATTCGAGAAGATACCAAAGGCCATATAATATGGACTGGCTTAAAGGAGGTGCCTGTTGGAAACACTGAAGATGTTTTAAGGTATGCGATGCAATACATTGCATGCACAAACTAATGATACTAACCTGTCTTATACAGATATCTTCAAATGGGCACCGAAAATCGCGCCACTGGATCTACTGATATGAACGCCAAATCGTCACGATCCCATGCTATTTTCTCTGTTACACTTAAACAAGAAAAGTGGATTCCCTCCTCAATCACAAAACCCTCTACATCCACAACTAAACCATCTACGCTTAACCACAGACAAAGCACTTTAAATGTGAAAGCACTTATTGGTCAAATGGAGAAACAAAACAGATCTATCACTCCACCAGAAGAAGAAGACGGAGAGTGGATGGTGGTCAACTCCAAATTTCATTTTGTCGATCTTGCAGGCTCTGAAAGACTGAAAAGAACAGCAGCTCAAGGAGATAGACGTAAAGAAGGTATCAATATCAATGCCGGTTTATTAGCCCTCGGAAATGTGATTTCCGCTCTATCCGATCCTTCAAAAAAATCAACGCATGTACCATACCGAGATTCTAAACTCACTCGACTATTACAAGACTCATTAGGTGGAAACTCAACAACTTTGATGATCGCCTGTGTGAGTCCCGCTGAAATTAATTTAACAGAGACAATCAATACAATTAAATATGCATACCGTGCACGAAATATTCGTAACAAATCCGAACGAAACGAAATGGAGGAATGGATGACAAGCGATAATCTAGATCACCTACGTCAAATCATACAAAAATTAAAAGCTGAAATCAAATCTTTGAAGTCGCACCGTGGTACACCTTCACCTACTTCAGGAGGGTCTCCAAAATCTCATATCACAACATTTAATCATGGCATTGTATCACCTTCATCCTCTTCTTTGTCTGATGGTGAAGTGCATCCCTCTACGTGTCCGTCTAGATCGGCCTCTACTAATATTACGGCTCCAGATACGTCTATCTCAACAGAACTCTTTGACTCTCATCATCCCAACGATGTAGCTGTAATGGTCTCCGATCTTAAACGTCAAATTGAAGAATTACAAAACGAAGTGACAGTGACAAGAGAACGCAATCAACACGTCGAGAAAGAACTTCGTCAAAAGCAATCTGCTGATACTAACGGTGCTGCTTTCCAACATCTTGTTGAACCCGTCATTGAAGAATATGAAAAGTCAATTTCTGGTTTAGAGTCTCAACTAGCTATGGCTCGTGCCGCGTTAAATCATTCAGATCAAGCTCTTGCAGATAAGCAAGCAAAGATTGACGAGTATGAAGCAATTCAAGAAAACGAATTACGGGCACTTGAGGAATTAAAATCCCGTTTGGCTTCTGCTCTTGACCGTGAACATTCCAATGAAGGCTATTGTCTGGAACTAGAGGCTCAACTCGAGAAGTCTGTACGCGATGGACTCAAAGATCAGCAAATACTCTCAGAATTACGTGAGAAAATTATGAAGTTCAAAGCCATGGACGATCATACCGAGCAATACATCAGTGATTTGGAAGCTCGACTTTCTACAGCTGAAAATGAAAGAATAGAGTTGACTCAAAAATTAGCACGTTTATCTAAAACTGACAACGTTGATAACAATGAAACAAAAGAAGATGCTCCAGCGAATGAAATCACGAACCCATTATTTTTAGAACATTCGGCTGAAAAGGAGTCTCTATTAAAGGAGCTTTCACAATGCAAAATTCAATGTCAGGAGTTGGAGCAGGAGTTGAAAAAATTAAAGGAGCAAGAACAAACAAAAGCTGTCGCTATTGCAAGCACTGTCGGTTTGGATCAATCAACTCAATCAGAGAAATATGTCGATGAAGAAAGCTCACTCAAAATTGCTCAACTTCTCACCGAAAAGGAAACTCAACTCATTCAACTCGAGTCCAAAATTGAAGAACTCGAACAAACAAAAACAGAGTTTAATCAATTACGAGATACCCATATTCAAGAGACCCAACGTTTAGAGAACGATATCACTGCCTTAAAAGAACAGTGCTCTGCATACCAAATTCAATTGGCTGAACAAGAATTGAAATGTAAAAATTTACAAGATACCATAGATACCCTTACAAAGTCATCCGATGATCACGCTACGCAACTCGAACAAGCCCAAAAGAGTTATGCGGAACTCCAACTACTAATGCAAGAGCAAGAAAAGAGTGCACAGTCTACATTGCAACAACGTTTACAAGAAATTGAAAAATTCAATGTCGATATGGATTCTTTGCGTCTCGTAGAGGAAAAACAAGATGCTATCATTCAAGGCCTCGAAATAAAGTTAGAGGAGATGGACCATCTCATCTGTTCCCTCCGAGCCCAACTAGAGGAACGCAATAATACCATCGAGCTGTTAGAGGCTGACAACCTCAAAAAGACGGAAATTGCCGCTGATATGCAAAAACAACTTGAAGGTATTCTGAAAGATGTTTGCGGCATGAACATCGAAAAAAGACAGCTTGAACAGGTAATGCACTTTATGGAAGGAACTTTGAGATTGCAGGATGCTAAATCAGATAAAACCATGGAGACTCTGGAAGACATCAAACACCATTACAAAGCTCGTGAAGAAGAAATTGAAGAAAAACGACGCACTGTAAACTTATTGTCTGCCGAAAAAGAACAACTTTCTCATTCACTTGAACAAGTATCCCAACGTGCCTCTCAAGGAGATGCAGTAGTCAAAGACTTGGAAGAAAAATTGGATGAAGCTCGACACTCTTTAACTGAGCGCGATAGTCTAGTTAATGAACTCAGAAAAGAACAAAGCCAATCTAGGTTCGAATTGCAAAGAGTCCAGGCACTCGAGTCTCGTGTACAGGAACTTGATCGAGAAATTGAAATTCAACAAAAAGCTAAATTGGAAAAACAAGAGGAACTCAACCGCCTTGAGCATGCTATCCAAAAACAATTGGTCCAAAACGAAGGTTTAATTAAAACCATTGATCAATTGCAAACTTCCCTCAAGGAAGAACGTGCACTCGCCTCTAGTCAAGACACCACTGGTATGATTGCTGAGCTGGAAAAGAAGCTGATTTCGACGCAGCAAGCAAAGAAGCGTGAGGACGATGTTTGGAAGGCTCAAATGGAAAAACTTCAAGAAGAATTGTACATGTCTCGTAAAGAAAACAACGATTTTAGAAAAAACATCGAAATGTTGGAAATTTCTCTCAATGAAGTCAAGCAAGAACTACATCAACAACAGCAAATTTTAAAGGAGAAAGAGTCTCTCAACATGCATGCCAACCTCAGTATGAAACGACCTTCTCTCATCGATGATGCGCTTTTAACTTCTACTGATGACGAAACTCATCGCTTTTCAACTGAATCTTCTCAGCAAGAACTTCTCGAAAAAATATTACAATTGGAAGAAGATAATGCGCAATTGTTGAGACATAATGACAACCTCGAATCTCAGCTGGTGCTACAACGAGGACAACTCACTTTGGAAACCAAGAATTTGGAATTAGAGTTGATGAAGCTAACTGCAGCGAATGATCGTCTTGAAAAAGAAATGGAACAAGTGATACCTCGAAGCAACAATAGTGCCTTGGCTTCTCACAATCGAGATTCAATGCAATTCACATCACCACCACAAACTCCTCGGGTTTCTTCCCCTCCCCTACCAACAGCTAGCAATAGTACAGGAAGCATTATTCACTACAAATTGCAACGTGATATTTCCTCATCTAGCATTGCTAAATTATCCAAGTCTGGTTCTTACAGATCTGTCTCTACTATCCTTCAAGATAATGGTATGACCGCTGCTGATGAAGAAGCCTACAAGAGATTATCTACCACTTCAATGAAATCTGATATCGCGAATAACGCCCGTCCATCATCTACATTGAAGAATAGTAGCCGAAGTGTCATAAGCTCTAATAATCTTCCTCCACCAACTGCTCCCCCATCTAATCCCCTTCCACCTATTCCTACTCCTTTGCCTCCATTGCCAAATTCACCAACTCCACCATCTATTAGCGGCTCCTCTGTTGTTGGAAGTCCACCAAACTCACCTTCCATGCAACCTGTCAATACCTCAAGCTTAGACTCACTTAAACGCCAAGACTCTACTACTTCTGCTAGTTTCAGTGAAATCATGAACGCAACTACTTCTACAAATTTCACTGCAGAACAGTACGATAAGTTAATTCGCTCTTTGCAGCGTAAGGCTTTATTTGCTGAAAATGACGTGAAAGCCCACCAAGAGGTAATTAGCAAGCTAGAATCACAATTATCCAGATCAGAATCCTCGGTTCGTGAAGCCAAGAAACAACTGGATGTATTGAGCAAAGAAAAGCAAGCTTACAATCTCGAAATTCAAAACTTACGTACTCAAGTCACTCAAATTCAATCACAACAAAAAAATACAACCGATGAGTCTATCAATGAACGTAAAGAGCTGGAGCAAAAGTTAGAAGAACAAAAACTCTTGAAAGAGAAGGCTGAAAAGGCCAGACGTATCTTGGAGAACCGAATGGATGAATTGATGACTAAAAAGAGTAAATTCATGTGCTTCTAATCGTATCTTGAGACCTTTCTAGTCATACTCATCTGTCCCAATTCTTAATGTATATAGTTTTTTTTTTATCTATTTAATCTATACTATGCCGTTCTAATGTAGCAACTCCTTTCCTTAATTTTGCTTTTAATCAATAAAATTTCTATTAATTCGAATTGCTGGCTTTGATTTCACCCTTGAAAAGTTTAATGAAAGACGATTTTTCACTTTTCTTAAATTATCCTTACACTACTTAAATGATCTCAGTTTTACGACCAAGATCTGTTGTCATTCAACTCAAAAATGTCACCTTTCGCTCCCATTCAACAGTCAGCCCTGAGCGTATGCAAAATGCCTTGAATTTTTGTAAAGATACAGTCAGGTAAGTTTAGCGATCGAAGTTGCTTGTCAGTTTTCTCTAACTCGGCTTTGATTTCCCCAGAATGAGAGATTATGAGGGTTATCTCTGCGTGCCCTTCTTTCCAGCCGAACTTAGAAACACCCAGTATGCGATCAGAGCTTTTAATGTTGAGTTGGCCTCCATTCGTGAAAATGTTTCGAAACCTGAAATTGGAAAAATGAGAATGCAGTTTTGGAAAGACACCATCGACAAAGTATACGCTGTTAGTACAATACAACTGTGTAGAAAGGTCCGCAAATGACAAACTGACAGTCGCTCTTATAGGGTCACCCTCCAGAACAACCTATTGCACTTGCCCTTTCTGAAGCTTTAAAAACTTCGAAATTGTCTTCTATGTGGATGAAGCGTATCATTAGCGAAAGAGTAAGTAGGCAATAAATAACTTACTTAATACTTCTTTCAGACTAAAGTTATTGAAGACTAGTAATTTGGACGATCACCAATTTATGACAATCAAAGACATGGAAAATTATTCTGAAAATACCCAATCCAGTTTGTTATATCTTCAACTTGAGTCCTTGGGCGTAAAGGACGTGAACGCCGACCATGCCATCAGTCATATTGGTAAAATGATTGGAATCTCGACATTTTTACGTTCTCTTCCATTCCATGTGAGCCAGAAACGTTTAGTCTTGCCTGCAGAGATTACTGCGAAGGTAATTTTTAAAGTGTTTTATGGTTGACCCTGAATTTTGATCATTTTGTATTTTGCAGTATGATATATCCCAGGAGAATGTTTTCCGCGGAGAAATTGATGGCATGGAAGATGCAGTGTATGATGTTGCAACAGCCGCTTACGATCAACTTCTTACTGCAAGATCATTGCTGTCCCAAATTCCCGGAGAAGCATTCCCTGCGTTATTAGCAGCGGTAAGTAATCTGACTTTATATAGTGCGATTAAAAGTATTTAGGACTAATCTCAACTAATTAAATGCAGGTACCCCACGTCAAATATTTAGAAAACTTGGAGAAGGTGAACTTCAATGTGTTTGATGTAAAGCTGCAGAAAAAAGATTGGAAATTGCCAATCATTATGTGGAAAGCCTATAAAACCAGAACAATCTAATAGAATCCTTTATTATGTGTATATACAAATTTACAACACTCTAATTAAAATACTACCCTTATATTTATCGTTTAATCATCTCGGTATTTAGTCCTTTTCTTCGAAAACTCAACACAGTTTGGAGATATACTAAAAATAATGGCACTAAAAATGCTAATTATGCAATCGAAAGTGAAGTTTAGCGTGCGTCTCATGATATACTCTATGAAAACGATTAATGTTTATTGTATTGACTATAGGATCTTCCCTTGATAATATTAGAGATCAAGGAAAATTGTGTACTGATACATTTAGGAATACATGTGTGGTTATTAAGAAAGTATTTAAAGACCACAGACACCCTTACGGCAAGTTTCTTGACAATCATCACTGGTCTTACAGCAAGCACCGGTAATACCATCACCTCTCTTCTTACCGGCAGAATTACCAGTACATTTGGCAGGAGTGGTAGGAGTGGAGGTTTTGGTGGTAGTAGTCTTGGTGGTAGTTGTCTTGGTGGTGGTAGTCTTGGTAGTGGTAGTCTTGGTAGTGGTAGTCTTGGCAGTTGTAGTCTTGACGGGGGTGGTAGTTGGAACGGCGGTGTTGACGGGACCATTACACTTACCCTTGACACAGTCGTCGAGACAGTCGGATTGATCCTTACAACAAGCACCGTTGTAGCCATCACCGTTACCCAAACCGGAAGAACCAGGAGTACAAGCACCAGGAGTGGCTGTAGCAGTGGCGGTTGTAGTGGAAGTAGTGGCAGTGCCAGTCTTGGTGGTGGTAGTTGTAGTGGTAACAGGAGGCTTACCGTCGTTGGTCAAAGGGTAAACAAAGTTCTCTTCCCAATAGGGCTTAGTGATACCGTTACAAGCTAAAGCGGGAATGACGTTGAATACATTTTGAAGCTTGGGCAACCAATGCATAGACATGTTAACGGTAGCACTGTTGAGTTCGTGTTCGAGAACAATGTGGCCAGCCTTATCGGCACCAGACTTGTAGTTGTCAATCAACTTTTGGAAATAAGCGTCAACCTTCTTGGGAGAGAGGTTACCACCGCCAGGAGCAGGCATAGCCCAATCGTTGGTATCGGCGTCCCAAAGAATGTTTCTCATACCCATTTGCCAAGCAATAGCACGAACACGATCATCGACATCACCTTGAGGGGGACGGAAACATTTAGAAGTGACACCGGTTGCCTTCTTGATGGCTTTAAGGGTCCAATAGAACTCGGCAACAATTTGCTCATTCTTCAAAGTGGTAAGAGGAGTATGAGAGTAGGTGTGGACACAAAGATGATGACCGTCATTCAAGCCACGCAAAGCAGCAGCAGGATAGTTAACGACATTGGAACCAATGTAGAAAAGAGAGGCATGAACGTTATGGTTGACCAAGAAGTTGTAAAGAGCGGGCTCAGCGTAAGGGTTTTCCTTGGCAGCATTCTCGTCGGTGTATCTGTTGAATGGTCCATCATCGTAGTTCAAACCCCAGTCACCCTTGTTGTTACAAGTGTAGAGATCAGGAGGCAAATAGCTAACCTTGGGAGTAAGACAGTTGGTAGAAGACCACCAACAGTAGGGATCGCTTGGTCCATCGGAGTTGGAGACCCAGCTACCATCAGAATTTTGCTTTCTGACAGGAGCTTTGGGAAC
Source organism: Mucor irregularis B50 (assembly GCA_000587855.1). Classification (NCBI taxonomy): domain Eukaryota; kingdom Fungi; phylum Mucoromycota; class Mucoromycetes; order Mucorales; family Mucoraceae; genus Mucor; species Mucor irregularis. Next base: position 278,870 of record KK076493.1, on the reverse strand, counting down.
TTTACTCCAGTCAATTGAATCGATAGCAGCCTTAACTTCAGCAGTGGTGGTGGAGGGAATCTTCCAAGTTTCAGGGAAACCCTCTAATCTAGCAGTTGACAAAGTGGTGGTGGTATCGTAAGGTCCAGGGTTGTAAGATGTTACTGCACCTGAAGGAGTACCAGAAACACCTGGGAAAACAGGCGAAAATTGAGGTGCGTATCCACTTCTGGTAATGGTGGCAGCATAGACTTGTTGGGCAGCTACTGCAGTAAATAAAACGATGGAACTAGAAATCAACATTTAGTAAACGAGCGGTGAGCGTATTAAACGAGAGAATTAAGAAAAGGAAGGTGATTAGAAAAAAGGAAAGAAAAGGGAAAACTAAAGGAAAGATGATGAAAAAGGGAGGGCCATTTCAATACATTTATTACATTTTATATATGAAATGATTTTAGGAATAGAGTAATACAAAAAAAGAGGGCACAAAAAAGAACTATTTTTATAAAAAAAAAAGCACATTAAAACACCTATTTAGGTGCTTTTTTCTTAGTTAAATAGATTTTACGGGTATTGATCGTCGCATTTGACCAAATGAATCAAGTTTGAAAAAAAAAATTAAGATTTGATTTTAAATATATTTATTTCTTCTCCCTTGAAATCATGACCCGTCATAATGAAATAAATAAAAAAAAAATCTAGAGTTTAAAGATGTTTAAATCGTTCTACTCCTAAGTTTACTTCCGTGATAAGTTTATGACAACCTTTTCAGAAAAAAAAAATGGGTGGTATTGAAAACGATGAGACGGAACAGCCTTTAAACATACTTTGCACAACGTTGACTGATGTAACATCGTGCTATTCAATTTAAGACAGTGACACCAAAATCCAAATGGTCAGTCATCTATCCACCAATGATACTATTTCTTAGACAACGACGGTGTTGCAAAGATATATTGACTGCATCATTGTAGAATAGACAGCGTATACATAGTCCGGTTTCCCTCAGCATGAAATCTACTGCTTTCTAGACCCGACCATAATTCAAGTGGCTCAATTGTTTTAATCTACCGAGCTTTTCATTTAGTATGCACTGGCTTTTGATTTAATCATGGAAATAAAGTCTTAGGAGGGCACATCATTGCTGTGATACGAATTGGAGAGTCAAGTGTGAATTTTTAAGATACGGATACGGATTGAATCTGAGAGTCAGTGTGATTTTTTTCAAGATACGGATACGGATACGATACGGATACGGATTGAATTTGAGAGTCCCTTGACCGCCAGTCTCAGTCTGACTCAAGTATGTATTTTTCGTCAGACTTTCAAAATTAAGCAGTGATTTTTAAAAAAATGAAGGTATTTTTGAGTCACCCGCTTAATTTTTAATCCATGTCCGTATCGTATCCGTAACTTGAAAAAATCACACTGACTCTCAGATTCAATCCGTATCCGTATCTTGAAAAAAATTACAACACTGACTCTTCGAGTCAATCCGTATCCGTATCGTATCCGTATCCGTATATTTAAAGAAATCGACTCCAAAATTCGTATCCGTATCCGTATCCGTTTATAAATCTATTTTTGTAACTTTTGCATGCCACAGCATCAATCTTGGTGTAACTAGCTCATCAAATTATTTCCAATTGTATCAAACTTGCACCACATATTATTGTGAAAGTACTCTGTTAACAGCACGTTTAAAAATCCAAGATCTGTTATATATAGCAAGTGATTTTAGAATCGGCATTTAATCAATTATAGAATTGAGTATCGTATGTATGTCTCGCTACCTATATGGCTCGCCTTCCCAAAGAAGATAAAAAGTGATTGCCCCTAATACATGATGTATCATCACCACATGAAGCCGCGGTGAAGTCAATGAAGAAAAGTATGGCTCTATTATAGGCGTTGCCCGTCCACATTTAGAACTGACCACACAAAATTTGAAGCAAAGGAGATGTTCAACTGTAATTATTATATTCCGGTAAAGCCGTCAAGTTTGACCAATTGCGTAAGATTATTGTGACAAGAACAATCAGATATAAATTTATAAAGACTAATAAGACCTTAAACGTAAATCCATATTTGATCAATATTAAGATGAATATTAATACTCTGAGACACATTTTAAATCCATATACTAGCTGTTGTAGACTATGTAACCAATAAAATTTAAATCAATCCTCTCTTCAGATACGAGACTGTATGGTAAAATCTACGTTTTCCAACATTTTATGTAAAGCGACATTTTTGAATATCGAGAGGCATGGAATGAATGTACGAATTGCGTTTTAAAATCAAATTTCGCGAGAAGCTGAGTAAAGTATGATAAAAGCGAGTATTATTGCATTTTAAAACCTCACACTTCAAAAAAAAATTAAAATTAAAATTAAAATCGCTTGACCGAATTGTCGACTTAGTCTGGACATGCGAGGCGATAAAGGCACAGGTAAGTCCAAAATAATACAATGCCAGTATGTATAAAAACAAAACAAACAGCTTATTAATAGAAGCTGTCCATTACACGAAAGTTTTGTGCGTTGTTATCGGTCACAATACTCAAAACACTAAACATATACAGTACCGATTTTTGTATAGGAGGATCTGTACTGTCTGTCATCTTCAATTTGCTGCAAGTTTTCAACTTTACAGAGGCCATTAAAATAGAAACTCTAGGGTCACTTCTCCATTATTTTGTTGTACGCACATGTAAAGGTGAAACATTTAAAGAAAATCATTTTGAGTTTATTACACGGCATAGAATTTTTAAGTATGCCTGGAATTAACATCTGCTCAGCTTCTACTATCAACCATGACTAATGCTACAGTCGATTAAATTAGTTTTTACATACTAAATATGTGTTATGATATAAAAAAGGTGCGTCAGATTATGTTAAAGGCCACAGACACCTGAGCGACAGGTTTCTATACAATCGTCACTTGATGTGCAACAGTAACCAGTTTTGCCATCCCCATTTCTCTTGCCACTGGAGCCAATAGTACATTTAGACGTAGATGTAGTTGTGGCTGCTTTGGTGGTTGTCTTAGTAGTAGTGGTTATCTTGGTAGTAGCGGTTGTCTTGGCAGTAGTGGTTGACTTGGTAGTTGTAGTAGTTTTTGTTGAAGTTGTGCTGGTCGTCTTGGTAGTCGTAGGAGTTCCCGTAGAGGCTTTAGTGCTAGTAGTTGGAACATTTGTGGTAGTTTTAGATGTAGTAGTACTTCCAGTACTGGTAGGTCGAGAGTTGGTCAACGGATATTCAAATTGTTGTTCCCAATAAGGCTGTGTGATTCCGTTACAGGCTAAAGCAGGGATAACATTGAAGACTTTTTGAATCCTGGGCATCCAGAACATAGACATATTTACGGTCATGCTATTAAGCTCATGTTCAAGTACTATATGACCAAGCTTATCTTTACCACTATTGTAGTCATTGATCCAGGTTTGAAAATAGGAGTCTACAACTGCAGGAGGAGTGCTACCTCCGTTTGGAGCAGGCATGGCCCAATCATTGGTATCGCGATCCCACATAATAGTTCTCATGCCCATTTGCCACGCAATAGCGCGAACACGATCATCGACATCGCCTTGAGGAGGACGCCAACATTTAGGAGTAACACCCGTTGCAGCTTTTATAGCCTTAGCAGACCAGTAAAGCTCTGAGACAACTTTTTCATTTGAAAGAGAGGTCATCGGCTGATGACTGTACGTATGAACGCAGAGATGGTGTCCATCATTTAAGCCACGCTTTGCAGCTGCAGGATAATTTACAACATTAGACCCTATATACTAACCAAATATATTTGAATTATTGAAAGCTTATTTTCATATGTAATTTATAAAACTTACAAAAAGAGTTGACTTTTGATTGGAATTGACTAAAAAATTATATAAAGCAGGTTCTGCATACGGGTTCTCCAAATCAGCATTAGAGTCGGTATACTTGTTGAATGGTCCGTCATCGTATGTCAGTCCCCAATCTCCATTATTGGGACAAGTGTAGATATCCGGAGGTAAATAAGAAACTTTAGGTTTAACGCAGGTGTCGTAAGTCCACCAACAATATGGATTGGCGCTACTTTCTGTGGAAAAGTCCCAACTACCGTCGGCTTTGAATTTTCTCACTGGGCCTTTCGGTACGCGATCCCAGTTAATTGAATTATATACGGCTTGTACTTCAGAAGAATCAGAGGGAGGAATAGCCCAAGTTGGGGGGAACCCACTCAATGTTGTAGTCGACAATGTGGAAGAAGTGTCATACGGACCTGGGTTATAAGAAGAGACAACACCGGTGGGGGTAGGAACGTTGGGAAAAGAAGGTGAGAATTGAGGAGCGTAGGTACCACTAGGCACCACTGCAGCATTTGCCTGAGTTACGCTAGCAACGGTTAGTAAAGTGAAAACAATTAGCATACAAATAAAAGAAGTAGGGTTATACTAAGCAAAAGGAAGTGATAAAGTTCAAAACTTGAAATTTTTAATTAAATACCTTTTGAAAGAGAAAGTAGTAACACAATAAGCCCTCTCACCCCGGATGGTTTAATATAAAATTTATTTTTAGTCATACAATACATATAATTGAAAGAAATCACACCGTAGGGAGCAAAGGTATAAAAGTATAGATAACATCAGTTCGGTTAGCTATAGATACGTGCTTGATCGTTAATACATAATAGTGATTCTTCATTCATTGCGGCAATCATCTCGTATTTATTCAATTATCCGAACCTACTTTCTTTTTGCTAAATGTATTGGATTTAATATTTTAGTTCTCGTCTTGTTTCCTTCATCGTTCATTCAAAACTACCTTCTGCATTTGGGTCGATCCTTGATCTTGTGTGACAGAGATTAAATGATACTTAAAAGGAAAAAATTATGTTGCATTTGGACTTGGCAGTGTTGCACTAACTCTATTTTGCATGCACAATTAAGGTAATGACAACTTTATATTGTTTAGAAATATACACGTTTGTTTTCCAAATGTATCTCGTAACCCAGAAAGCGCAGGCATGGGGATACCGGTTTTCTTTTTGAGAAATTTTTCAAAAAGTATTGTAGATCCTCCAGCTCCTATCTTATTTCCTTTCAGGGGTGAAATTTGAGCTTTGAGCTTTTCCATAGGCTCTCTCAAGAGCATTTCGTAACCTCTTCTTATGTCAGTAAATGAAAACTATTGGTTCTTCAATAAGAGCAGGTGGAAAATAGGTGAAGAATGCTTGATGTGAAATTTTTATTTCGAATTTTCTTCTGTAATATTGAGTCGAAAAATGCGGGAAGATGGCCTATTATTCACATAAGTCTAATATGTATTTAAAGTATCTCCATGACTGTTGGGAGGTTGCGCATATATTATTGAGTTTTCACTGGATGCTATTATTGATGATTTACAGAGTAATGTACCCAATTCAAAAATTCGGCGTGCCACAAGTTTACTTCGACAGGTATCAGTGGACATGAACATTGACCACATTGCAAATAAATGCACACAATACAGAAAATCAATCTCGTGTTTGTAATACGTACAGTGAAATCATACAATACATAGTGATTTTATATTCAAGTCATTAGTTATATACCAAATACATTCCAACCTGCGAATTGTTATGAAGATTAAATTCATTGGAATATATCAGTCTTTTATTATTTGCATAAATGTGCAACATTTTTGTAACGACAGAGATGTTATATATTAAATTAAAGACCACAAGTTCCTGATCTACAAGTTTCTACACAATCATCACTGGAAGAACAGCAGTAACCAGTTTTTCCGTTGCCCTTCTTCTTTCCTCTGGAACCAGCGATGCAGGAAGAAGTAGGAGCCTTAGTCTTTGTGGTGGTGGTCTTCTTGGTAGTAGTTTTAGTAGCAGTCTTGGTGTTGACAGGGCCGTTGCAAACACCCTTAATACAATCATCGAGACAATCAGATTGGTCCTTACAGCAAGCGCCGTTATATCCATTTCCTTTTCCTAAACCAGAAGATCCAGGGGTACAGGTACCGGGAGTAGAGGTGGCTGTGGCAGTGGCAGTTGAAGTTTTAGTAGCAGTATTGACAGGCCCGTTGCAAACACCCTTGATACAATCGTCCCAACAGTCAGATTGATCTTTGCAACAAGCGCCGTTATAACCGTCTCCTTTACCTAATCCAAAGGATCCAGGAGAGCAAGTAGATGATGTGGGAGTGGGAGTGGCAGTGGTAGTTTTTGTGGCGGTGTTGATAGGTCCATTGCATGTGCCATTAATACAGTCATCCAAACAATCAGATTGATCTTTACAGCAAGCACCATTGTAGCCATCACCTTTTCCCAAACCAGAAGATCCAGGGGTACAAGTACCGGGAGTAGAAGTAGCAGTAGCGGTAGCGGTAGCGGTAGTAGTCTTAGTTGGAGTGGTAGGTGAGTTGGAAAGAGGATATTCAAAGTTCTGCTCCCAGTAAGGCTTAGAGATACCGTTACAGGCTAAAGCGGGAATAACATTGAAAACCTTTTGAATTCTAGGCATCCAGAACATAGACATGTTGACAGTCATACTGTTGAGTTCATGTTCAAGGACAAGAAGACCATTTTTGTTCTTTCCGGCTTTTTCGTCGTTGATCCAACCTTGGAACAGAGCATCAACCTTCTTGGGGGCAAGATTTCCTCCTCCGGGAGCTGGCATGTCCCAGTCGTTGGTATCTTCATTCCAAAGTATGGTGCTCATACCCATTTGCCAGGCAATAGCACGAATACGATCGTCAACATCACCTTGAGGGGGACGCCAGCACTTAGAAGTGACACCCGTAGCTTCTTTGATAGCCTTGAGGGTCCAGTATAATTCAGCAACCATTTGGATGTTAGTCAAAGTTGTGGAGGGTTGATGAGACCAGGTGTGGACACAGAGATGATGGCCATCGTTCAAACCTCGTTTAGCAGCAGCAGGATAAGTAGCAACATTAGAACCAATGTACTGAAATCAAAATATTAGTTTCAATTATTGAATTTTACTTAAAAACGAAGTACTTACAAACAAAGTTGCCTTTTGGTTCGTTTTGGCCAAGAAGTTATAAAGTGCAGGTTCAGCGTATGGATTTTCTTTGGCGGCATTTTCATCAGTGTATCTGTTGAAAGGTCCATCATCGTAGTTCAGACCCCAATCACCTTTGTTAGGACAGGTGTAGATGTCGGTAGGTAAATAAGAGGCTTTGGGCTTGACGCAATTAGTGGAAGACCACCAACAATAAGGATCGGAAGGACCATCAGAATCTTTTACCCAACTGCCATCAGACTTTTGCTTGCGAACTGGAGCTTTAGGAACTTTGCTCCAATCAATCTTGTTGTAAGCAGCCTTCACTTCAGCAGAAGAGGTTGAAGGGATCTCCCAAGGTTCGGGATAGCCCTTCAATTTATCCAAAGATAAAGTAGGAGAAGTATCGTAAGGTCCTGGGTTGTAAGAAGTAACGACACCAGTAGCAGGCTTTACATTGGGAAAGGATGGAGAGAATTGAGGGGCCAAACCACTGCTTGTGACAGTAGCAGCATAAGCATTGGCTGCACCAGCGATGAGAATCAAAGAGCTGGTAATAAGCATAATGAATGGGTTAGGTGGTATAAAGAATTAAAGGAGAGGAAATATGAATGAGTGGTAAAGCGATATTGTGAAAAGAAGAAAAGAGATTTCTGTAATCCCAAAACATTTATAACAACACAAAATCTGCAGGTTACACGACCCATATTGTTGTAATGTCTTATTTATAGGTTTTTATTTCCACAATTGGTAGTGTATATATTGTTTTAAAAAGGAGAATTTTTCTCTATTACTTTATAAAAAAGTATAATTATGACATTTTAGAATGGCGGGAGTTTCACAAAAAACACAGCAATGTCACTTTTGTTAATATTAGAAGATGGCGAAAATCATATTATATCGAATCATATTGAACAATTCATTTCTATGAAGAACTATAAAAACTTCTGTAAATGACCGCAGATGTCACATTTCACAGAAAAATAGAAGCAAAATATACTTAGCAGCAAACCAAGGAGAGTTGGTACAACCATTACCAGGTAATTTTAAATAGCGATGTGAGGTAATAAAAGTCAATAGTTGATTGAATTTATTGAAAGTTCATTTTAACAGACGGAATGAATTTAAAAAAGGTTTAGGTATATGTATTGCAATTGCGTTCAAACTCTAGGTGCAAACAAACTTCATTAAAGTTCGTTCAAGATTTGAAAGAAACTTTACTTTGAAAAAATATATTTCTTCATTAGGTGAATTACTTATTTCTGGCAAAACGTAAGCACGATCGTCATTACCATATATAGCACAAAGAATTGCTGCCGCACTTTTAATGCTTTGAATATGCACTTTGAATTCGCATGTTCTGGGAAAAAAAAGCACCTTATCAAATTGCGTTTCTTGAAAAGAACTATGTCTACCTTCATTTTAAAAAAAATCTCAGTTCATCATTATTTTTAATCAGCTTGCGTATCGCATTCTCAGGTACATGTGCGACAAAAGACCGTAAAAGTAGGATTGTGAAAACAAAGTTCGGTACACATGGGCGTAATTATGGCAGCTAAACTCATTGTTAACAACCCTGGAAAGTATCCCGTACTACTACTATCCTGGATTATTACACATGGCTAGTTGGATAATGTAACATTGCGTAGCTCCGTTGCTTTACTACAACAATTGGACTAACCTTTGGCTATTTGACGTGGTGTGCAACACCATTAATTGCTGGAGCTTATATGATCCTAACTGCTTTTTTATGGGTAAGCATAGAGCATTATGAAAAAAAGTTCGCTATGAAAACACCTGATAAATCAAATGTTATCAGCTTTTAGATTAAATTTTGAGATAGTGAAATTGAAAGTCGTCGATTCAAAATAGAACACTTTTCAATGATTACCAATATTTATAGGATGGGCACTAGATCAATATGGCAATGCTACTCAACATGAAGCGCCAAAATGCTTTATTCAGTGATTCGTAAAGCAATGGCTCGATCAATCGGTTTCAACCTTTCAAATTGCTCCAAATATAGGTAACAACAGTCCAATAAGATTTTTCTGTGAAAATTATCGAACGAAAGTGTTTAATGATTGTTGGGAAGTCAAAAGATTTGCCAAATACTGCCAAGATCTATTAGGGACTAATTTAAATTATAGATGCGATTGCGATACTTTTTTGACAGCCCCTCATTAATATCATCATTGAACACTACTAATGGACCAATACAAGGTTATTAAACATTCTGGATTATAGAACATTCTGGATTATATCATAGTTCGTCGAGTTTTTAACATAATATTCATAATGAAGCATTGTAATTAGAACATTATAGGATATAGAAATTATTACAAATGATATTGATAGTAGCATTTAATCAGTGAAAGGGAAAAAACGAAACATTATGCCATTGAAACTTAGCTATAAATTTACATTTATATCAATTTAATTCGAAAACGTATCAATAAAAACACATCACCAAAGTACGTGATATGTTTTTTTAGTAAGAAATTCAAAAGTTAACTCACATATCAGTTAGAAAGTGATACGAAATGAAGGAGATATTATGGGTTTATGCCATAATCTAAAAAAAACAAAGAATACCATTCATATTTTGAGATAATATCACCTGCTGATAATACATTCTGACAGTTTCAGAATTGATGATTACTCTTCGTCAGGCAACTGCAAATACTATACACTCATTGCAACAGTGTATAACTTAATCAATACTCATTTTATACACTCAAAGGACCAGTTTCCTAGTTATTTTATCAATTAGACATGCTTTTAAAAATTCCTTAGCATGTATACACTGATCCTACTTCATACTTTAAAAAGAAATGCGAATTAAGTGAATGCATTACTTATAACCTATTTTCAGGTACATAGAAATATACAAGATCGGCATGTGTATTACCATTGCTGTTTTCTGAAAGGCTTTGAGTAGCAAGATGTGTAAGACCTAGGTCAGAAGCTGGATTAACTTGTAAGTTTTTGATGCACTGCTACATACAAACTTTAAACGCCGAATTTGAAATTAGTGGTTGGCATAAAACGATAGATGTCAAAGGCGAATACTCAAAGCAGTAACTCAAACACAAAAAGATAATATAATACGTGATGCAAAATTTTCTAGTATTATGTAAAATTTGAAGCAGAACTTGGCAAATTAAGTACCGAGATCCTCAAGTTTCGCACCCTCTTCTTGTACGCCATTTATCTCTATTAAAGGACACGAGTTTAGCGCTGCATTATCACAAAGATTTTGAACGCTTAGCTGAGTGACACTTTCTTCAATGCTTTAGTTGAGTTGATCCATAGTGACTCGGTAAGGAGGGTTAACTTAAACTTTGATGGGCTAATCAGTTTATTTAGCGCGCAAGAAGTTGTAAATGTACACAAACCCTAACATAATCCTTATGTTTGAAGGACCGAACAGATTTATTAAGGTCGTTCCTACTAAGATTGACCATTTCACGCGAGCCTATATCTTTGGAATCATCACACTAATGAGTAATGTTGTTGATAAAAATCAAACTATGGCTTATGAAACTTCAGATTTTTAATTCCTTTAAAAATCAACGTGTATACTGGAGAAGACTATCATATTGTGCCTCCGTGATATGAGCTTATCAAGAAACCCTGACTATATCTGACGTTTGCATTCATCAACAATACAGCACAATTAGTAAAAATGGTATATAGTGGTAAATCCAACTTGTTAAAACTTTATCTTTGAATTGCATCATTTAGTACAGTGATTGCTGCTGATTTTATCCCCGCTAATAAATTATTGTCACTCCTACCCACTTGTCTACGTGGGAAGTAGCCAATTATCGATATGTCAAAGAGCAGTGTTCAGTAATCTGAATAATCACCAAGAATTCGTCGAATCGTTTAAAATAGGATGGCTAAGATCCCTGAACGAGGCACTAAAAGTATGAAGTATCAAACCAAACAAATCATTTATCTGCTGTTGGTGGTACAATCATGATATTTTTAGAACTGGCTTTTATGAACTGGTTCTCATAAATAATCTTGATGTATCTGTGTTACAGTTGAATACAAATAAGATCTTCGCCTCTTTCTACCCCCCCCCCATTATTTGTTGCGCCAGCATTATGCTGTGAAATTCTCACACAAATTTACAGTTTTTCTCATGGTTAACATTGTAGCCCGCAAAGATCTATAATAAACCCCCGCTTTGTGTAATATTCAGGCTTGTCGTTAATTGAAAGAACAGGTGACATAATGGAACGGGCATTAGCTTAACAGATCATGAAGATTTTGCTTAGGTACCAACCCTGTGAGAGGGAGAGAAAATCTCAGTGGGGAAGGACCCTATGCCGTGAGCAATTTATGAATATATGTTCTCAGAGCACGAAGTACGGGGACAAAGCTGTTTATAAACAAGGGTAACTTGCATGTACTGTCATTTTATCAGAGTAAGATCAAGATACTTACAAACTCATTGCAGCGTTTAAGTAACCTACAATCAAAACGTCTATCGAATGGCCAATAAAGAACAATTTATTCCCAAATTTAAACATTCAAGTTCTTAGCGCACTTGTTAGAATACGTATCTTTCATCTTTCTTCCACGTTTTCGAGACTGAGTGATAGGCTACAACTACAAGGAGTGATTAATGTTGGATACGTTTCATAAAGAATAGTTGATTATTTAAACTCTCTTGAGGTGCTTCCGCGATACTATTTAGCACCATGAGCTACTCCGACACTTATGCACACTTTATAACATTCTTTGCACGAAATCGCACAGCAAATCAGATCAAAATTACTGTGAGCATGGTCTGAAATGTACACAAATATCTGCTTAGGTATAATCAAGTTCGCGTTACGTATTATCAGCCGCAAATTGAGTCTCGGATTGCAACGAAAACAAGTTGATAAGAGAAGATTATGGAGAAATGTGCAGAAAACTTAAGCGCTACTGTTCATCTCAAATACATTATGTACAGGTAGTAAAGTCAATATTCTTATTTTTACCTTAAAAAAATAAAAATCTCGTTAATTGAAGCGAAGGCAAATATTGTGTAAATAAGTCTATCTATATAGTAAGAAGGTGAAGTCATCTGCGTGGGTTTATCTACGTTAGACGCATTACATCAAAAACTATAGACCTCGAATCAAATTCATCCAGCAATTATGTATTTTGATGGATTAGAGGCGAAGGAATGATAAATGTAATTGTGAAAAAAAGTAGATTGGATTATTCTAATGAAAATCGATGTTGAGCTTATTCCAAATTACTCGAGTAGATCGGTGATTTTTTGTTGACAATCAGCACACTATACACATATAATTTGGCTTGTTTATGTGTATATCCAGTATATCACTTTGCATTAATTTTTGAACTAGAAACACAAAGATGATTTCATATCAACACTATTAAAAGACGCCAGTAAGAATTTATGAGTCTTGAGAAAATAGTGCTAATCACTCTGCAGTAAAAAAAATAAAAGTCCACAGCTAGCTCTCTTCACACCCAGTAAATGTCTGAAAAGAGGCAATCTATTTTGTTCAATTCTTGATGTTAAGACGCGTATGGAATTGACTTTTCCAATATTATTGTAAGTAATGAAGTATAACTAGGCAGGAACAATCAGATGTACACCAAGAATAGTAAAACTTGTGGTTTACATATAGCATTTTTTATTGCTTATTATCATTGATTTTGTAGAAAAACTACAACAATACCAATATGAATATCTTTTGACATCTTGATCTATTGGTATTTCAACAGGTTCAAATATTTAAGTACACGAAAATCGCATTTACTTAGCTACTAATGTGGTTCAGGTATGGGACTACTTTAGTGCCTTCTTCTCATCTCATCAGGGTTTTGCGCACATGTTACACTTGAACCATGTACCACTAATTTAATTTACAGTTAAGGCTGGCTTGTAAAACTCTAAAATTGGACCCATATAATTTATCCGTGCTATTTCAGTTGCCTCTTCCAACATCAAAAGTGAGGCAATATAAAAGATAGCTTGTAATATAAGGGAGAGATATAAAAAAGAGCCTTTAATCACACGAAGGACTTCAAAGCTTTGGAGTATAATTACAAATTGGTGCTATCAATGAAAGCAAAAATTACTATTTTAGCAGAGATCATGTTATCCGTACCAAATTTACTTTTTCAAGCGGGCTGTCTTCTTCGCAATAAGTAGAAGAGGTGTCAATTTTTGAAAATAGTTGGTTTAATAAAACCTTCTGCTTTATCTATCAAGACATAACCGCCTTACTCTCTCTTATTAGGTAAAAGGGCGAGGCACAGTAACCAACCAACACATACAACCTTCAATCTAAAAGCAACTCCTCTTTTTCTAAAGTCCTAATTTGTACATAGCCGTCTCGTCCTATCTATCTATTCAGAATTCGATTTGTAGCACAGTGTAAAATTTCAAAAGTTTATTTTATCGCTCCAAAATCACTTTTAAGCGAACAGAGTCACATATTGTCTGCTACAGAGATCCAATACGTCAAAAAGGAGTGATCAAAAGGTATTTCCAGGAAGCTATGGGTGAAAAGCCATTGAGCCTTTAGACTTTCTAGTGAGAATTCTTGCTTTTATTAGAATCGTACTGAATTACATAAAAGAAAAATGCTCCACATCAACCTATTTTTTGGTGAAACTGTAAAAATAGCTTAACAGAAATAATAGTCTTCTGATTACCAAAATTGCCTTTTTGGAGATACTTTTACGGATCTGGTGGTGAAGGTGGGCTGTAATGTATTTGCTAATAAAACTGTTCCCGAAAGCACTTTTTCATATTTGATTCTGTCACATTTAATGGCTCTATGTATGTAATTTGAATAATGTCAGAAAAACATTTAGTCTGCAGTAGTGGGGCTGTATCAGGGTATGATACAGTAATACAAAATCGAATTCAAAGTGTTGTGACATAGCTGTCGGCTTTTTAGCAATACTGTACACAAGCGATATCATATCGCTTTGAAGATTAACAATTTATGTATATTTCTTATCTTGGAGAAAAATATAAAATTAGGAAGCAATGATGCGACATTATATGGTACAAATACAAAAAGTTTAATAGCAGTAATTGGATCCCACTTATCTCTTTCACTGCAAGAGGAAAATATAAAATTAGATAGAAAGATTAAATAAGGTTTTGCCCAATTATATATCTATAGAACATTGGTGTTCTACAATCCCCCTTGTAAAAAAACATTGACCAGCTCAAAAAACAATAGGCTGAACACAACAATACATTTTAATATTAGCTTCTTGAGATGCTTGAGTTGTATACTTTCCACAGGGATGCAGGTGAAAAAATTTTTGGTGTGCTTGAGATCGCGACCGACATTAACTATAACACTTAATGCCGATATTATAAACAGAATAAAAGCAAAGCAAGCTAGTAGATTGTTAATTTTCACCACCATATTGCAAAGAGTCAATCTGTCTCATGAAACTGATATACTGCATAAAACAAAATATAAAGGATGATCGCTCTAATGCATGCGTCGCATAGTATGCTATCAATACTACAGTAAAGAAACTGTGTATATCGATACAATTCTTCTAGATTGTCTACTCAAACCTCTTGATCTAAGGACTTTACGCAAGATTGTTCGGATTTAAATCAAAAAGAAGCGAAATCATGCTACCGCTTTATTGGAGCAAATGGTCAAGAGAAGTAGAACAAATTGGGTAATAACAATCAAATACGGATTCGTTCTGTAGGCGGAGTTCTCTGGGTTCAGAAAAGATTTTCGTGTTACAAATACTATCTTTTCCAACTAATAATCTGGTCACGAGCAATTAGGTCTTGAGTTTTACTCAACAGTAGAATAGAACCAGACTTTTGTTAATTAGAAAATACGAGATTTTTTAAACCCTTTTTGCTATTTTTATCCGCTCATATCCACGTTTTTTTCACAAAGACAAGGTAAAAAGGGGTAAAGTACATTTGTGAATGGGAGTGTGTGTGCGTGTAGTCATGAACCGTCAAAACAAAACGTGGTTTTTCTGTTACTATTGCAATCTTGACAGCAGGACATAATATTTATGATCGGATAAAAAGTACCTGCGAATACTATTGTTACTCGCTGGGATAAGTAAAAACTTTTGTTATTTCCTTTTCACAACTGTACTTTAGCGGTTAATTTGGTTTAGTGAGGGAATAGAGAAACACAAAGGTCTACCCTATCAATTTTGTTCATGATGTGAAAAATCTAGGATTGGTAGAGGCACGAGGTGTACCACCCAAAAGTGCTGCAATGTGCTTCATTTTTTTCTTTTGTACTGTCTCGAATAGGGTCAGTGGGCAGATTTGCTCCCTCACAAAGTAAACAATATGCACTTTCTGAATTCGTTTGAAAAATATACTAAAACGAGCTAATGACTGTAAACAAATTTGAGAATGATAAAATTCGTAATATACAAAAAAAACTGTGTATAGTCATCCCTTGCATAAGAACCTCACAGTCCTGACAGTATTTGTTGGTCTGTTCTTGTTCAGACACAAAAAAAATAAGCTGGACTGATTGGGCACTGACAAATTAAAAAGGTAGGACAAAATTATTTTTAAGTGGCACGTTCTTAATTTTGCCACTCAAAATTTTATCAGCTAAGCAAAAAATTATTCGACCTTTTAGTTGGTGTATTTTTAAGTTCAAGCACTATAATTTCTGTTCACGCGCAGTGACACATTTGCCCCTTACCTATTTTATCTTGTCCTCCTCCCCCCAAATCAAGGATCTTCCCTTTAAGTTGTTACTACTTGTCCCCCAAAGTTGTACCTTGTGTTCCCCCATTTGTTTTTATCACGTATAAATACACTAAATCTCGCTTGAACTTCTCTTCTTTTCTTCCTTTCTCTCTCTCTCCCTCTCTCTCTATTTCATATTTCATTTCATTTCTTTCATCTTTGATGAAATTTTGTTTATAAATCTTCTACTTTCTTTAATAAAACATTCCCTTCCCGTCTCACCATTCAAACGAATTCAACACAAAAATGAGTTACTCTAGAGCTATGCCCAACATTAAGCCTTATCCCCTTCAAGATCATGTATACGATATGTCATATCAAAGACAACAACAGCAACAACAACAACAGCATTATTCTGTGTACCGTCCTGCGTACCATAGAATCCCATCTACACCTGCTGTAACTCCCCGTGTTTCAAACTGGGTCTCCTCCATGACTCCCGAAGTATCTCCCATTGTTGTCCCATCCATGTCGGCTGCTTCCGTTGATTTCTATCAATCTGCTGTTGCCAGTAGCTATAATTACCAACAACAATATTATAGACAAGCTGTAGTTCAAAGTTCAAACGTAAGTTTTTTTTTAAACGTGTACCTAAATTAGCAATTTTATTTATCTAAAATCTCTCTGTTCCATTTATATTTTATATGTCCGATTATTTTTTGCATTCAGTATCACATTGTTCCTATTCATCATACTTTAGAGAACTCCACTATCACATATGACACGGTTGAACAAAACTTTCAAAAGGATCTTGTCAAAGATGTTTTCTTCTCTCCTGCTATGATTCATGGTAGAGAGATGTCTCCAAGCTCTGATTCTGCCTCTTCCGTATCCTCCACGTGCGCTCACAGTGATAATGAGTCCGACGACCTTGGTATCATCGCTACTCCGCCCTATGAAACTCCCAGTAGTGATCTTTTGTTAGATAGCGACATTCATCTTTTTGACTTTGGACTTGATCTGGCAACCAATAACTCGAATGGAACCACTACCAGTTCATATGAGGAAGTCATGATGATGGCCAAAAATAAGAATAATGGAAACAAGCCTGCTTTTTCATTGTCATTGAAAAACAAGAAGTTTGATTTTACTCAACGTGATTTATTACCCACTCCACCTGCTGTTGAGTACAACATTGCTCAATTCTCTCAGCAGCAAAATAAGCGTCGTTGTTCTGATTCTGTTTTACAAGATCGTATCAACAAGAAGCAACGTCAGAATATGAGATCTTTCAGTAACAACACTCCTCCAACCTCTCCCTGTGGTAGATTATCAACTTTGCAAAATGATACTATCTTCGAGTCCTCCTATGATTACTTTGAGGAAGCCTCCAACGAAGAATCAGATGATGAGGAGCATTCTGCTATGAGGTAAGGTGTTCTATATAGTATAAGTCTATTATTTACTCACCACCCCTTTTTGCTTGTTTAGATCATCCCTGGAATACAACCGATTTGGCAGTAGAAGTAATCCTTATTTGGACACCGCCTCGGAAGTTCAAATGCACACTGTTACTTTATCTGACGATGATTCGTTCTCAACTACTTCGTGGGAAGAGGCAGAAGATATCTCGTCTGATATTGACGAAGAATCTGCAAGTGAAGAAGACGAAGATTTCAAGGCACCTGTCAAATACACCCCTAGAAAGTACAACAAAAAAAACAATCTCAACAATGGTGTTCATCCTCTTTCTAAGAGAAAATCTTGTGAGGAATCAATTGATCAGTGCCAGACCACTACCACTTCTATCAACGACCTATTCATCGATAACGCAAATTGCCTCTTACCACAAGCACCACCTCGTCCCACCTCAACTCCCACTATTTACCAAAAATTAACTAAAGCCAATATAGATTGGTGCCGTTATTGCGGTACAACGGAAGGTGTCAACTGGAGACCTGGACCTTGGGGAAAACGTACTCTTTGCAAGTAAGTGTTGGATCTCTGCTACTATGAGTATAAACTGGTTCTGACATATCATTTAATAGTAAACATGGATGTGATTATAAGGGTTATGGTTTTGCTTGTAAGCTTCCTCGTTTGGATCTTACTGCATTTACTAGGGAATCCATTGATGAAAGAGAACGCCCTGTTCTTCAGTTGTATTGCTCAGGATGTCAACGTAAAGATTCTTGGGAAGGAAATGTTCTCGTTCGTTGTGAAGGATGTCCTAAAGCTTTTCATCAAAACTGCTGTCCCCCTACTTCTGGTGAGCTGAGTGACGAATTCGTTGCCTCTAAGGAAGCTTGGTTTTGTGATGCAAGCTGTTGCGAGAATACTCGTCGTAAGAGAATTGTTGTCGAATTACCCCGCAAGCGTCTCCCTTTGATGTGCGCACCTAAAAGCAACTCTTCTTCATCTGCAAGCTCGGTCTCTTCCGAAACCTCTCGACCTCGAAGAGAATCATCCATTTCCTCAATGAAATAATTCTATATCCATTCTACCACTATATATAATACCAATGTACATATTTATGTTTTTTTCATTTTATTTGTAATATTTACTATATGCACCTTTTTTTTCCCACTAATACACATAAAAAAAAGCCCCTCTACACCAAGCCATTTAACATGTTAGAATAGATATTCCACGTTATATGCACTAAAATAATAAAATTCTCATTTATACAGTTATCTCTGTTCTTTGTCGATCGATGTTTACGTATGAAGCATAACGACACTTTAGTAAATTCTTCAGCCAAATACAAGGTCGGCATACGAAAAGACATTAAGGTTTTGTGAAAATCTAATAACTTTGGAGTGACAAATATTGCGAAATTTTAAATTGATTGTCAAAGGGAAAAAAATACCAACTCATGTGAAAAAAAGTTTTGTGTGCGGGAACATTATAGCTTAATCAATTATTACAACCTTAAACTTTAAAACGAGACTAAACAGCTCACTCACCAGCTTAGCCTATATCTCTCTCAGTATTAATTATTCCATTATATTCGAAACTATACGGTTTACATCGCCGCATTGACAGTTTATCAACTCCCTTTACAATCTGCGAAAATGAGATATTTTTGATGGAACAGGAGAAATCACCGCTTGGAAGCTACACCTTTGAATCGGAGAAGAAAAATTGAGGACGTAGCACGCTGCTGAAAAAATACGAAGTGGAGGGGAAATGCGGGGAAAATCAAAGGAATTTAGAGGTAGATATATAGTAGATATTATTTGCAAAGGAGTAAACAGGCAATTTAGTTGTCAAGCTTGGGAAATGGTTAATGGAAGGCTCCACTATTGACCTTTGAATAAATTGCAGGTGTTTAGCAATCTATTATATAATTGTCGGTGGCTATTCCGGAAAAATTTCAATGAACGAGATTATACTTTAGCAATGAGATGGATACTACCTGCGAATTTTAAAAAGCAAATTAATCATGCGATGTATAAGAAGTAGATCATTGGCACGCCTTATTTTGACGACAGAACGTGGCTAGACACGGAGAAAGCCTACTGTAATTGTAATCTCATTGTTGTTGAGAATAAAGTTTGACATCTCCTCTCCTCGCGAAATCACCCTCTTTTAATAATGGAATGATGTTTTCTAAACCTTGTTTTGTATCAAATTGCAATAATCAGCGTAATTTCAACTGTGTAAAATGTTAATTGCTGCTATTGATTCCTCATTCCTGGATTATTTGGCTCTTGTCACTACCAAGTTGAATTGATCGTTTAACCTGAGACAGCCTATCAAAGTCAGAATGCTCAGCACGTGTGTACGACCCTTTTGCGGTGTACCTGCGACAGTAACACACATTACCATTTTATCGCGCGCTCATTGAAGATGCATGAAAAGTCCGCAATTCACCCACCATTATTCTAAACTTTTATATTTTATAGTTATATCATTATTATATAAAAAATTTTTCGACACTGAATGGAGAATAAAGTTTGACATCTCCTCTCCTCGCGAAATCACCCTCTTTTAATAATGGAATGATGTTTTCTAAACCTTGTTTTGTATCAAATTGCAATAATCAGCGTAATTTCAACTGTGTAAAATGTTAATTGCTGCTATTGATTCCTCATTCCTGGATTATTTGGCTCTTGTCACTACCAAGTTGAATTGATCGTTTAACCTGAGACAGCCTATCAAAGTCAGAATGCTCAGCACGTGTGTACGACCCTTTTGCGGTGTACCTGCGACAGTAACACACATTACCATTTTATCGCGCGCTCATTGAAGATGCATGAAAAGTCGCAATTCACCCACCATTATTCTAAATTTATATTTATAGTATATCATTATTATATAAAAATTTTCGACACTGAATGGTTGATTTCTCTGCAAATAAGCCGGCATTATTTCTCTAACCTCTGCCTTTACATTATAAAAAGGGCCAATTATATTATCTACTTTATATCCTGTTTTGAGGTAATTCTGGAACAATCCGCATCTCTTTTTGACGTATTTCTGGACTAAACTTCATTTGAAAAAGCGCGGCGGATGTTGGAAATTAATTATTGTACTTCCTATTTTATTCAAAAGCAGTTAATTGACATTTCCCTCAATCAGTGTTTTCAAAAAGACCAAGGTTGTGCAAACTTAATTTTTTAGATTCTAGGGTCGTAATAGCGCTGCAAGGTTTTCTTTGCTCTAAATCTTTTCCAAAATATGAAAGATGAAAAAAAAAGAGGTGTTAATATTTTTAAGGTTTGACATGCGCATAAATTTTTGGAGTTACTCTTTTACCAACCTTTCTCAATTTAAAATAAATCTCTAAACTGTCCTGAGTGTGCTACAACATCGTATCCATTTTGAAAACCAACGGACATATAAACACCACTTTAGGCACCAACTCATGCATTGTAATTTAAGTTCGAACGCCAAGTCAGTTACAGCTGGTGTATCGTCTAGTGCGGAACGCGAGTTTAAATATTCATTGGTTTTTAATAGTTATTTTGGAATAGTGGTAGGGAATAAATCACTGGGAAACTGCCTCCCTTGAAACTGATCGAGTATTATATTATGCGAAACAATGAAGCAATAATAGGTTGATATGTATAGATTTTAATTAGTCAATGTATTATCTGTTCGTGTCAGATTTCTGAGGCATAATTTGTTCAACCTCCGTGATGATGTTGTGTACGGTGTAAGCTTTTGTTTCATTTTTCATTTTTACTTTGGCACCTTGCATTCAGCGATCTAGAGATTAAAAACATATGTATTACGTTGAGCTTTACTAACTGTGTGTCACCTTCGCCTGTCATTTTTGTTTGCAGTATTTTTGTGCTGGTGGAGGCTGGAGTCGCTTGCCTTGGCTTCCCACCTCCCTTTATTTTCTCTAATCCGTCGCCCAGGCCCAATGCTGTATTAACGCATTTTTATGTTTGCTTTTGGCCACACTGAAAGCTGTAAAGGCTCATATTACTAGACGTCTCATTTTTTGTATTTCTACACCGTTTTAGACACAGTTACTACCTTGGTAAAATTGATTTTGCTGTGCGTGACATCCATGGCCGAAAACACGATGCGTTTAAATTGATACGCATTCTTCAACTTGATTATTTTTTTTACACGCTCTTTATTATTTATTTATTTTTTTACTCTGCAAAAGAAAAAATTAGCAAGACACCAAGTCATTAATGATTAGACCTCATTGTTTCGAAAGGGGTAAATGAATTATGTACAACAGTGTCGTCAATTTCATCTTCTCAACAAGAATAAAGACTAGAGGTTTAATAAAGGTAAATGTAGAAAACGTTTCATTAACTATGCATTGAAAGTCAATATACACATAATTGAACAAACAATAAATACCAAATGCGTACTTAGGAGTTTCCTCATCAAACAGAACAAAAAAATTAAATAAAGTAAGGAGATCATTTGCAAATATTAAGCATTGTTGCACAAGGAAGGAGCAAGGAACAATTTGCACAGTAGACCAGGAACTCTAGCAGCATAAATTCAACTTGATGATAGTTGTAAAGCGTGTGCTACATATTGCGGACAAGATCAGATCTCCCTTTGTAATAGAAGTGTTGAAAGACCCCTTTCAGAATTCAACAAAAAGTAAAAATAAACTCTCCCTTTAGAATTTGTATAAATACAGCTTGCTTTCTTGATAAATTTTATATTTTTATTTTTACGTTACCTTCCTTTATTTCTTAAAATGAGTCTCTATGAAATGCACTTCGTGACTAATGCTGCAGAGCAAGCACGGCTTAAAGAACAACAAAAATCATTGCTCAAAGCTTTGAAAGAACTATCGATCAATATAAACTTGCAACAGCAACAGAATTTTGATAAAACTTTGACGAAACAATACTTGGCAACAAATCAACTTCACGACGGGGACCATAAAAGTTCTTTAGGATTGGACTTATGGTATAACCACAACCTAGCAACAGAAGTTGCGGCCGAGTGTAGACCATATACCCCATACAATGATCCACCAAAGGAATCCATAAATACTTCTTATTTCAGCAACAGATACCCAGTCTCACCAACCCCATCCTCTGCAAGTAGTATTTCTTTATTACTGAGGCACAGAACGCCCTCTTTGAGTTCTGCGTCTTCCTCCATTAATTCAGATAATACGTCTTGCGTCAATGAAAGTGACAAGGAAAATAGCCCTGTGGAAATTGCTGAGAGGTAAGGTTCTACTAGTTTAAAAATGTCTTGTCCCTTTGGACTAATAACAGCTCTCAGAGATGAATATGGATTCAAAAAACCTTTTCAATGGGTCACGGCAGCCCAATTACACAAGTTCGAAATCAAATATCAAATTAAATTACAAAAGCAAGCTAAAAGTTGGACCAAGCTGATTTCCAATAATGATCGACAGTGGCCAAATTTGTGTCCAGAACGTAGAGTATAGCAATTTTTCTTTTCTTTTTATATGTTTGATCGATTATTCACAAACTTGTGCTTATTGTAGTTACACGATTTGTAAGAAATGGCATACCAAAGAAAATAAGAATGAAGGTATGTGCTTTCCCATTACTAATAAGGTGAGAAGCACGACCCTAAATTACATTTATGTGTAGGCGTGGATGTACTACAGCGGTGCAGATAAGAAAATGATAGAAAATGCGGGCGTTTATCAATCATTAATTGAAAAAGCCGAGGCACTCGGAAAAGAGAACGAGTATGCAGATGTTATTAAAAGAGATCTTCACAGAACTTTCCCTGACAACCTCTTCTTTGCGTGTGAAGTAGAGGGAAAGGACGTCGATGTAACAAACGAACCCGAATCAAACGAAAAGTTACAAATGATGCGTAGAGTTTTACTCGCGTTCAGTGTCTATTCACCCGAAATCGGATACTGTCAATCTTTAAACTTTCTCGCTGGATTTTTGTTGATATTGGGGACAGAGGAAGAAGTCTTTTGGTTGTTGGTGACTATGATTGAAGATTACTTTCCCAAGAGTATGTTTGATAAAACGATGGAGGGCGCGAATATCGATCAGACAGTATTGATGATGATGATTTACGAGAAAATGCCAGGTGTGTGGTCCAAGATTGCGAGTAAAAAGTGTTTCTGGGAGTGTGAGCAAAACGAGAGCTTACCTCCAGTCACTTTGGTTACAAGTCACTGGTTTTTGACTTTATTCATCAACATATTACCTGTCGAGACAGTATTACGAATCTTGGATTGTTTCTTTGTGTAAGTATAATTCAAGTTAAACTTTTGTAAATGGTAAGAGAGTCTAACCCTTTTTGATATCATGAAGTGGTGAAGGATTCAAAGTATTGTATCAAGTTGCTTTAACAATTATAAAATTAAATGAGCAAGCAATTTTGAACACGAGTGAATCTGTTGAAATATTTCAAATACTACAAAACATGCCTAGGAGGTTGATTGACTGCCACGAGTTTTTAAAGGTAAAAGGGATTCAACTTTCTGATAAATCACAGGTAGCTTAACATGCTTCACACCTAAATAGTCTGTGTTCTCCTCTAATGGGATTGCTTTCGATGTTGGTATTCAAGAGATAGACCGCAAAAGGGAGTTGTTTCGAAATCGTAAAAGCCAGAGAAAGCAACAGCTAGAACTGTAATGAGTCTCTTTTGGCTCACATGTAGTAGCAAGATCAACAATATATGAATGGAACACACTCCCTTCACAATCCTGTCAAAATTATAATATATACAAATGTAACATTTTCCCTTTTTAATCATTACCATTTATATTATACCATTCACTTATAAGAGGTTCTCCTTTTTTAATTAAATGCACAATAAAAAAAATTAATATACAATATTTGATCACATCGGCTTATATCCCTTTGGCCTAGTATCCCCAAAGCTACTAGCTCTTCTTCTTTCCAGTTCTGAAAATGAAGAGGGACTTCCACTAGGGTGTTGCTGTTGTGAGCCCCTTGGGCTAGAAGATATATTAAATCCGTTCGTTGCGTTGGTAGTGCTCGATGTCCCTCCTGAGGGTATAACTAAAGAAGAGGAGGAAGTAGATGTACGCGGTACTGGTGATTCATGCCCGGCATAGGATTGACCGCGTGCCATGGAATTAAGTCCAAGGTGTATACCACTGGAATACGAAGATGAATAGGGCGCGTTGACCAAACTCTGTTGTCTCTGAGAAGAAGATACAGACAAAGTCGAGTCGTCATTAAAAGGTATTTGCGAGATTTCTAAGAGCAACAGTTTCAAAATCTGTAATTACTTGAACTTACTCACTTCCTCCTACCTTTTAGGTGCTCCTGTACTGCTACACTGTAGGCGTAATCATATGCCGTTGCTTGTGCATTATTTTCCAAGTCCACATTACATCCTTCCGACTGAAAAAAGGGTGACGATGATATTTAGTTTCGAACAATGAGAAGTTCAATCCAACAGTACTCACAACTAATAAATCCATAACCGTAATATGTCCCCAGGCTGAAGCGTAATGCAAAGCAGAGTTTCCTTCATTATCAATATGATCAAAATCCGCTGATATAGACAACAAATACTTTTACTTCATAAGTTAAAAAATGTGAACTCTCGAGGTTAATGATATATTTTAACACTTACGCTGACAAGATTTGCATTTCCATTTTGGGCAGCATACAAAAGTGCTGTCCAGCCATTTTTGCTAATAGCATGAATACATTCTGGATATTTGCTCACGTATAGAAAGAATATCTACTTTTTGAGTCAGTCTTTGGTTCATGAAAACTGCAAAGTACGAAAATACCTCTTCGTGGTTGTACATGGCGGCAATCATCAACACAGTTATTCCTTCGTGATCCTATCGAATTGAAGGCATGAACGTTTATGACCTTGAAGGCTTCAAATAAGTAAGCATACTAACCACTGAAATAACTTCTTCTTCATGCCCTAAATCTAACAGTAGCTCTACTAGATCTACATGACCATATTGTGATGCATACATCAACGTGGTGCTTTTGTTTGACTATTATTAGCATAATTCGCCCTTTCCAATATGACTCATTTTTAAGTACCATCCTGTCTCTGGATCGGGATTCTGTATATTCGATACTTTCTTCAATAATCGTTTCACAGCCGCAATATTACCCTCTACAGAAATGCATAAGTTTCATCGAGAGTGAGAAAAATGATAAAATCAAGACTTTACCTTTTGCTGCTTTCCTTAATCTTTTTGCTGGAGTGTCCCTTATAATTGCAGCTCTTGGTAAGTCAAAGAATGAGGGATGTGTTACTGTTCTTTCTTGGTGTGTGTTTAATAACATTGTGTTTGCTTGCTTGTAGAAACGAGAATAAGGTACTTTTTTAGAGAATGTTGGTGGCCAGCATGCAACTCCGCTTTTGAACAGCTGGAAGTTTTTCAACTTTATACTTTTTCTTCATTGTCAAACTTAAGTTACCATGGAGGACGAAGAGTTGGATCTTAATACTGTGTGTGCCTCCCAGTTGTCACATTTTGAGCATGTTGATGAGTTTATGAAGCAACTACAAGTCATTCTCCAACCCGAGTCGACTGTCAAAGATGCCAAACAGTCGCTGGAGCGTTTAACAGCTATTGTAAGCTCAACACTTGACCTAAATTGAATGAAAAATAGACGTTATTGACGCGAACTTGCTGTTTATATCTAGCTTGATAATTACCAAGAACAGTTTCTTGGTGTGTGTTTAATAACATTGTGTTTGCTTGCTTGTAGAAACGAGAATAAGGTACTTTTTTAGAGAATGTTGGTGGCCAGCATGCAACTCCGCTTTTGAACAGCTGGAAGTTTTTCAACTTTATACTTTTTCTTCATTGTCAAACTTAAGTTACCATGGAGGACGAAGAGTTGGATCTTAATACTGTGTGTGCCTCCCAGTTGTCACATTTTGAGCATGTTGATGAGTTTATGAAGCAACTACAAGTCATTCTCCAACCCGAGTCGACTGTCAAAGATGCCAAACAGTCGCTGGAGCGTTTAACAGCTATTGTAAGCTCAACACTTGACCTAAATTGAATGAAAAATAGACGTTATTGACGCGAACTTGCTGTTTATATCTAGCTTGATAATTACCAAGAACAGTCTCATTTACTCGATCCTTTTCTCGAAAGAACCATCGAGCCCACCATGGTGAGACTTCGAGAAGACGTTGATAAATACAGTGGAGCAGCTGTACCTGAAACGACAGTCGTGCTATTTAAATTTTTATATTTCTTAACTAAAACGAGAGGATCCAAGACAGTCGGTAAAGTGTGTTGAATAGTTTATTTGAGCGTATAAAATGAATACTAAAGTAATATCATGCGTAGTCAAATTCATGTCGCATGAAGTGACTGATTTAGAGCCCGTATTTGAATTTCTATCATCTTTGGATGCTTCAAATTATGAACTATGGGAAACAAGATATATTTGTTTCATGTGGTTGTCCTTGATATGCATGATTCCCTTTGACTTAAAGAAAGTGGACAGTCGTAGCCATTCTCAAGTAAGCTCCACTGTCTACATTGTGTAGAGGATGCGTTTTCATCTAACCTCTTTATTCCAGGACTCTTTGATCGTGGCAATGCTGAACCTTTGTAAAAGATACATTTGTATCACAGGTAAAGAGCGTGATGGAGCAAGCCTTTTAGTTGCTCGGTTATTGTCCAGACAAGATTTGTGCGATGAATACCTTGTACCTTTTCTTGAATGGTGCAAACAGCGTCTTGGTAGTTGTGATATTGATGTGTTTGAGGTAAACTCTTTAGATCTTGCCTAGAGCGTTTCTCATGCTTTCTTTTTTTTTTATTTGCCTTAGACTACCGGTATCCTCCAAAGTTTGTGCATCACTTATCAACTGTCATCTCGTACAGTTTTACTACCCACACTGGACAACTTAATGGTGCCCCTACTCACAATGCCCTTCTTTGATCAATATGCCAACAATGCCGTTGTTAGAAAATTACAAACAAAGTTGACTCAAAGAGTAGGTCTTTGCTATTTGAAACCCAAAGTGGCTTCTTGGAGATATCAACGAGGCAATAGGTCTTTAAAACAAAATTTGGAAGGAGTTGTCACATCTTCTGTGGGTGGAGGATTGGTAGATGCAAAGTCTACAGGCAACAAACTAAATAATGTTGAGGACGACGAAGATGAAGACGAGGATATTTCTGAGAATTTGGAGACCATCATTGAAATATTATTAAATGGATTGAGAGACAAAGACACAATCGTGAGATGGTCTGCCGCTAAGGGTATTGGCCGTATTACACAGAGATTACCACGAGAATTAGCAGAGGATGTTGTTGGATCTCTCTTGGAGTTGTTTGAAGAAAACACCTTAAAGAACAAAGTCGATGGAAGTCTCAACCTGTCCGCCGTGTCTGATCACACGTGGCACGGAGCTTCATTGGCAGTGGCAGAATTGGCAAGAAGAGGATTGTTGCTGCCTGATAGATTAGAAGAAACAATACCATGGATTATCAGAGTAATTAGAAAGGAGATTCGTATGCGCATTATCTTTACCTCACACAATGTAAATTTCAATAGGGACTTAAATTCGATTTGAAGCGTGGATCTCACTCTATTGGTGCTCATGTTAGAGACGCGTGTTGCTACGTATGTTGGGCTTTTGCAAGAGCTTATGCACCTGAAATTCTCGAACGCTCTGTGAACGAGATTGCTCAAAACCTCGTCATCGTATCCGTGTTTGATAGAGAAATTAACGTTCGTCGAGCAAGTAGCGCAGCATTTCAAGAAAATGTGGGAAGACAAGGCATCTTCCCTCATGGTATTGATATCATCCAAAACGCCGACTACTTCTCATTAGGCAATAGAAATAATGCATTTTTGAAAATCTCTGTTGATATTGCACAGTAAGTCTCATAAATAAGGGTGATGATGATGTCAATGTACTTAAAGTCATATCAATTATGTAAAATTACTTAGGTTTGAGGAATATCGATACCACTTGATCCAACATTTGATCTCAGTCACAGCGAAGCACTGGGACAAAGCAATGCGCGTGCTTGCCTCCAAAGCTTTGCATAACCTTGTATTCTTAGATCCCAAGTACTTTTTGGAGAAAGTGCTTCCTTATTTGGTATGCTGTAATAGTGATCTGTTGATGTATCACCGTAGAAGCTAAAACTACAATCTCTTAGATACCCAATGCTACCGACAAAGATATGCAAATATCTCATGGTAGCTTGCTTGCGATAGCAGAAATCTGTCTTGCCCTGTATGAGACAGAAAACAGGGAAATCCTTGATCAGTACCACAAAGAGTTAACCTCATCGCTTACATCGATTGTGTCAAACTTGCCACCTCGTTCGTTGACTACCTTTGGATCAGAGCATGTGCGTGAAGGTGCCTGCCATCTCATCACCTGCTTATCTATCACTCAGATTCATTTGAACGAGCCTTCTGCGGCAGATTGGAAAAAAATTGTTCAGACTTCCTTGGAACGTAAAGAAGAAAATGTGCAAGACTATGCAGTAGCTGCTTTTGGTGCGATGGCTAAATCATATGGCTTACGCAGAGATGAAATTGATATGGCTTTGAAAAAGATTGAAGTGTTTAACAATCCCATGATGTATGGAAGACGCGGATACGCTCTTGCTCTTGGTACCATAGATTATAGTAAACATGCAGACTGGTTACATGATGTTTTGGTCCAACTCTGTCAGGCATCTTTGTATCAGGTAAATATCACACATATGATCAAATCATTATTTCAGCTAAAATAAGACGTGTTTATAGGAGGATCACCAGGCAAATGACGCAGAGGCAAAAAGAAATGCGGTATTAGGGCTTACAAGTATAATGAAAAACTTGGATGACAAATTAAAATCAGGTATTTACATACTTCCAATAAATATGCATGCGACATGGTGGCTTTGGTAAACTGACTACTTTATAATTAGTTATAACCTATGATGATTTCCAACAGGTACTGGGTACCTTGGAAACGTGCTTTACTGATTACAGTACGGACCAAAGAGGGGATGTTGGATCTTGGGTGCGTACAGCTGCTATGGAACTGGTCAACTTTCTCTTGCCACTTATTGCCAAATTGGATGCACAAAATGGCCAGCTAGCTCCTTATTTAAATACGTCAAGTGTTACCAATATTATTGCGGCATTATTGAAGCAAAGTGTGGAAAGAATTGATAAAGTTAGAGCAAGTGCTGGTAAAGTGCTATGCGATTTGGTTCTTTCCAATGAGGGCTTGGAAATCCCCGGTCAAGACTGCTTGAGGGAACACATCAAAAGGTACATATACAAGTTTCAGGGGTTGAAGTGGATGGGAGGGGTAAAGATGTCAACAGTTACTAACAAATCATCATCGTACTAATTTAGAGATCTATCTTGGGCCGCGCCCTCTGATCTATACCCCGTTATGGTCCAAGTACTGCAAATAAAAGAATACAGATTTGAGCTCTTAACTGGTTTAATTGCTAGTGCTGGTGGATTAACAGAGTCTTTGGTGGGTATACATTGGCTTTAAACATGCCCAAGCTATATAATAATAAGAACGCAATAGGTTCGTCATTCTAGTTCTTGCTTAACAGAGTATATGGATAATCTCCCTATCAATGAACCTGCAGATCCTTCATTGGAGGCTATCTTCAAAACTTTACTTGATATTTTCACAAAGTATGAGAAGCAAGACCGTGTCACCATTCCATTGTTGGACGTTGTGGGTTTGTTGTATGAATCTGAAACTTTATCAAGAATCGAAAATGATGCACTGTAGGTCCTTTTGGTTTGTTTATCTTTAGTATGTACTAAACCCTTTTTGCACTATAGTCATTTGAAACTATTTACGCTTGTTAAAAGAGAAACTTTCAAGTGCAGAAACGTAAGAAAATTACTGTCAGCCATTAAAGTGTAGGTAACCTTTTATTTTTGCCAAGATCACATAATACTAACACTAAGTAATAGATATATTGGATTGATTTCAGTCAACAATTCTCAAGTGAAGATAAAAGCACTTCAACAAATGCTTTCTTATCTAGTGCATGCATTCCCTAGAGTAAAATATTCTAAAGTAACGATACTAAATTCTTGATAACTAACCTCTGCTTTTCTCTGCTTTTCTCTGCAGATTCGCATTGAAGCTTCAGACCAACTCTTTTCACAGCTTTCAATGTCCGCCGAAATGGATGAAGATGAGGATATGATGGAAGCGATAGAGATTATCACTGGTACAGACTGGTAAGCATTTGCACACACTTTGATTTATTTCGAAATACTGAGCCTCTTTTTTTAAAAAAAAAAATAGGAACGGTCCCATGAACGAGGTGAAAGAAGAGAGGGATAAACTCTATGCATTGTTGAAAGTTCCCAAACCTGTGCTTGTCAAAAAGAAATAAGGGTGGCTTTTTTCATGCTGACCCAAATTTAAAAAATAAAACGAAATAATTTTTAATTTCCAGTACATATATACACTTTTGTTTGACATTGACATAAATATACAATGGGCAAGTTGAAGAGAAAGAAGTTGAGCAATGCTCTTGGCCGCCTACTCCAAAAGAATGAAAAGAAGGCCATTATTGAGCGTAAAGTCAACGCACAAAAAGAAAATGCAGAAAAAGCAAAGTTGAATCAGATCAAGTCAAAGAAAGCTTCCTCTGAAGTCAATCGAGTTCGTCCTCAGTTAAAATCAAAAGACAAGATCCTTTTGGTGGGTGAGGGTAACTTTTCATTTGCAAGATCGCTGGCCGAGAACTACCTCGAAGAAGGTGCTGAGAACTTGATCGCCACTTGTTACGACACAGAGGAAGTTTTATATCAAAAGTACGGTGACGAGGCAAAAGATAATGTCGAACTTGTTCGAGAGTTTGGTGGAACTGTCATGTTTGAAGTGGATGCAACAGACTTCCCTAAAGATTTAAAAAAACTTCGATTCACCAAGATCATTTTTAATTTTCCTCACGCTGGTAAGGAAACAACAAAGGAGCAATGTTCTGAATTTCAGCTAAGATAATTTTTGATAGGCCTTGGTATCAAAGATCAAGACCGTAATGTTGTAGCTAATCAAAAACTATTAAATGGATTTTTCGATGCTGCAGAACCACTTTTGACAAAGAAGACCAATGATGCAATTCCTGCTACAAAGACAGAAAGTCGACAAGTAGAAGAAGAGATCTATCCTGATGGAGAAATACTTGTGACAATGAAGACTTGTAAGCCATACAATTTATGGGGTATTAAAGGTTTGGTGAAGGCTAAGGGTGTCTTGGCAGTGAAAGGAACTGCGCCTTTTTACGCTGATGACTTCCCTGGATATGAACACCGTCGTACATTGGGCTATAAAGAGGGATTAAGTAAAGGTGGAAATGCAGAAATTATATCAGCAGAACCAAAAACCTATTTCTTTGTGAGAAAGGAAGTTATGGACGTAGAGAACGAAAAAAGCATGAAAGGATCATTAAAAAGAAAATTAGAAGTAAAGAAACTTCAAATGGGAAAGAAGGTGAAAAGAAAGAAGACTCAAGATAACGAATCTGATGATGAATAAATTAAAATAAAGCGATATCCCCTCCTATATTCTTTCTGCCGTCCGTGTTAGTGGTGTGAAGTGTGGTTTAATCGCAAATATGTCTGCCTGTTGCACGTTTGTATACAAAACCGGAAAAGTGTATTCAAGGTCCGATACAAGTTGAAGTGTAGTAGCGCATGAAGCGAAGGGGCGACACATGATCTACATTTTTATAAACTTCCAACTTGGTTTCAATGGAATTAGAGTATGTATTCTGTGCATATATAACCTATGATACACGTTCTATTTTAGATAGAGGAGAATGAGACAAAGTAAAAGGAAGAAGTAATTAGCTTTACAATAAGTCAATACCGACGCTTTTCGGAAAAGGTGATGCGCTTGAGGATTGTCAAGTGCTACTTTCGGAAGCAACACCGTTGGTGTGTCACCATTTTTTAGTAAAAAAAAAAATATAAAAAACTTCTTAAATCATACACCATCCCCTTTTTTCCCTCTTTTTTCTCATTTTTTCTTTTCTCTTTCTAATTTTACATATTGTGTATATTTTACTTGAGTTAGCAAGAGTTTTTGTAAAATGACTTCAACCGCTGTGAGGTACTTTACTTTTCATTCCAGCAGCATAGAAATAAAATGATTAACATTATCAACGATAGAGTTGGACTACGTGTTCGACCTTTAACAGAAAAGGAACGAATCAACAATTGTACAGAATGTTTATCATTTATACCGAACGAACCTCAAATACTTATTGGAACAGATAAATCTTTCACATACGATTACGTCTTCGATACCAACGCTGACCAGGCACAACTTTATCTCAATGCCGCTTCACCTTTACTACATAAATTTATCGACGGGTAAATATTTCTTTGTTGAAGATTTGCTTCTGCGTTAAATTAACTATTATTTGTAACTATAGTTTTAATGCAACTATTTTGGCTTACGGGTGAGCGAGTTATTAAATGTACTAAAATCAAAAAAGAAAAAAAAACACTTACATGCAAAATGTACATACATAGTCAAACCGGATCTGGCAAAACTTTTAGTATGGGTACCAGTCTTGATAACAGTGTCAGTGCTGAAAATGAAGGTTTGTGCTCCCCCGCCATATTTGGGCCCCCTATTTATATTAAACATCAACCTAATAGGAATTGTGCCGCGCTGTATCATTGAGTTATTTCAGATATTAAAAAATCGTGAACAACAAAACTCTGAATACAAATATGAGGTTTATGTATCTTTTCTTGAATTATATAATGAGGAATTTATCGATCTGTTAAATAACCCTCAACAATCAAACAACAAAAGAAAGTCAGCCAGCTTTAATAACTCTAATACAAATACCACTGGCACAAATAACGGTGCGACTTCTGCTCCTCAAGAAGTATCTATAAGGGAAGATGTTGCTGGAAATATATATTGGAGCGGCGTAAAAGAAGAACTTTGCTATAGCCCTGAAGAACTCTTGGGGTAAAAAAAAACTTATACAAAAAACAACCAGCCCACTTTTTTCTAATTGTTACTGAATGATTATATAGATACCTGGTACAAGGTTCTTTAGGTCGTACAACCGGATCAACTGAAATGAATTCCGTGTCATCTCGATCGCATGCAATATTTTCTGTTATATTGAAACAGCAAAAACCTGAAACGGAAGAAGATGGGAAAACAGTGATGAAATCACTCAACAGTAAATTCCATTTTGTCGATTTAGCTGGTTCTGAACGAGTAAGTCTTATTCACTTGTCTCAGCCTACAGTAGTTTCCTTATTTAAACTCTTCTCCTCTTCTTTCTTTTAATAGTTAAAGCGAACGCATGCCCAAGGTGACCGTGCTAAAGAAGGAATAGCCATCAATTCCGGTCTTTTAGCGCTAGGAAACGTCATTTCAGCTTTGGGAGATGAAACAAGAAAAGCAACACATATACCATATCGAGATAGTAAATTAACTCGTTTGCTTCAAGACTCTTTGGGCGGAAATAGTCAGACCCTCATGCTTGCCTGTGTTTCTCCAGCCGATACTAACTTTATGGAAACACTCAATACTTTAAAATATGCTAATCGTGCTCGTAATATTAAAAATCGTGTCACTGTCAATCAAGAATTTGCTGGTTCCTCTATGGAAGTAAATCAACTTAAAGCCCTTGTTTCGCGACTGCGAATGGAGATTGGCTCTCTGCGTGCAAACGGTGCTAGTGCAGGCACTGCTAATATTGGAGGTCATGCTACCAATATTACAGGTACAACCGATCCTGTATCAAATCAGTTTATGATTGAGGATAAGACTTTATTGCGTAATGAAGTGCAGCAACTTCGTGAACGCTTGCAAGAGATGTCCGCTCAAGTCATCCAAGTTACAAGTGAACGGGATACACTCATCATGGAGCGTGAGTTAGGTGAATTTATGCAAAGCGACAATTATGATGGTGGTGATTCATTATTAGAGAATATCAGCACAACCAGAAGAATTGAAACGCACCCTATAATCGAGAAATACCAAAAATCAATTGCAGAACTAACACATCAACTAGATGATACCAAAGATAAACTACAAAGACTAGAGTCAGTGCAACCATCACTACAAGCTGCACTCGCAAAAGTAAATTCCATGCAGCAGAGCAATAGTAATAATATTCAAAAGTTTTCGTCAATGAATCAACCTCGAAAAACAAATAGCAGTAGTCGTCGTCGTAGTAATAGAAAGGGCGGCAGAATAAGCGCAAATTCTAGTGCAACCACTACAGGAAATGGTTATGCAGCCAGAATCGCAACATCAAAAATTCACACTAGACGTCCTATCATCACTAAAAGCACTAGTACTTCTCTGCGGAGTAGTAATAAGCAAAA
Source organism: Mucor irregularis B50 (assembly GCA_000587855.1). NCBI lineage: Eukaryota > Fungi > Mucoromycota > Mucoromycetes > Mucorales > Mucoraceae > Mucor > Mucor irregularis. The sequence continues at coordinate 244,429 of KK076493.1, read as the reverse complement.
GAAGCATGTTCGCATTCAAGATTGTCATCAATTTGACGATGAATTCGACGACGAAGGTTTTGTCAACGAAAATCAAGAGGATGACGTTAGACACGAAGAAGTCAAGGAAAGCATTGCTAAAGTTCGTGCCGATATTAGAAAGAGTCTTGAAGTACTCGAATTAGTCAAGGTAACTAACATATCTCTGCATTAATATTCGTTTAACTGCATAACTCATGTTGCATTTAATATCAGCCTTTAGATGATACAGCCACTTCTTGGGAGGAAGAGTTGAAGGTAGTAACAAAAACTTTTTTAATTTTCTTTGTAATTATATTAAGTGAAGAAAAAAAAAAATCAATTAGGCATTTGAAGCAGAAGAAAGACGTTTAAATGACATTAGCGAAATGCAAAGAGAACTTTCTGACGAAGGCAGATTTTCCCTTACTCCTTCGCCCTTCGAAAACACCAATTCTTTGCACGATATTGATATTTTGGTGAGTATTTGGTGCTTTTTATTTCACTCCTTCTTTTGATGCAAAGTGTTGACCACTGTTTTTTTATTTCTATTTAGTCTGTTCCTGCCTGGAAAAACGATGTACGTGGATCGAATTCTAAATCGGGCTCAACATCCGAAGAGGCTGTTGACAACCATAAGCTTTTAGAACACACTATCACAAAACCAACAGCAACAGCAACACAAGCTAATTATAATTCTCAACTGTCGCGTATGCTCCATCAAATACAATCCGACATAAAAGTGAAGGAAGAACTTGTCTCCCACCTTGAGAAATCTGAGACTGAATTCACATTTATGCGAAAAAAGTTTGATGAAAAGATCAACCACCTTCAATCACAATTAGCCGAAACACAAAAAGAGAAAGACCTTGCTCTTATGAGAACCAAGTCTGGCTTAGCTATCAAATCCGATATTGCTAACATGAGAAACAGCACCAACAGCCCTGTTGATAATGGCAAGCCTCAGACAGTGTCAGAAGTCCGTCAAATCTATGAAGCAAAAATGAGAAATTTGTTAAACGAAATACACGATTTAAAGCGTAAATACTCACAAACTACCATGACAATGCAATCTGCTCGAAATCAAAACGAATCTCTCTTGAGAACTCTCAAAGTCAATGTTGAAACATTGAAAGTAGAAAAGAAACGGTTGACACATCGAATGAAATTGGAGGCTGATCGTGTGCGCGAACAACTTTCTCGTCAGGAGAGAAAAATTCAGCAACTACAACGCCAACATGCAAAATCAAATCAAGCCAAGAAGAGACTTGAAATTGAACATGAGCAACAAAAATCAACATTACGAAAGAGAAACGAAGAATTTCAACTTAGTTCTGGCCAGCTTAAACAAATGATCACTATCATTAAGAAGGCTGTTCGTGAAGGGGGCATTCTGGATGAAAAACTGCTCAATAAGGTAACTCCTATCGTAGGTGGAAGCTTTGCTGTTATTGCTCGTGGTGGTGGGCATGGATTCGCTCGTCGTGTGAGAAAGAAAAATTCCATTCCTCTGGGAATTCGTGTCACCCGCAAAAAGCAACTTCTGGATAAAGCTCTCTGCCAATATATCCAAGGTAAACAAGCTATAGTTGAAATGGAACAGTTATTGGTACGTCGTGAGCGATTGGTTGAAGAAAAATTTGAATTGGAAGAAGAACGCAGTCAAGTATATGAAGTTGAAAAGGAGCACGAGGAAGCTACTGGTCAGCCTATGGACACCATTGCAATTGAATTAATGGATGAGCGTATTGATCTAATTTCTGCGGAGATATCATACCTTACAACTAGAGTTCGTACATTGCAAACTGAAGCTGTAGAAGAAGCAATGGAAGCAGAAGAAAATGGCGCAATTCTCGTGAAATCAATGAGTCCTCGCCCAGTTAAACATGTTACATTTGTGGATGAAATAGTCACTGAACCAGCTTCTTGCGATGAATGGGCTGATGTGGATACTTTTGAGGACCAGTTCAGTGTACCTGCCAATGCAGCACCTGAGCTGGCCTACGAGATAACTTCTAAATTAATCAAATCTTTTGAAGCAGATGAATGCAAGCGCATTATAGAAAATTTGGTAGACGATATTATGGATCTAAGAATGAGTGAATATAATCGTCAAGTCACAGTCCGCAATCTAGAGAAGACAGTGATTGATTTACGTCGTACATTGATCGTCATGAAACGAGCAGCGATTTCCACCTCTGTTGAAAACGAAAGGAGGATCAAACATTTAGAGTTGAATGACGATAATATGCTTGAAATGATGATCAACAATGACGAAGATGAGAATAGCTTGCTAGAGGAATACATGGACAGTGGGAAAACCATCTTTGACAAAATATATGAAGATGGAGTCTCTGGATTGATACACGAAGTTCCCGTTGCTCCCTCTCCTATAATCACAAATATGACACACACACATTCAAGCACAGGTGGCCTTGTTTCATCATCATTATCTTACCAACCACAAATAAGTTTACCTAACTCACCTGTTGCATCACCTCCCTATTTGATCAACACGTTTGCCACTGCCGCAGCTGTCAATAATCATTCCCCTGCCCTAACTCATACCGCAGACGATGTCAACAAAAATACTATCCTTCCGCGTGACCTAACACCTTCACCTGATAGATTTTACAACATGATCCAAAAACGACTATCATGGCAAGAACGCGAAAATGGAGGTGAAACACCTACCTTTGCGGATGAAAACGATAATTCTTTAAATCACAGAAACACACCTCCTGACTTTGGCCATTACGTTACTGACCATGACTCCTCCACCTCCTCTATCCGAAGTAGTCATTTAAGAAGGTCATCTATCCAATCAGATATGTCTTCTTTATCGTCTTGGAATCAAAAGACAACGATGCGTGGTGCCAGTAGTACAAACGAAGTATCTTCTACAGCACGAAATCTTCCTAATCAAAGAAGCGAGCCCCTAACTATAAGCCCTTTGTTATCACATGTCAACAATATTGGAAACTTTCCATCCGCACTTGATTCATTAAAGAATCGTTCTCAACAACAACAACAACAACAGCAATCTACAACTTTCACAGCCTCTTGCCAACAAACAAGATTTGTAAAACGTCCTTTACCGCCGTTGATGCCCAGTGCTTCCACATTTGAAAGACCAAGTACGCCCACTGTTTTCGACCGTTTATCTCAAACTCCCACACGTGCATCAAGAGCAAAAATGAGCTATCGACACAGTAGTGGAAGCGTCGATGATTTAAGACATAGGTGGGAATCAGATCAAAAAAGACCCTCCAGCGTAATGGGCACAAACTACATGTAATTTCATACCACTATTATGCATCTCTTTTACCGCTATTATCACATACCCGGTAGAGATTTATTTTATACACATCTATTTTATATAATATTATCTTTAGTTCAAACGCTCTATCTTCGCCTGTATCATATTTTCCTCATCCCTCCCCCTTTAATAAATAAACCTTCTTACGCAAGCATGCTGCTGAAGACGTAGATTGCGTAGGTTGAAAAAAATAGTATTCACATTATTGATAAAATTAGACCTGTGCATAGACTAATTCTGAGGTATTTGAGATCTACGATGAGTTTACGATTTTTTTTTCCCACAAGATGGATTTCAATTGCTACATGCACTACAAAAAGTATTTGAAGCAAAATGTTCCCCAACGGGGAGTCGAACCCCGGCCGTATCGGTGAAAGCGATAAATCCTAGCCGTTGGACCATTGAGGACGCTATATGATTGGTTAACCTAAAATTTAAAAATAGATTGTTTAAAAATGCAAGTTTTTTTGGTTCGAATCGGACAGTCACGTGTGTGAACCGAAAATTCATGAACTTTCACGTGAATATCACGATTTCATACCGATCCGGTATGAGATGGTGGCTAGTAATTCTTTCATTCTTCGTATGATTTTGATACCGCTCAAATCTTGGCCATTGACTGCAATAGTCTTAATCAATTCTATCATATTATTTGACTGTTAGGTTTGATCGAAATGATATAAACTCTTGCCTTTTATTTTCCAGCATCAATTTTGAAAGCCAAGCAAGCATATTTCGTGTGCTTCTTGGTATTCCAACCCTTCTTTAATATGGTACGCATTTCTTTGCAGAGTTCTTCGAATTCATTTTCTCTACCCCCTTTCCCTTTGGTAACACCCATCATCCAAAGACTTTGATCACCACTATTTCAAAAAAAAAGCAAAGAGAACGCAAGAAGAAAGAGACCTTACGCGGGTGTGGAGATGAGGCAAGTCGAGAAAAGCCTTGAGTGGCGTGTGCCACTAGGTTTACCTGAAATACATTTGGTGGTGTCAATAGATCTCAGATGTAAAGGACAAACATTGTGAGAGATATTTATAAAAGTACAGGCTAAACATTAATACTTTGTATTTAATCGAGTTGAATCAAGTTCAACATATCACAAATTTGGATCTCACGTAAATTTTGATTAACTTAATTGTATGAAATGTTGTCGTAAGAGAGCATAGTACTTTTGTTCTGACAAAACTAACAGAAGTTTTTTATTTCTGGAAAAAGGTAGAACTATCATTAATGAACTTTTTCTTCACGAGAGTAGATGGATGCGAGTGGAGCCGAGCTAGCATTAGCTTCAGCTATATTACCTTTGATTTTAGAGTAAAAATCAAAGGGATTGGCTTTTGCAAAATAGTTGTAAAAACTGTTACAATTAGACAGGTCAGTTTACGCTATACATTTTGTGCAAGTCGAGGGACATTTTAGTACTCACCCAATGAGCCAGATATTTGGCTGAGAAAGAAGAAAAGAAGAGAAAGGAGAGGATGAAAACCGCCCCTTCTACAGAACATTTATACTAGATGCTTATTATTCCCACAGCAATATTGACAAATATGAATTGAATTTTTGCGCATGATTCAAGATGAGCGGGAAAAAGTCTTTTAATCTTCTTCTAAAGTCGATTTTAAACTATTTATCAAACAGCTCTTATCCTTTTACAACGGGCATCAGATAAACGGGATAATGATGGGTGAACGTTATTTAATAGACAAAATCCTTTCGTTTCCTGAGCAAAGACCAATTGCTATATAGCGCATCGAGAGATTAATTGAGTGTTTGCATTAGGGTGCTTACTCGGCATTGGCAATAAATTTATAACACCGCCACTTTCGCAAAAATGTGGCCTTGAAAAATGCACAATAATTCTGGAATCTCGGCGCGCTTTTCACCTGTATTTTACTAAACTTATTGTAATATAGAAAAGGAATGGCCCAGCAGAAGAGAAACATATTCAGCTTTAGTGACGAGGAAGACGAAGATGACATTTTGATTAGCTCCGTTAAACCACTACCCAGTAACGCAGTAGAGCGTTCAGCATTTACAGCTGCCGACTTCGATGCAGACACTTTCTTGTCGAGTAGACGCCATTTGGGTTTGGAGAGAATGAAAGCAGAATTAAACACACACTTGAAATCGTTGAAAACAGAACTTGTTGAACTTATCAACAGGGATTACCAAGACTTCATTAACCTTTCAATCAACTTGAAGGGTGTCGATAGAGAGATTGAGGATTTAAAGACACCTCTAGCCAATATGGAAGTCGAAGTGAACGTAGGTTAATAGCCAGAAGAAGTTTATTCTGACATACTTAATATCTTTACGTTATAAAGGGTGTTCGAGATCACTTTCAAGGCGTCATCGACACGCTGGAAAGCCAGTTGGAATCTCGAGCTGAACTTAGAAATAAAAAGGTACATAAATTCTATAAAACCACCATACGTAGTGTCATAGTCTAATTGCATATATGTAGTCTACCTTGAAGCTGTTAATGAATATTCATGATTCGATATTAAAAGTTGAGAATTTACTGGATATCAACGTCGATATAAAAAAGCCAGCTGGCGATACAAATGTAACTGTGAACAATAGTGGGAGAGTAAGCGACGACAGGTAAAGAAGAGGGGGAGGTGGTTTGGAGTAATATTAAGGCATATGACTCATTCTTCGTAGTCCGGGCAAGCAAATTGAAAGAGTTGCCATAGAATACAATCAGATGTATCATCTTGTACGTAGAGGAAAGCATTTAGCTTTTGTCACTGAAAATGAATGGAGAATCACGCGTATCAAAGACACACTTGAACACAAATTATATGAAGCATTATCAACAGCGCTTTCTCAAATACGTCTCGGAGAAGTGACTAGAGCTACGAAGCAATCATTGACACAGTGTTTAAGAACATATGCCCTTATTGATAATACACATATTGCGGAAAAAGTCATTCGAGAAGAGTTTGTGCGGCCCGTACTTTCAAAAATCATAACTCAAAAGGCAGTAGAAGGGGCCCACAGTTACGGATCACCCTCTGGATCTGACGACAGCAAGCACCCTCTATCTATTATGTATTCTAAAATATTAACTTTTGCATCAATTGACCTTCAACCAATTTTGGACATCACTCAAAAAACATTGAAAGGATCAAGTTATGAAATTTTGGTTAACTCTCTCTGGTTAGAGACCACAGAGATTATCAATAAAGCGTGCAAAAGTATATTTGCGGCTGGTCAGACAGACATTTTTCACAAGGTAGATGTTGGTTGTATTCTGAACGATTCAATGGGATATTGACTGGTTTCTGTAGAATTACACAGCGACTGTGTCATTCATTTCTGGATTAGAGGGACTATGTTCCTCCAAAAGGTCTTTACTATATCTTCGTAACCATCCTTCATATACTGATTTCATGAAGCGATGGCAATTACTGGTGTATTTCCAACTGAGATTTCGCGAGATCGTAAAAGACGTAGAGGATATATTAGACGACAAGAAAGCTAGTTTATTTGTAGAGGATGTCTCTTCCAATGAAGGTAAGTGTTAATAGCGAAGTGATTTTACATTGCTATATAACTTTTTCTGACCTATCACTCTTCTAAAGAGCTTATCTTACGAGGAAGTAAAGTAGTTTATGCAGCAATCGGTCAATGTTGGAACGATCGAATCTTTCTATATGGACTATCACATCGTTTTTGGAAACTGACTCTTCAATTGATTGTAAGATATACTGTCTGGGCTTCAGATATTGCCAGTAATACTACTGAGAACAGCAAGGTAATTAGTGTTTTAAATCTTCTTGGGCGACTTATTAATAGTGATATAACGTCAGATTTCCGACAAGGAATACGTCAAAACTGCTTGTATTTTACACCATGACATCAACAATATGGTATCATTAATCAAAGAAAAAGGGAGAGAGGTCATGTTCCCCAAACTACCAATAAACGTTCAAGAGCTACCAATATTGAAAGGTTGGTGTTGAATCATAGTACGTAAATACGATATCTTCACTAAAACAATCGTTATAGAGAGTCTGGACGGAGTTCTAGATCAATTAATAGGAGCAACTCTGCCTAAAATTAACTCAGGTATCACAAATCGAATTAGTACCGAATGCAGGGAAACACTAAAATTAGTGAAGAGTATTACGAGCCATTATCGCCATACCAATAAGCAGGTGCCAACTAAACCTTCTTATTTTATACCCAATGTTTTTAAACCGTTCCATCAGTTGACGAAAGAGAATGAAAAATGGACGAATGCAAGCGCTGAGCATGAGTGGGCCGAGGAAGTTGGCAAAACTATCATCACAGAATATACTTCTATTGTAAATGATCTTTTATCAAGTATGACCATTACCGAAAAAAACAAAAAACCTACATCTAAAGAAGATATGACGGACGAAGAGAAAATTCGATTACAATTATATCTGGATGTGAAGCAATTGGGCCAAGAGGTAATTAATATCAATGCTAAGACACCTGATCACACATATTAATAAGTATTGGTTTATAGTTGGATCTACTAAAGATCGACCGGACTAACTTGGATTATTACAACACTCTATATAATATTGTGAAACAATTCAGTCATGACAGTTGAAGCAATATACAATTAAGTACTACAATAAATAGATGGCCTCGTCGTAGCCAAGGTGGCAAAATCGACATTCTTTATAAAATCTTGACTGAGTAAGGTCACAGAAATAAGAAATGATATAAGAGATCAGAGATTCAATAGTACGACCACCTTTCTTCTATTCGAAATAGTCTCTACTTGTATAAACGTACAGGGACTAACTTTTCTCAAAGTGTAAGATCGTTTTTCAGAACTCGTAAGATAATAATATATTTATCAGCTGTCGAGAACAGGAGGGTGAAAAATAGTTTTGTTATTTAATAGCATCTACTTCTATTCGAAGCGATGTTTGTCAAATTGCAGTTGAAAGTCACTGTAAATTTAGCGTGGTCTGAAAGAGCGACATCTTTGTTACTAAGGTCTCACCCTAAATACTCACACTTGAAAGTTCAGTGGCTACCATTAGAAAAAAAGCTGTTGATGCTGCAGGGGAAGGGATACGAGATAGTAAAGCGCTTGATTGTTTATGAAACGTCGAGTTTGATAAAGTTTATTTGTATTCTTTTATTATGTTCTCTTTTTACGGGGTAATCTACTTAGATGACCTTTTCTAATACAGGGCTCTTGGTGTTTTGCTTGGTAAACCAAAGATACATTTCACCAATATTTTCAGAAGCTTCCAAATACTCATCAACCAATTCAGCGGGAAGTCTAATGAACTCGGTGACGAGGTTGTTTTTAGATTCAAGCTCCTTTTCGAACTCATCGTTGTCGTTAGGTAAATTGTCGAACTTCCATGCATTGAGTTTACGAACAACCTTGTTCTTGGATGGGTCACCTCCACTTTCATCAACTCCATGTTCCAACATCCAACGGACAGTCTTATCCCAACCTTCAGCGGGTAAAAGGTTGATGTCCAACTTCCATTCATTGATAGCACGATGTAAAATAGCCTTTGCTTCCTTCATAGTCTTGTCACGAATTTGCTTAATACTTAATTGAGCAGCGTTTTCGACTGTGACATCCCAACGATGAGGAGGTCCGAACTCAAGAACAGCGTTTTCAACAAGTTGGTTTTCAAATAATTTAGCAGCAGATCTTAAGGCGGGAAGTTCGAATCCTTCTACATCAATCTTCAAAAAGTGAATAGGTTGACGGAACAAAAGTGATTCCTCAATTTCGACGTCATCTTTATCGACAGCGTTGTTGATATCGCTAGCATAATCAGTGCCCAAGTCCTCAGGTTCCATGATGGTTTTATCGTGTTTACGACCGGTGGTAATCTTGAGCGATTTTTCCATACTGGCAGTTTGAGGGAAAAGACGATTAAAGGCAGGTAAAGTATCAAGGCGAATAGTTTGGGTGGTGATAAGAGCATTGGGGTTGTTATAAGAAAGTCCACCAATACCACCATCGTTGATTTCGACTTTTTCCATGGCGAGTTTTTTGAACTTGTCCAACACCGCAAATGGAAGCACACGAAGGCGTTCAGACAGTTGATTTAATCTACCTGCCATATTAATAACACCTATTTTTAGAATTTTAATGTGTGAGTATTTTTATATGTACACTTTTTTTTCTTCATTTTCATAAAAGAAGGGGTTCTTTTTTTTTACTTACTTCTTAAGTGAGTTTGGGGTTCAAAAGCGATAGTATGGGCACCACTGGCACCAGCAACAAGTGAGAAGAGACCATGATTGGATCCTAGTTAAAAAAAATTCATTTAAAAATTGAGTACACTCAAAAAATCGTGGAACATTAAAACCTTACCAGCATCGACCATAACAAGAGGAGTAGTTCTTTGAGCATCACGACGATGAACACGAAGAATCCATTTCATAAGTGTATAGATTCTGAATTCACGTTGATAATGGTTGTTAACATCAACATAGTTGGTATTGGACACAACAAGCACATCGGGCTTGGTGTTTATCTATGATACGTTTATTCCGTTATTACGTATTGATCTAGAGCTACTTTTTTTTTTTTTACCTTTAGCAATACTTACAATACCAAACTGCCAGAGATCACCTGTAGTAGCGTATCTCAAGCCATCGCTGGCCAAACGATAAGTGGTCTTGTCGGCAGTAGGAGCAATTGTATCGAGATCTTGGTTGGCTTTATTATGGGTATCTATAGAATATCAATTTGTAAATACACCAACGTTTACAAAATAATAAACCTCAGCCATTTTTAAATAGACTTACCGGGATAGTGTGCATTGGGCTTGCTAAGAGGTTGAGGCTTAGATGGGTTATGGCTATCCAAGTGAGATTCACGACTATTAGTTAAAGGGTTAACTTGTGGGGGAGGTGGGGGTGGAGGAAAGTTCTTATGGCCAGCAGTCTCGTCCTTTTGATGATGGGCTGGGGGTTCATTGGTGGGATTCTAAAATAAAAAGAGAAACTTCAGAACGAGAGCACAAACCCGAATAAATGTAACTTACAGTAGTAGTGTCATGTGTAGCAGAATCCTGAGAATAAATGAAAATAATTAAGAAAGATAATCCACGCACCTAACAAAGCGTACTTACGATATTGCAAAATCTGGGATCAGTACATGGATATGCTTTCCAATATATGAAATTTAAAGTGACAAATAACACAATCAAGACCACAGTCCAGGTTCTCCAACTTCTCATTTTTTTAAAAGGAAAGTATAAAGAAGTAGAGTAACAGGTAAAAGATGGAAAGAAAGAAAGTTGAAAGAAAAAATAAAAGTGTATCGGTGCTTTTAAATCCTCCATTTGCCCAAAATGACAAGTCTCAGTCACAATTTTAGAATTATTTCAGTTTTCCTTTTAAGGATTGATACACAAAACCTTAATAACCGACTAACCGAAAATGCTGCAATTCATGTTGATCATGTACCTTTAAACACAGCAAGAGGTAAATTTTGTCACTTTGAGGAGTGTCTGCTACCAAAAATTAAATGTCACTTTCCAAAGAGTTGATGGCATCAATCCAGAAATAGTTTGATCCTTTATATCTGGAATATCGTCCTTTTGAAATAAAAGAAATGTCACAATAAATGAAATTAAATTGACTAAAAAATGATATGTATTTATGACTTCAAAACGTTTAAAATGGTCTGATTAAGAAATGATTCTTGTATCTAATCGAGTCGAGTAAGGTAGTGGATATCGCCTAAGGGGAAAAAGGATGTCACGTCCAAGAGATCGATCTTTTATACCCTTTTAGCGTTTATTAAAAAAGATCTTCAGTTGATGTCGATATGTACACCCATGGATCTATTCATAGTCCTATTGACTATACCCGGACGGATCATCATATTGTTATGATTTTCACGATACTTTGTAGATGTGTAGTCCTTTTTTAAACAGCATACGTTGTGATGGATTTACTTTTTATTATATTATATTACAAAAATGATTTATTTTATATTTGAGCCACTGATGTCCAACCCATTCGTCGAGAACCCTTCTTAGCCCAACTAAAATATAAAGAGTCAGCAATCATCAGAATGTGAGATGTTTTAGACTTTTACTTACAGTTCTAGCAATTTACCACCATCAGGATTTGTATCTGCGTCGTAGTTTGCTTTTGGAAGAAGTGTTTCAATTACAGTATACATGAAAGGGGGCTTCTTTTCTGTGACTTCGTCTGTGTCGTATAGTCAAGAGATCGATCTTTTATACCCTTTTAGCGTTTATTAAAAAAGATCTTCAGTTGATGTCGATATGTACACCCATGGATCTATTCATAGTCCTATTGACTATACCCGGACGGATCATCATATTGTTATGATTTTCACGATACTTTGTAGATGTGTAGTCCTTTTTTAAACAGCATACGTTGTGATGGATTTACTTTTTATTATATTATATTACAAAAATGATTTATTTTATATTTGAGCCACTGATGTCCAACCCATTCGTCGAGAACCCTTCTTAGCCCAACTAAAATATAAAGAGTCAGCAATCATCAGAATGTGAGATGTTTTAGACTTTTACTTACAGTTCTAGCAATTTACCACCATCAGGATTTGTATCTGCGTCGTAGTTTGCTTTTGGAAGAAGTGTTTCAATTACAGTATACATGAAAGGGGGCTTCTTTTCTGTGACTTCGTCTGTGTCGTATAGTAGTAAATCAGTATAAAGAATATCAACATATGCACTCGAACTTACTTGGTAGCATAGGTCTGATATAATCAAATACACAATCAGGGTTACGTTGATGACGAAGTTCAATATCACCTTCCTTTCTAAATATTAACAAACTTAGTTTGCTCTTATTAAAATATTGATACTCGCTTCTATTAATTTGATTATTGATGCTCTTCTTGATCCAACAAAAGTTTTCAACATATTTGAAACCCCATGAAGCTGTGATACTGACAAGTCTCTGTAGCCATTCTTTTTCTAACCAAATAAATAAGAAACCAGCTTTGACGATCTTTGACACATCCAGGGCAGCCTATATTAATGACACGTTAATTCAGCCATAAGATGAGTCTTTTTTTTTTTTAAGGTAATCGACTTACAAATTCATCTATTGTGATTTTTCCCTTACAAGGTTCTTCACCAGGCAGGAGTAGTGGTGGATCCATGTATACTACACTAAAATCATCTCCATATTGTGTCAAATCTATGTCAAGCAGGTTATTGACTTCATGATACTTTGATCCTGGTGGAACGACTTCTTTAGGCTTTGCCGACATTGGTAAAATTTTATGAGCCCAAGAGCGAGAGATTGGTCTTGCAGGAATTTTGACATAAGTAGGTAGACTTGGGTCCATATTACTGACACGCTTTTTCACCATAAAGTAGTTACCATTTCTATCTTGTACTTGTACTTGCATGATTTTATATTTGGCAATGATACTTTCGCGATCAACACCACGTCTACCTGTTCCAGATGAACGAGGTTCTCTTGGTGCACGCGCGCCTCTTCCTCTTCTACCGGTTGGCTTCTCTCCAAATTCTTCATCCCAAAAGCTTTCATCCACATAATGGTACTCACTATGATTATATCATCGGTTAGTAAAATAAATACACAGCCAATTGGCGATATCAATAAGTTGGCTTACTCTTCTTCGTAGAATTCACTTGTATTATTCTCCTTATATTCTACTTGCCAGAGATCCAAGGCATCCATATCTTCAACTAAGCTTGTATCTATAGTAGCACTTCTCACAGTAAACGCAGAGGTACGTTTAAATACTTCCTCTAGCTGTTCTTGGGTAAATTGCGCTTTGACGTTAGAGCTAGCTTCTGACATTTCCTCATCCTCATTGAGGTCGATATTTTCTTTATTCTCTTCGGGATTCGCATGACTGGATCCGCTTGCTTGCTCTTTGTTCTCTACATTGAGAGTGGAAAACTCTTGTTGAATACGCTCTAACTCTTCAAACTTTTTCATAATCGCTTCCACTGACTCTTCGTCCTCCACATATCCAACATAGTGAGCGTTACTGTTGAACCTTAGATATCAGTACCGTTATTTTACCACTTTTAAAACTGTAAAAGGTTACCTGACTCTAGTTTTAGGAGTAGCTTGTCTTCTCTTTCTCTTAGGACGATCGCTCATTCTGTTAATGTGCCTTTTTTCAAAAAAGTAAATTGGGATTAAGGAAAAAATCAAAAAATTTCGCAAAACGCGTATTTTGTATTTCTTTCAAATGCCGTCCAACGCGTAGTGCGTGTCCGATTTGTTTAATCCGAAGCATAAAAAAAAAAATTCAAAACAGGAAAGGTTGTCATTTGCTGTTTATCTACTTCTCTTTGGAAAAAAGAAACATACAACATGATCGAAAAACTTGATACATCAGTTATTAAAAGGATTGCTGCTGGAGAGGTAAGTTGACAATGAGGTGAATATGCTCAGCTACTGAGTAATTTGTAAATAGGTGATAAATAGTCCACGAAATGCTGTAAAGGAGCTGATAGAAAATAGCTTAGACGCAGGTGCCACAAACATCAGCATTGCTTTGATCAAAGGTGGGCTTGACTCTATTAAAATCGCTGACAATGGCCATGGTATAAAGGTAATGATTGCCCCTTCGTTTTTTTTTGTATTATAAAATCTAACAATCGATCATAAGGTGGAGGATATGTCACTACTTTGCGAGCGATATACCACAAGCAAATTGAAAGAATATAAAGATCTTTTAAAATTGAATACTTTTGGCTTTAGAGGCGAAGCGTTAGCTAGCATAGCACAAATATCAACGGTGACAGTTGTTTCGAAACACAAGGAGTGTGATTTGGGATATCAGTACGTACACCACCATAGAAGATGTTTAAACTAGTATCATTTATCATGATTTGGTTAGAGCGGTTTACCAAAACGGGGTATTAAAGTCAACCCCCAAAGTACATGCGAGCAATTATGGTTGTATCATAACAGTAAATATATACCGTTCAAAAACAGGTGTTGTATACGACTTACTTTTCTTCACCCTACCACGGAATTTTATAGGCAGAAAACTTGTTTAACAACATTCCGCTTCGTAAAAAAGCGCTCAAGTCAAGTGCAGAAGAATACCATCGCATATTGGACTGTGTGAAAAAGTATGCTGTCTATAATTCTCATGTCTCTTTCACAATAAGAAAGGTATGAATTTTTACTCGTTATGGCCTTCCATTCTATCAATATTTACTTGATCCATAAAGGAATCCAATGTGGATATGGTTTGCCTGAAAGCTTCCAACACACTGGAAAGAGTAGGACAAATATATGGTAGAAGTACGTCTTTAAGTTTGAAATCAGTGCAGTTTGAGAACTCCAAATGCAAATTTCGCGTATTTTTCAACAACGTCGATAAAATTTTAAATAGTGATAAAAAGGATACATTCGAATTTATCTTATTCGTAAATAGTAAGGACTGGTTGCAACAAAATAGAGGTAGATATGAAATAATCTCAGAAGTAATACCAAAAAACAGGTAGACTAGTGGAAAATACAAAGCTTAAAAAGGAGGTGAAGGATATTTACAAAACTATTGAGGATAACTGCAAGCCATATTTTCTTTACATTACAATAAACGTCGATCCAAGTCATGTAGATATTAATGTGCATCCAACCAAGAACGAGGTAAAATCAAGTGCGAAACTATGTAAGTTGGGCTACAGGAAAAATAAATAATGTAAATTTTTGTGCAGGTTCACTTGCTCGACGAAGAAGAAGTCATTAAAAAAATCACTGACACTTTGAAAGATTCTCTAAAATCTTCTCTTACTAATGGAAGAAGAAAACAAAAAAGTCCAGCTACTCCTCTTCTAGGGGTAAGATAACAGATAGCCGCAAATAGCACGCACGAAAGCTCATACAATTATGTGCTATATACAGAAAGAAACTTTGAACTATTACTTCAAAACAGTAAGCAGAAATAGACACAATTCTGCAAGCAGCAGTAGCTCTAATGTCAGCAGTGTCACAACACCTCCACCTGCCTCCCCTGATTTAATTCATGTTCGTACAATATTCTTTACATGAATATATTCTATAACGTGTTAATTGTTGTGTTTTGTAGAACTCCAACTTGAAAGAAGTCCGTAGAGATAATAATCTTATGGAAGACGCCGGTTTCACCATGGCAAGACAAACCGAGGATGAAGGAATAATACAAAATTATGATAATGATCCAATTGATAACGGATATTTGCAGTCCAAAAAGAGTGCTGTTTCGGTTGGAAACAAAAAAAGGAAGAGCATTCATTTGGATAAATTAGGATATAAGCAGATTGCTTCGACGGCAACAAGACAATCAGTAAAAAATACCTCATCCGACCAAGAGGATCCAAGAGATCTTGACAGCATTGTAAAGATAAAGCAAGAAATAAAAGCATGCGAAGACAAACGTAAGTCTGATGCGTATATAACGTACAGTATTGATTTATTAACGACGGACTGTTGAGCTTACATAGGTATTAGTAAAATCATTTCTGGTCATCAAAAAATTGGCATTGTGGACGATGTGTTATACGCACTGACTTATAAAAATCGACAGTACCTCATTAATTACAATGTAGTCAGGTAAACACTCATTACTTGTACGCGTAATATGATACAAGTGTTAACGCATTAAAATGATTGCATAGTGAAGAACACTTTTACCAAATGATTATCAACGCAATTGGTAAATTTGGAGTTATAATGCTATCTACTCCAGTCTCTATACAAGATTTGCTTGCCATATCTATGCCTAAAGCAACTTATGCAAATTTGAAGCAACACACCGACGAGATATTTTCGCACAAGGAGCTTTTGAATTCATACTACAGTTTGGGTCTCACCCTATCCGACGATCAAGAGATCGTATACCTCGTTTCCCTGCCTATGATTGTTTCCGACTATGCGCCAAACTTGGATAGATTACCAATACTGTTTCACAATTTGGCTAAGCATGTCAGTCATAAGAGATGCAAATTGTCTAACATCATATTACACATACTAATACTTCAGGATATAGATTGATTGGGATAACGAGATGGATTGCTTGGATAGTTTGGCTCATGAGCTATCCTCATTATACTATTGCTGTGATCAACAACAATGGGAGCAGGCTTTACCGCTCTTTCGAAATGGTGATTTTATAGCTCCAAGATACTTGTGCGATAGAGGCTACGTCGTGGACTTGGACTTTCCTGAAACAGTAGTTAAGAAATAATCGCCTAAATTCAAGCGATAACATTTAATAAAAATATGGCTGTTTTATTGCTATGTGCAAATAATATAAAAGGCACATCTATCCAATTTTGTAATTAGCTAATTTTTTCAACATTCTTCTTTTTTATCATTCAGAGAATGCGATTGAGTTTGTGATTGAAAAGAAAATCTTTATTAATGAATAAATAAATAAATAGTATGAGAAATGGTATGGACACCGTTGGCCAACAGTATCACATACTTTTAATATGACAATTTTTGGGTTGCAAATCTAGAGGCAGCTTAAGCGGCCTCAGCTTTGTTTTCAGTTTCAGCCACCTCTTCAGCTACATTTTCAGCAGCCTTTTCAGGGGCATTTTCAGCTTTCACTTCAGCGCCAGCAGGCTTACCAGCTTCGACGGGGCTGTTTTCTTTCTTTGCTGCGAGTGCTAATTTCTCGGGGGTGTAGTTTTCAACCATCTCTTCCCATTTGACTTTCTCGGCGGCAAGTTGCTCAACACCTTGACTATCAGTATAGAACATAAAGTAAGCAGTGAAGGGCTTGTTGATAAGCAAACCTTTCTTTGTACAAGTTTCAGCAGGAGGCACGACACCCTCGTAAGAATTTAAGCGTACAATGTACTTGGCATGTGATAAGTAACCATCGGTGGAGGATTTGACGACGGGAGCAAGATGATCATCCAAGTGTTTGTTATCACCTCTTTCAGCACGTCCTTCTTCTTTGGTGGTTGTTGATAAAGGTCTAGCAGTACCGGCCCAAGAGCCATCTTGGTAGTTGTAGATAATTGGGGTTGTATCAATGGGGTTTGCCCTATGATAATTGTTTCAATTTGAAGAGCACATACGAAAGATACAGTTTGTGTACTTACATTTGTTGCTTGGGGTTGAGAGGGGCGGCGCTCAATTGGCCAATTTCCTTACCTTCGCGGTCAAATGGGGCTTGTTCTCCCTTGGTGGGATACAAAAAGGCGTGAGTTTGAACATTATACCAGTGTTGAAATCCGGTCTTTTCAGGATTACATTGATAGATTCTGTTGCCTCTAGCAAAATAGACATCATAGAGTGTAGCATTTGCAGGTGGGGCAATACGAGCTTTCACGTGTGAAGCATCGGGTGCTGAAGATTGGAGGTTAGGCAAAAAGTCAGCAAAGGCGAAAGGAGCGACAGTGGAGAGGATAGCAACGGCAGCAATCAACTTCATTTTTTTAGACAAATAACGACAATAAACGATTGACAAGGACAAAATGGCTTCTTTGATCAAAAATTTTAACCTTTTATATATCTCTTTCTGAAACATTCCCAAATGAATGTAAACATTTACTAAACATCAGCATTTCTTACAAAATTATTCCAATGTATTGTTTACTTTAATTTACCACTCAATAAACATTTCCGCTGAACTTTATAGATCATTCGTTGTGTCACCATCGGTTATTTTAGTGTGTACGTGGTGCTTAATTGAATACAAGTAGGATGCATGTAGATTGCGTTCTGATTAACTACTGACCTTTAATAGAAGTATTTTCGAGTGAAGTAACCCATCTGTTGTTAGTAATTGGATGCGTGGGATGTTGCAATAGTAAATTAATCCTTGACAGTGGAGAGGATAGCAACGGCAGCAATCAACTTCATTTTTTTAGACAAATAACGACAATAAACGATTGACAAGGACAAAATGGCTTCTTTGATCAAAAATTTTAACCTTTTATATATCTCTTTCTGAAACATTCCCAAATGAATGTAAACATTTACTAAACATCAGCATTTCTTACAAAATTATTCCAATGTATTGTTTACTTTAATTTACCACTCAATAAACATTTCCGCTGAACTTTATAGATCATTCGTTGTGTCACCATCGGTTATTTTTACACGATAAAGGTGCTTAATTGAATACAAGTAGGATGCATGTAGATTGCGTTCTGATTAACTACTGACCTTTAATAGAAGTATTTTCGAGTGAAGTAACCCATCTGTTGTTAGTAATTGGATGCGTGGGATGTTGCAATAGTAAATTAATCCTTTTGCGAAACAGTTTTTGCTAGGAAGTTCATGCATCGAAACCCAAATAAAAATGTTACAGAAAAATAATTGCTTGAATTATGGACAACTTCGTATTCCTATTATCAGAAGCTGCAATTGGAGAGTTATCAGAGACAAAGTTTGACACATTTTCCAATAATATGTGAACAGTAGGTAAGGCATTCAGTGCTAGTATATCTTTCTTCTGCTCTTTCTCTCTGAACTGGTGAGAGTAAGTATAAGAGTATTCGAGATCTAATCTTATTAAGGTATTAAAGGGTAATATACCTTAAAAGACAAATCTGAAGCAAACATTACAGATGGAGTTTAGCGGCAATAGATTTAAAGTGAGTAATCATCAAATAAATGTGTTCTTGATCATTACTTAGGTCGGTATCGGATCTGATTCGTATATACCGTACCATTCTACGACAGATCTGCTGCCCGTATCCTGCTTTTGCCTATTGGCTATATCACTACCGGAATCTCAAAAGCTTATAGCATCTTTTCTTTGTCTCTCACATTTCAAAGTAGCTAATAGTGGGAAGGCGATTCCCTTTGTTCCTTGAATTCTAAGTTTTTGTTGGACAGTTGCAATAATCGAATAACACTTTTTAACTCTCAATTTGGCTTCCTCCATCACCTCTTCTTTGTAAACAACGAAAGTAGACTGAAAATCATACAAGCCCTTACATTTTCTCTCTAGGTATTTGATAATTTCTCCATTTAGCCGAAGACATCTCAATAGGCTTTTCAGAAGTGAGCTTACCCTTGAGTTGAAACATACAGGCACGGGTATATTACAAGCTTTAGTGGCGTCTTTTAATGGCGTATTTTACCTGTGGCACATATCAAAAAAAGGCGAGATCATTTAGAAAAGACAATTTATCAACAGAGGAATAGACAGACGAATAGAATTAATACTAAATGATTTACTTCTATGCTCACCATAATTCAAGTGGCTATTTATTTTCCTTGTCTTGGTACGAATTACATATAACCCTAGAACCAAAAAATCATTTCGTATGGCAAGTATTGCAATGGGTACCTGAGCTGTCCTTTTCACGAAATGAACTGTACAGCAAGAATAATCTTTATAATTTAATTTGAATTCAAGTAAAGAGAATTCCAGCCTGATTCATGGATGATTTATCATTTTGGGCTTTTTGCGAGCACCGTTCTATTATAGTTTAAAAGAACTTACGTAGATGATACTGTTGTGACGGAAATGAGCAAGGGTGTTCTAAATAGCAGCAGCAAGATGGAATAAAGCCGAGAACATCAATCTTCATCGCTGCAATCTATATTTAGACAATTCAATGTGATATTGAAAGTACCACAAAGCCCCAAATGACAGTTTTCAGGGTTACATATACTACGATGCTGTGATCAGCTTTTACTACTTCTGTCTAAATAGAAGGATGGCTTTCGTTTTTACGCTTATACTGGCATTATAAAGGTAGAGGCAGTTTTAAGTCTTGTAAAGCAGGTAATTGTGTTGGAAGGGGATGGAGAATATTGTTGGGAAGTAAAGTTTATTCAGATGTCATGAATGATACAAAATAATTAATTTTTAGTTCATTTTCAAGATATATTTTTTTTTGGTTCACTTTCTTTCTCCTCGACTTTCTTTTCTAGTTTTTATTTCCAAGAATAGTTATTTCAAGATGGTAGGTTCGAGGGTCTGATGTGTTCTTGCATGGTGGACATGGTGTTAAAGTCTTGTCTTTCTTTTTCTTCAGAGTGATCAACTTACACAAGAGCAAATTACAGAATACCGTGAAGCATTCCAACTTTTTGATAGAAATGGAGATGGCAGCATTAGTGCAGCGGAATTGGGAGTTGTCCTTCGTTCTTTTAATATGAATCCTAGCGATGCTGAACTTCAAGATATGGTAAGTTTGGACGGAATAGTGGGTACCCGAGAGTAAGATCACGTCATTAAAATAGCGGGTGATATAGGTGAATGATGTTGATGCTGATGGTAACGGACATATCGATTTTGATGAGTTCTTGGGCCTTGTCAAGAACTTGAAGGCTGATAATGATACTGATGATTTACACGAAGCATTCAAGTAAAGTAGTAGTAACAGGATGATTATTGTATTTATGCTAACGTATTTATAGAGTTTTCGACGCTGATGGAAATGGAGTCATTGACCGTGAAGAATTACATAAAGTCATGTCTTCTTTAAACGAAACTTTGACCGAGCAAGAATTGGATGCCATGATTCAAGAAGCGGATATCAACGGAGATGGCAAAATCAGTTTTGAAGAATTCAAGGCAATGATGGGCGGCAAATAAAAAAAGATGGTTGTAATCTTTGGCTCACATCTATGAATCTTTTTTACCCTCTATTAGCTTATTAATTATTCCTTTCTTTTTGCACTTCTTTATCATCATACTATATATCTCTTCTCCTCTTCTTATTTTAAATTATGCCTGATAAATCTATTCCCATTGTCATGACTATCGCTGGTAGTGATAGCGGAGGGTAATAACGGATAATATTGTTCTGCTTTATCAATTTCTTAATTTCTACTTTATAGAGGTGCTGGTATTCAAGCAGATATCAAGACACTTACTTCTCTTCACGTCTATGCTACTTCAGTCATCACTTCTGTCACTTCACAGAATACCAAGACAGTCGATGGCATTCACGACATTCCTGCTGAATTCGTTGGAAAGCAAATCACTGCAGTTTTAAGTGATATCGGTTCCAACGCTATCAAAATTGGTATGCTTTCTTCTGCTACTATTATCAAAGAGGTAGCTCGTTGCTTAAAGAGTTTCCCGGAGCAATCGCGTCATGTCGTTGTGGATCCCGTCATGATCTCTACTTCCGGTTCTCGTTTATTAGCCGCGGACGCTATCAGAGCTTTGGTTACTGAATTATTGCCCATCACCTATATTTTAACTCCTAACGTCCCAGAGGCTGAAGTTTTGTTGGATTTGACTCCTGGCTCAATAAAGACAGTAAAAGATATGTGTGATGCGGCTCAAAGATTAAGTAATTTCGGGCCCAAGGTTATTCTTTTAAAGGGCGGTCACTTGCCATTGAACATCAACAATAAAGAGCAAGTGGTAGATATCATTTATAACAAGGACACAAATGGCTTCACCGAGATTGCTAATGATTATGTCGATACCAAAAACACCCATGGAACCGGTTGTACTCTTTCAGCAGCCATCGCTGGCGAACTGGTTAAAGGTGTTTCAGGTAAGTTTTAGCGGAGTTTCTCCTTTACCATTTATCTGATCCGTATCTATTCGATAGTTGAAACTGCCTGTAGGAATGCCATTCGTTATGTTAAAATTGCTATCGCTCAAACACTCGGTAGTATTGGTGGTGGAAGTGGACCTATCAATCACTTTCACCCTTTGAAGTGGTCACCATATGAAGGGTAAATATCAATGCAAATGAAAGATTATCAACGTATAAATATTGACGCACTTGGGTAATAGTAAATCCTTTATCGATGCTTGTAAAGAGTCTCTTCCTACTGGTCTTTGGTCAGAATTCATTGATCATCCTTTTGTTCGTGGTATTGCAAATGGTACCTTGCCTTTGGAATCGTTTATCTTTTACCTCAAGCAAGATTATTTGTATTTACAACACTATGCACGCGCCGCGGCATTAGCTGCTTATAAAGGTACTTCTCATATATTTATAAATTTCGATACTTTTTATTAATCTATGCATAACAGCCAGTACCATGGAGGAGATTGGTACGAATGCAAGTATTGTCGTACATATTGCTAAAGAGTCCCAGCTTCACTTAGATTATTGTGCAAGATGGGGTATCACCAAAGAGGATGTATTGAACACTCCTGAAAGTGTATTCAATTCTGCTTATACAAGATATGTATTAGACAAAGGTGCTTCAGGGGACATGTTAGATTTGAAAGCAGCTATGGCACCCTGCTTGTTAGGTTATGGTGAGATCGGTCTTAAGCTGTTCAACGATCCCGCCACTAAAAGAGGTACTACTGTTGCCACTAACTATGATAATAGCTTGTATTGAACCCTTTGTTTCTTTTAGATGGTAACCCCTACTGGGATTGGATCTGTCAATACGCTGCGGACGACTATCAAGCAGCTGTAGTCACTGGTCTCGGTAATTGTTTTAGAATATTAATCAGCAATCAATGCACCTCTAACTGTGTTTATCCTTTTGTAGCCGAGTTAGAAGAATTGGCAGCTCATAGTATCTCCTCCTCCGAATCTCGGTTCAAGGACGTCTGTAAAACTTTTGAACAAGCTACCCGTTTAGAGGTCATGTTTTGGGAGATGGGTAGCCGTCTTTGCTAGTTCTATAAATTACAATAATAAAAATTCATCCACATATTCTGCCTTCACAGTGAGACGATTCATGCTGCCAAATTAGGAAAAAGTAAAAGTAGTCACACACTTTATGAGATGCAGCCACTTTGATTTTTTATTCAAGCATATTTTTTAAAGTTGAGAGTCCTTTTAACACTTTCTGACACTATTTCACTATACAATGGTCGCCGGAGCAGCTGTCGAAACCAAGAAGCGTAAGCGCTCTCACGCTGATAAGAGAGCCAAAAAGAAGCAAGAAGTCAGCCAAGGTGAAGCCAAGGCTGTCGAGGAAACTTCTGTCGAACAAGTAGAGGAAGCTCAAGCTGAAGAAGGTTTGCTACTTTTTTTTGTAGATTCTAAGTTGAAATCTTTCTCACTTACAATGACATTCTTTAACTGTAGCTGAACAACCTTTGAATCTCGATTTTGAAAGTCTCGATTGTTCCGAGGATACCAAGAAAGCCATTAGAGATATGGGCTTCAAGCAAATGACCGAAGTCCAAGCAAAGACCATTCCTCCTCTTTTGGAAGGTCGTGATGTTTTAGGTGCTGCTAAGACTGGATCTGGAAAGACAGTAGCATTCATGATCCCTGCCATTGAGTTATTACTTCGCAAGAAGTTCAAGCCTAGAAACGGCACAGGTGTTATCATTGTTTCTCCTACCCGTGAATTAGCTATCCAAATTTACGGTGTCGCTGAAGAGTTGTGTAAATACCATAATATCACCCATGGTATTGTTATTGGAGGTGCTAACAGAAAGGCCGAAACTGAAAAGTTGGTAAAGGGTGTTAACTTGTTGGTTGCCACACCTGGTAGATTATTAGATCATTTACAAGTACGTCAATTCTTTTACTTATCAACGCTATGAATTTTCTTACTAACAGCTGTATCAATTGTAGAACTCCCAAGGATTCGTTTTCAAGAATTTACAATCTCTTGTTATTGACGAAGCAGATCGTATTTTGGAAATTGGTTTTGAAGAAGAGATGAAACAGATTGTAAAGATTTTACCCAAAGAGCGTCAAAGTATGCTCTTCTCCGCCACACAAACCACCAAGGTTTCTGATCTTGCACGTATCTCACTCAAATCTGGACCTCTTTATATCAATGTCGATGAAAAGAAAGAAACTTCAACTGCTGATGGATTGGAGCAAGGATTTGTTGTTGTTGAGGCTGATAAACGTTTCTTACTTCTTTTCACCTTTTTGCGTAAAAACCAAAAGAAGAAGGTCATTGTCTTCTTCTCCAACTGTAGCGCTGTCAAATACTATGCCGAACTCTTGAATTATATCGATGTCCCAGTCATGGAATTACACGGTCGTCAAAAGCAACAAAAACGTACATCCACCTTCTTTGAATTCTCAGAAGCTGAGAAGGGTATTCTTTTATGTACCGATGTTGCTGCTAGAGGTTTAGATATTCCTGCCGTCGATTGGGTTGTCCAATTCGATCCCCCAGATGATCCTCGCGATTATATTCACCGTGTGGGTAGAAGTGCTCGTGCTGGTGGTAAGGGCAAAAGTTTATTGTTCTTGTTACCAAGTGAAACTGGTTTCTTGAAATATTTGAAGGATGCTAAGGTTCCTTTGAACGAATATCAATTCCCCAACAGTAAGATTTCCAATGTACAAAGTCAGGTATGTATAAAGAGTTTCTTTTTTTGTCAGGGATAGCAGTAAGATTTAACGCTTTCTCTCTCCCTCCTTTAGCTTGAAAAATTGATTGAAAAGAACTATTATCTCAATCAATCCGCTCGCGATGCATTCAGATCGTACTTACAAGCTTATGCTACATATCACCACAAGAAAATCTTTGACGTTGACAATCTTGATCTTGCAAAGATTGCTAAATCTTTCGGTTTTGCAGTTCCTCCCAAGGTCAACTTGGCCATCGCTAGTTCTAAATAATTATCTTACTTTTTTGCATTTTTAATCCTCCTTCCGTTTATTTTCTTTACATAAAAATCATTTATTAGACTCTGTATTTATACGCTTGGTCATTGATATAGTGTGGTAAAGATGAATGAGGATGTTGGTTGAGCTTTGAGTTACGAATGCCTTTTTTTATTGGCTAAAGCTGTTTCTGATGTCGGGTGAGAGGATCTTTAAATTTGTACTCACCTAACTGATCCTATCTGATCCTCTTCTCTTAAACTTGCACAAACACTTCAATGTCTATCAAAAAAGTCGACTATTCTCTCTATCTCGTCACTGACCGTTCTCTTGTCCCCGAAGGAAAGACCTTTCTTGGACAAATCGAACGAGCTCTTGAAGGCGGTGTTACTTTAGTTCAGTTACGTGAAAAGGAAACTGAAACTGGCGCCTTCATTGACTTTGCTTTAAAGGTCAAAGAATTGACACGTAAATATGGCGTTCCTCTCATTATCAACGATCGTCTCGATGTAGCTCAAGCCATTGATGCTGAAGGTGTTCACATTGGTCAAGACGACATGCCTTTAGTTCAAGCACGCCAAATCTTGGGTCCCAAGAAGATCATTGGTGTTTCTTGTAACACTGAAGAGGAAGCCGAGATTGCTATTCGCGATGGCGCTGATTATCTCGGTATTGGTGCAGTTTGGTTCACCTCAACAAAGAAAAATATCAAGACACCTTTGGGCGTTGAAGGACTTCAAAGTAAGAAAAGAAGGTCTTATCCTGGAGGCACAATGATTAATCTGTATTTTTACAGGAATTCTCAAGTTCATCGAAAAGAGCCCTATCCCCACCGTTGCTATTGGTGGTATTGGCGCTAAAAATGCTGCTGAATTGATTGAAGGATCCAACACCGGTAAATTGCATGTTGATGGCTTGGCTATTGTATCTGCAATTATGGCAGCTGAAGACCCCAAGGTTGCCTGCGAGGAATTATTGAGCATCATCCGCAAGAGTTTTGTCAACATTGGCGTGAAGGAAAACAACACTGTTGAGGATGCTATTCAATTTGCCATGAACGCTTCTAAAAACATCAAGGCAAAGACTCCTCTTGTCCATCATATCACCAGTAAGTGAGCATATCAATGTGTGGCATGAGTGTTAAATATTTACAATGCATACGTAGACTTTGTAGTTATTAACGACAATGCAAACGCAACCCTTGCTGTGGGTGCTTCTCCTATCATGTCGACCAACCGCGAAGAACTTGAAGAACTTGCAGCAATTAACGGCGCTATGCTGTTAAATATGGGAACTTTGAACGATGTTGATATGATGATTGCCGCGGCTCAAGCTAATGCAAGACATAAGAACCCAGTTGTATTGGATCCTGTTGGATGTGGAGCTACCACTTATAGACGCTCAATTGTTAAGAGATTCCTGGATAATTGTGATCTTACAGTTGTTAAAGGAAACGCAGGAGAAATTTTATCACTGGTTGGACTTGGAAAGTCTCGGGGCGTTGATTCTGTTGGTGAGAGTGATGAAAAAATTATGGTCTCAACAGTCAAAACACTTGCAAAGCAGAACAACTGTGTGTTCTGTATAACTGGCCCAACCGATTACATTTCGGATGGTGAACGTGTGTTTGCTATTGAGAATGGTTCAGAATATTTAACGCTGATAACTGGTGCAGGATGTATGGCGTCTTCTCTGGTTGCTTGCTTTACCGCTGCAAACCGCGATGATTATCTCTTAGCTACCGTGTCAGCTATCCTCACTCTAACCATTGCATCAGAAATAGCAGCCGCTCGAGAATATGTAAACGGACCCGGTACTTTTAGATCCGCATTAATAGATGAGCTTTACAATGTAACCAACTCTCCAGAGCTCCTCAAGAGTTATGCAAAAATTCGTTCTATAGAATAATCGTACTCAACATGATATATTTCTGTATTTCTTACATTTAATAAATCTTGTTGGCCCCAATATACTAAGCCATTGAGTATTGCCACTCCTTTGTTAATTGTTGCATCTGCTGTTTATCAATATATCTCTTATGCATTTTATATCGTCAAAGTTATCATCAAGATTATTTATTTACAATTTTCCTAAACGACTAGCACCATCAATACGAATAACTTCTCCGTTCAACATACCGTTTTCGACAATGTGGCAGGCGAGACCAGCGAATTCGTTTCTGTTACCCATTCTTTCGGGGAAGATGGCATCCTTGATAATCTTGGCCTTGGCAGCTTCGTTCATCATAGCTGTCATGTTGGTTTCTGATAATAATTAAGAAATTAGACGTCTGTATTTATCTCTTTTATGCTATGCCAACTTACCAAAGATACCAGGGGCAATGGTCATCACACGAATACCAGCAGGGGCAAGATCACGGGCCATAGGTAAGGTCATAGAGGCAACACCACCTTTGGAGGCAGAGTAAGCAACTTGACCAGTTTGACCATCTTGATAGGCAACGGAGGCAGTATTGATAATAACACCACGTTCACCATCCTCAGTGAAAGCATCTTGGTTAGCCATAATTTGAGCAGCTTGCTTACAAACATTGAAGGTACCAATCAAATTAACACGAATAGTGAATTCAAAAAGATCGATGGTCATGGTGTGAGCTGACTTTCCACGACGAGCGGTCTTTGCAGCAGTGGCAACACCGCCACAGTTGACAACACCAGCAATACGACCAAATTTGGCAACGGTCTTCTCCAAAGCGATGCGGACGGCTTCCTCAGAGGTAACATCTACTTTACCGGCAGCAAAAGCAGAAGAACCCAATTCTTTGGCAAGTTCCTCACTATATTAAAAAAAAACACTTGTCAGTTTCAAGATGGAGGTGCAATTGGTCTCAACTTACGCTCCCTCATCGTTTAAATCAAAGATCTACAAAATAAAAGCAATGAGTTTCCAAACCCTTCTACCCTTTTATGTCTATCTGATACGCACAGCAACTTTACCACCACGATTAACAATTTCACGGACAGTGGCTTCACCAAGACCGCTAGCACTGAATTTTCAGGGGACAGGACTGTTAGTATAGTTATTCTCTCACCTACCAAAATACACACTTACCCGCCAGTAACTACGAAACAGTTTCCTTTGATTTGCATTATACCTTATTTATTTTTAGAGAGAAGAGAGGTGAAAGGTGAAAAAATAAAATCTTAATAAGAATAAAAGTTCGTGGAAAAAACCAATTCATGGATTATTTATGCTGACAAACAGTTTGATTTTCACAGGACAGTTGATGGTTACACATAAAAGTTCCCCGCATTTTAACCGAACAGTCAATCAAAATTGAAAGTACACTCATAGGATTTCATGAGTGTGTCATGAATGATCGCTTGGAAG
This sequence comes from Mucor irregularis B50, assembly GCA_000587855.1. NCBI lineage: Eukaryota > Fungi > Mucoromycota > Mucoromycetes > Mucorales > Mucoraceae > Mucor > Mucor irregularis. Next base: position 216,325 of record KK076493.1, on the reverse strand, counting down.
TTGTAACATAAAAATATTTCCCTTTACGGCTCGGATCGACGGATATGACTTTGGGTCAAGAAGGTTTGTTTATAAAAGATCGTACATTGTGTTCTCAGTAACCTGCATGTAGATATTGCATTGCATACAAACTTTTTGCAAACTTGATATCCCATCCTCTTTCAAAATATATTTAAACTGAAAAAAAAACGATAAATGCACCTCCCTGACTTTCTTATCTTTTCTCTGTTATCACTTCTCTCAATTGAGTAAACATTAGATGGAAGAAATAAAGGACGAGACTTCAAACCATTTGCAAATCAACACTACTGTTGCTTTCGAAATAAGGGACCATCCGATAACTGCAGAATCTGTAATAACCATGCTGGATACACCTGTAAATGCATCAGATTCAAGAAAAGCCGACGCAGAAAGCATGAAGACTGTGGATGTATCGAGAATTGATGACTCCACTGTAGCCACACCATACTCCATATTCACAAAGTATCAAAAAATAATGATTGTATTCATTGCATCTTTTGCAAGTATCATTGCATCGTTTACTGCTTACATTTACTTACCTGCTTTTGTGGTCATTCAAAAAGTAAGTTGTAAATGCACATATTACAAGCAGAAGAATATACTCATAAGTAGATGATAGGAGCTACATATATCTGGAGATCTAGTCAGTCTGACTATAGCCACGTACATGATTTTTCAAGGTGCCTCTCCGTCCTTTTGGGGAAGCTTAGCTGATAGCTGGGGCAGACGTCCCGTCTACATTATCACAAATTTGATATATATACTTGTATGCATTGGTTTAGCCTGCACAAAAAACTTCGCCGCTTTTCTTATCTTACGTATGCTACAAGCCATTGGTACTAGCTCATCCATTGCCATAGGTGCTGGAACCATTGGTATGTGTACTCTATATATTTAAACATTCAATTTCATTTCAAGGGCTTATACTTCATATCAACGTCAGGCGATATTGCTTCTCCCTCTGAAAGAGGAGGGTATATGGGCATCTACTCTATGGGAACAACCGCAGGGCAAATGATAGGTCCATTTTTAGGTATAACATGTATTAAAATTCAAGAAGTTATACTTCTAAACATTTTATATTTTCTAAAAATTAGGTGGTGTGTTAACTCATACTTTAGGGTGGAGGTATGCATACATATTTACAGCTGTTTAAAGTTACGTATGCTTCAGTACTAAAAACATTATATTTTGTAGATGGATATTCTGGTTTCTGTCTATCATAAGTTGCCCACTTTGGATGCTTCAATTATTCTTTTTGCCGGAAACTTTACGGAAGTTGGTTGGCAATGGATCTGGTTATGCGAATCCAACACCAATGCAATACTGGAAGAGAAAGCGAATGGAATACAACACCAAAGACGAGGAAATCACGGTGGCGGGAGATCCCATTAGCGCACCTTTATCTCGATATCCTTCAATAAGTGATAAAAGTCTGACTAAAGTATGCTCACCATGCACAAACGCTGCTGTCAATCCCTCATCAGCAGTATCTAAATGCCCTTTGATTAAAATATCAGCTAGCGAACAGAAACCCAAAAATAGATTTTTGGTATTGCCAAACCCATTTCGGTCTTTGATGTATCTCAGAGAAAAGGATGTTGCTCTAGTTACCTTCTATAATTCTCTACAATACGGCGCCATGTTTTCCATCTTATCTAGCGTTACAGAAACATTCATTGACGCCTACAAAATCAATGAATTTCAGGTCGGTTTATGCTTTCTGTCCAGTGGATTCGGATCGTCTTTAGGGGCGCTTATCTCTGGAAGAATTCTTGATTGGAGGTTCAAAAAAATTGCTCGTTTGATGGGATTATCAGAAAAAGATACCCAAAGGTAATAGGTGTTGGCCCAAGTTTTTGACAATAACAAAAACTAATCTTTTTTACAATTTAGAGGAAAACTGGCTATAGAGTACCCTATTGAAAGCGCAAGAATGGGGATAACATGGATTTACGGTATCGTCTTCAATATTCTGGTTGTCGTCTACGGATGGTGTGTCTTTTGCAAGGTTCACATTTCAGTGCCAATAATAATTAATTTTGTTTGTATGTGTATAACTTTGATTACTTGAACTTTCATGTAATAATTAACAATTTCATTTTTTCGTGTAGTGGGTTTTACTTCGACTGCGACATTTAACGCTACAAACACACTCCTTGTAGATCTATTCCCTAAAAGTGTGTACGTTACGTACACACTATTCTTGATTGGAGGTTCAAAAAAATTGCTCGTTTGATGGGATTATCAGAAAAAGATACCCAAAGGTAATAGGTGTTGGCCCAAGTTTTTGACAATAACAAAAACTAATCTTTTTTACAATTTAGAGGAAAACTGGCTATAGAGTACCCTATTGAAAGCGCAAGAATGGGGATAACATGGATTTACGGTATCGTCTTCAATATTCTGGTTGTCGTCTACGGATGGTGTGTCTTTTGCAAGGTTCACATTTCAGTGCCAATAATAATTAATTTTGTTTGTATGTGTATAACTTTGATTACTTGAACTTTCATGTAATAATTAACAATTTCATTTTTTTTCGTGTAGTGGGTTTTACTTCGACTGCGACATTTAACGCTACAAACACACTCCTTGTAGATCTATTCCCTAAAAATTCTGCAGCTATTGTTGCGTGCAATAATATCCCAAGGTGAGTGGTCGAACACAAAAACAGTTGCATTTTGTCGTAATAACGATGTCATTTTTTAAATGTTAGATGCTTTTTTGGTGGCGTTGCTGTCATGTTGGTTCACCCAGGTATTCAATACTTGGGCGTGGGATGGTATTGTACTGCTTTATCTGTGGTGCTTTTTATATCAAGAATTACTATCTTTTTTGAATTAAAGTATGGTCCACAATGGAGAATGGAGAGAAATAAACGTCAGGAAAAGGAGGACAAGTGGTAGTGTGTTACTCTTGCACAAAAAACTAACAAAATTAGCATGTAATAAAATAAAAATAGCACGAGCTCTAATCTTAATAATATACATCAGTGCTGACTTATCAAACCTACAGTGTTTTTATCATTGCTGTTTTATTTTGTCGATCTGTATATAAATAAATAGTAAGTGCATATTTACTTATGAATAAAAAAATCAAAGGAAGATAGAAGTATACATAATTTATGGATTAGCGTTGTATATCTTATTTTTAATTAATTGTAGATTTTATTAGTGTTCTTTTGGGAAAGATGTATATAATTTCCATTACTGTTCGCATGAGCTCATCATTAAATGCTGTGCAAGCTTGTAAATACATGTATAAATTACACAAATTTAAAGCTTTTTTGTCACGTCTCACTCCAGCAGAGTGGCGAAAAAAATGTTTTTAAGCGAGCTCAAGCGCAACTTCTTTTTGATATTGACTGTTATGCACTGTTATCTTGTTCATTGCATGCAGCGAAGAGTGTTTATTTATGTCATGCTATTGTAAATTAATTAGGAACATGCAAAGTAATCAGTTTTTTTGTTTTATTTTCTTTTTTTTTTGTTACATACTAACGTTTTTGCAATTATTTTGGAATGAATTCATGTACAAATGATACCAATGCGATGCGTGACTACCAGGTACATAAGAGAATCAATTCCCTGGAAAAAAAATATAGTAAGTATCGAATGTTACATAGTATGTAACCACAGCTAACAAGGTATAATAAATTATTCGAATGTATGAAAGATTTCATGTATTTATGTATTGAAAGTGCATGAATAAAATGGGTTATCACTTGCTTATTGGGTGATATCGTGACCTTAAGAGAGCGCATGTCTTTATAGAATTTGTGTTGGTGAAATATAAAATTTAAGAAGTACTGCTCAATGTAAAGCCATTTCTAACACTTTAATCATACACCTTATTTGACAATCTTAAATCGTTTTTCTACATCAATATGCACTGTATATACGGTGGATGATTTTACAGGTTGTACTTACATGCAAAAAGAAAAAAAAATAATCTTTCGCAGAACAAACTCTTAAATATACATTATTTCTCGCATACACCCCACATCTCTAACAGCAGAATGAAGCATGCTTTTGATCATGAATCGCATGTAAATGTTTGCGTTTGATACAGGCAAATAATCTATGTGATGACTCAGTCTACAAAAACATATAAATGTAGCATGATTTATACTTGATTTACGCATGGAATATGTTTATCTCCGTTGTCTAAAAGAGCCGATTTTGCAGCAATGAGTGATCTCAAGGAAAAAAAAGCTACAGTAAACGACTCAAACATATTTACGGCGTATAATAACGAGAAAAGCATTATTTTAGATTCGACCATAACAATGGCGGGTAACAATTCGTCTTTGACAACTGAAAATAATGGTGACATAAACAATCAATTAGATAATATTATTACCACAACAGCAGATGTATACTCAATCTTCAGCAGAAGACAAAAGGCACTCATTCTACTCACTGCAACTTGTGCATGTATAGTCAGTTCTTTTACCAACAATATCTACTTACCAGCTCTTTCGATGATTCAAAAGGTAGGATGATTATCGCTTTTGGGTCTTCTAATCTGACGGTTGTTTAGGATCTCGATGTGTCACCACAAATGATCAATCTCACCATTACAGTTTATATGATAGTTCAAAGCATTTCTCCGTCATTTTGGGCAAATTTAGCAGATATTAGGGGAAGACGTCCTATATACATTGCAACTTTTTCGATATATATGCTAGCCACCGTAGGTATAGCGTGCAGTAAAAATTACGCAACTCTTCTTTCACTACGTATGCTGCAGGCGTTTGGGTGCAGTTCAGCCGTAGCACTAGGTGCAGGAGTAATAGGTAAAAGATAATAAGAAATACACCAGATGTTCTTTCTTATCGCTGATTAAAATAGCGGACATCGCCTCACCTAAAGAGAGAGGAGGTTTTATGGGGATGTACACTCTGGGAACTACATCTGGGCCTATGATTGCCCCTTTTTTTGGTAGGTACATTGGAAAAGATTGAAATGGTTTACATCGTCAAAATAACTTTCCTTGTGCAAGGTGGTATTTTAGGGCATTTTTTAGGATGGAGGTAAATTGCGTGTAATGTTTTTATAGAGGTGCTATCATTAAGAACGATTTTAGATGGATTTTTTGGTTTTTGTTCATTATCAGTTCCGTTCTTTGTACAGTTTTAGTTTTTTTCCTCCCTGAAACTCTTCGAAAGCTCGTAGGGAATGGTTCAGGGTACGCTAATCCAACACCAGTTCAATATTGGAGGAAAAAGCACGGCAAAAAGGAAAATATTGTACAAGAAGAAGAGGGTGACTTCTATTATGGATCGTCGTCTCCCGGGAGTTTGGCCAAAAACTTATCCGCTGATATGGCTAGCAAAGAGTGTGATTTGCCAAATTCTAAGCGGTTTTTTAGCTTTCTCAAAGAGAAGTATGTTCTTGTACTACTTTTTTATATTGGGTTACAGTATGGTATCCTACTTTCTATGGTTGTGAGCATAACAAAATTATTTATGGATACGTATGGCGTTAATGAACTCCAATTGGGTTTATGCTTTTTACCTAATGGAGCCGGGCTCGCCTCCGGTTCTCTTATCTCTGGTAAAATACTCAATTGGAGATACCAAAAAACTACCCAACGGTTAGGATGTGAAAATAATGTGGGGTGAGTGTTTTTTTTTTTTTAACATTTTATTTCTTAATGATATGCGCTTTACGTCTAAATATAGTTCATGATGCATATGCAGAGGAACCTCGAATCTGGAATTTCCCATAGAACAAACTAGATTGGAAATAACATGGATCTATTGGATTGCTTTTAATGCTTCATTAATAATTTATGGTTGGAGTGTCTATTACGGAATACATATCGCTGTTCCTGAGATTTTCATCTTCATTTGTACGTTGATGTTACTAAATTAAGATAATACTATCGTGTACTGATACTTGAAGTAGTGGGATTCACTTCAACATCAACTTTCAATGCTATAAATACGCTTTTAGTAGATTTATTTCCGTTTAATTCTTCAGCGATTATTGCCTGCGTCAATATTCCAAGGTTTGGATTTCCAGTTTTTGCATAATAATGTGTATGTAATCGATCTCTTTTTTTTTTGCATATGTAGGTGTTTTATCGGCGGCTGCGCAGTCCTGATCGTTCATCCAGGAATTCAAAAATTAGGAATTGGTTGGTTTTTCACTGCTCTAGCTATAGTCTCAATTTTATCCAGAGTGATTATAATTTTAGAGTTAAAGTATGGCCCCCAATGGAGGAGGGACCGTGCAGCGAGATCGAAATAAAAAAGCTTAATTTTTGTTTTAATTTTACAACTTTTCTTTCTTGCTTACTTCTCTTGTGTCTTTAAATCATGAACCGATTCGTTGCCAGAACTATATTTTCAAACAGCTTGAAAAGGACATACCCAGTAGCTCATACGTTCAAAAAATGGCATTCTACTTTTCTCGTGGTGGATGAAGAAGCCAACAGGGGTAACCGTCTCAGACCAGAAGAGGAAGCCTACTGTGATACTGTAAGCACCAATTTCACTGAAAAATATGACAAAGCGCTCCGTACGGTATTTCAAGATACAGTTGATACAGTACCAGAACCAGCCAAAATGGTGGGCTTAGTCCAAGCAAAGACTCTTCATCAATTTGTACGTTTATTTCGACCTACTCAAGTGCTAGAAATAGGCGGTTTTACAGGATACTCTGCAATTGCCATGGGATCTGCATTAGAACCTAATGCAAAACTTCTTTCCTTGGAATTGGATGCGGATCTAATTAAAACTGCTAGGAAGCATGTCGAGAATGCTAATTTACAAGATCGAGTCCAGTTTAAGGAAGGGCCCGCGGCAGACAGGTATATAAAGATATGCAGGATTTATTTTTAATAAGCATTAACGCGAAGCTCCTCTCCTTACAAGCTTGGTTGAATTGGCCGGAAACAAGTACGATCTTATATTCATAGGTAACTACATTAATAACGCAGCTTATAATTCATATACATATGGTAATGATAACTGCTTGATAGATGCTGATAAAGGAGGATATCTCAAATACTTTGATTTTATCATGGAACAAGATATGTTGACTGACAAAGGTATCATCCTCGCCGATAATGGTACGTAGAATAGAAACTCAACAAGGGCATATATACCCAGTAATCTGATTTCTTTTTATTCCCATCAGTATTATTCTTTGGTCGTGTCCACCAACAGGCGGCTGGTTACAAAATAGATCCAAAAGAAACTCCTGTAACAAAAAGTTTACAACGCTTGGCTAAGAAACTTCACGCTTTTAACCAACATGTTTTTAATGACCCAAGAGTGGAAGTGGTTGTTTTGCCTGTATTTGATGGTCTCTCTATAATCAGAAAGAAATAAATTCTCGTTTTTTTTTCATTTTGCATCTTCAATATCATTTCTTTTAAGGAGATTGCTGGTTAAAGTTGCATATACAATCGACACTCCTGCATAGAAAAGTTTATTGGAGAGCTCAACTGAAAAACTTCCAAATACAAATCATTCCCGACTCAAATCATCTCAAAGTTCAAATTATTTAAAAGGGTCATCTATCTACAAGCACCAGAATATCCTTTAATTCTTGAGGCGAAAAGGGACACTTTTCTTGTTTAAGTCGGAGGGTGTACTTCTGATCAAAAACTATGGTGACTGCCCTTGTTTTGAGTTTGCTCGGAAAGTTGTATTATTCGCATAAAAGAGACCTTTCTTTGCCAATTTACACCTTCATAACTATGTCTTCTCCTGCAGTGCCTGTATTTGATGGTCTCTCTATAATCAGAAAGAAATAAATTCTCTTTTTTTTTCATTTTGCATCTTCAATATCATTTCTTTTAAGGAGATTGCTGGTTAAAGTTGCATATACAATCGACACTCCTGCATAGAAAAGTTTATTGGAGAGCTCAACTGAAAAACTTCCAAATACAAATCATTCCCGACTCAAATCATCTCAAAGTTCAAATTATTTAAAAGGGTCATCTATCTACAAGCACCAGAATATCCTTTAATTCTTGAGGCGAAAAGGGACACTTTTCTTGTTTAAGTCGGAGGGTGTACTTCTGATCAAAAACTATGGTGACTGCCCTTGTTTTGAGTTTGCTCGGAAAGTTGTATTATTCGCATAAAAGAGACCTTTCTTTGCCAATTTACACCTTCATAACTATGTCTTCTCCTGCAGCCTCTGAGGTGAATACTAACGTCAATGAAGCACTTGTCACATTGTCCAACTTGTGGCAGAAAATGTTGCAAATCATACAAGCAGTTTCTGCCACATCGGCGTCATCACTAACAGTTGAGCCCGATTTGGTTGCTTTACAAAAGATTCGTAAAGAATACGAACAGTTAATGACATCACTGAAGACAACAGCAGCGTGGTTGAAAGCAAATGAATTACAAACACCAGCAGATGAATCTATGGCCACCGACGATTTGGAACGTCTTCTTGTTGAACAAGATGAGTTGAAGAAGGTATATTTTACATAAAAAAAACTTCTTTCATGCGAACTAGTTGAGGTTGACTTTGTTTGCTTTCGTGTAGGAATCAGATCGTGTCACAGATCAGTTGAAGCGAATGCTCAATCAGTCTTACGCTTTACAATTTCAAATGGAAATGCTGTTCACATCTGCTCAAGACATCAGCCTACGTTGATGACACCCCAAATAAAAAACTTGTACATTTCTTATACTCATATAAATTTACAGGTTGTATAGCCTATCTATTCTTTCTTGTAGTAAAGTGTGTAATTGCACCTCTTGGACTTGTGAAGAGGTTCCTTGATTTCCAAAAATGGTAATATAACAAGAATGCCCTTTGAGCGAGATTGAAGGCGATGAGAGTCCTTAAACACACATTTGAGGTTGAATTAACTGCTTTGCAAACAAGACCAAAGTAGATATGTGTCTTTCAAGGAATTATAGATTTTCATTTTTTTTTTACATTTGGTTTGGTGTGGGGCTCTCTGAGATTCCAAAGAATTTTTTGATCCTCTTTGAAATCCTCTCCTGACCCTTCCCAACCATGAATATTTTTTTGCAAAAAAAATTATTCAAAAACTTCAAATTTGGCTTTAACTATGCTTCAATAAGATGAGTGATGCTTGACGACATTGCGATTCATTTAATGACATGTCTCTACAAATCTCGAAAAGTGTTCACTTTCTGTATGAGGCAAGTGAGTTGCCTTATAAGTTAATTAGTGGATAATAGTTTAACCCGTTGAGTGTCAAATTGCTCTATGGCTGCATGGCTCAGCGAAATGGATCACAACTGCATCCCCCTTAACAAATAAAAACGTCATTTTGCATATACATGAGAAGAAACAACAACTCACCCGCGTTTTATTAAGGTAAAAATGAGAGTAGTGGAAATTTACTTGAAACTGATTAAAAGATACGATCTTTTGTTATAAGTGTTCTTGTTTTTCAAGGAGTAGTCTTGCTTCGTGGCTGTTAAATGTTCTGATTATATCCAAATACAAATAGACGGTCAGGCCATCATTTATGGTTAATGTTGAATGATTTGTACGGCCTCGACCTCATTAAGGTAGGATCTACTATGGCTATAGCAGACAATAAGGTTTAACTTTTCTCCTTATACATGTATATATAAATGTATGGTCTTTATTTCAAGTAGTTAATACAGCATAAGGTTCAGATAGTTGTTCATTTTCACCAGGAAAAGAAAACTCATTTCGTTTCTTTGCTTTGATGCCGGAGAGACATAATGCGCAGTGGTTGCTTCGTTGTGCGAATATAGCATTTTGTAGTTGTAGCACTGCTATGATTACTAAATATCTTGAAATAGAAGATTGTGTTAATGAAACGATCGTTCCTGAGTTGGGTGTGTGTATTATTACCTTTTCTGATGATTTCTTCTTTTTCGTTTGTTTACTATTGTGATAAGGGTGGTATAAAGAAGAAGTAGAAGAAGAGGGGGGTGTTGATTGGTGTACTATTTCTATATTACTATCACAAGGAGCGTTCACTAGTAATAGATCCTGTTCTTCTTCATCGTGACGGGAATTCATCATGATGCGAAATTGATTGATATCTTCCATTGTCAAGTAGCAATAAGAGGATTGGTGCTTTAATACTCTGTCAATTTCTTCATTGATTTGGTTCTTAAAATTATTTAATTGTATCTTTTCTTTTTCCAATGATTGGTTATTCTTTTTTAAATGGGCAAGTCTCTCCGCGAGGTCATTTGTTGTTGTTGTTGTTGTTGTTGTCGTTAAGTTAGCTGGTACCGGTGATGAAGTTGCAGCATTCCCGCTAAATTTTTATTTATTAGTTTATAAATAACAATAAATGGCAATGTCACTTACATCCATCGTACATGATTTTTGGAGTTCTTTTCAATTAATCGAATGCCTTCCAATACATTGGTTATATCATAGATACGTCGCTTTTGTACTTTGAGTTGAGTTGCCGCGCAGTTTAAATCCAAGTCTCCATGTGCACTGGAGCGTAATAATGCAATAAATTTTTTTGTCAATAATCCCAGTGATGAGTCGTATCTGCATGATTGAGAAGAAGGAGTGGTAGTTGTAGTTGTATTAGTTGTGGTAGTGATGGGGTTGTTATATAAGACTATCATCATTAAATTAAGCTATTTTGTTCAAATATGAATCCTCAAGGTAACTTCATATTACCTGCTTTGTGTTTGTTATGTTGTGAGTGAGCCATGATTCAATCAAAATAAAAAAAAGTAAGGAAGTGGGGGAAAAAGAAAAAGAACATTTCCGTCTTATTTTATATAAAGAAGAAATAAGGGGGTTTATTTTATTACGCCCATAACAATATAACAACCTTGAGTGACATATACTCAATATGCACAGACCGAATATATAAGGGAGGGAAAAAAGAAAAAAATAAAAAAATTCAGTCAATTCAAGTCTCTCCTTAATTCTCACGTAAAAAGGGAGTGATGAAATTTATTACATTTAGAAAATTGAGTCAAGCCTTGAAGTGCTTCAAACTCATCCATTGTTATATAATAGTAAGCTTCTTTTTCTGCTTCATCGAAAATCGGCCTTTGTTTTAATAGTAATAAACTCTCCATTGGACGAAGCGACTCTTGCACTGATATTGTGAGCCATGATTCAATCAAAATAAAAAAAAGTAAGGAAGTGGGGGAAAAAGAAAAAGAACATTTCCGTCTTATTTTATATAAAGAAGAAATAAGGGGGTTTATTTTATTACGCCCATAACAATATAACAACCTTGAGTGACATATACTCAATATGCACAGACCGAATATATAAGGGAGGGAAAAAAGAAAAAATAAAAAAATTCAGTCAATTCAAGTCTCTCCTTAATTCTCACGTAAAAAGGGAGTGATGAAATTTATTACATTTAGAAAATTGAGTCAAGCCTTGAAGTGCTTCAAACTCATCCATTGTTATATAATAGTAAGCTTCTTTTTCTGCTTCATCGAAAATCGGCCTTTGTTTTAATAGTAATAAACTCTCCATTGGACGAAGCGACTCTTGCACTGATATGCTTTTCAAATAGCTCTCTGGTGGCTCATTTGGATGATTCAACAAATAACTTGCTAAATGTGGTAATATCATCATGTGTCTTTGTTTTTTATCATCATCATATTCAACCTCTTCATCTGATGTAAGTAGACTCGAGTCCGATAGAAGGAAAAGTTCATTCATCAACATGGCCACATGCTCTTCTTGTTGCTGCCTCTTTCTTTTACTGGAGGTGGTCCGCTGTTTCCTCTTTTTACTTTTAACCAGTTCAGGCACAGGCTCGTTGGCAGAAATAGTGGTTTGAGTAGAGTGATGTGATTTTGTATGTTGAATCATATTATTATAACGACCAAATCTCCTTCTACAACGAGGCACAGTGCATTTGTATGGTTTCTACGTATGAAAGTAAGACAAGTTAGTATGGAAATTGTAAATGAAATATATGCAGTTCCTGTACCTCACCTATAGCACTTTGCATTCTGTATATGCAATAATAAGAATACAAATAACTCGAAAACAAACAAACAAATGAAAATTTACCTTTTCGGTTCTCGCTTCTTTTGTTTGTTCAACACTAAACGATCTTCATTACTATGTAAAATTGTTGTGTGTCCCAACTCCCTCATTCGAAACAATCAATGTATATACAAATAGATGAAAAAAAAAGGAAAGAAAAAAAAAATACGTAAAAATGGATGTAGAATAATACATAAATAATGCCCGAAATCGACAATATGGAGGTGTGTATGTGTCTTTTAGTCGGAGCATTTTATGTTGTTCTTTCAAGATCTCTTCTCTATCATCTTCCCAGGTACTGAAGAGGCGTATATGTATGACATTGAACGTGTACATGGTAGAACATCAAATGATAACGTTTCCCCCCTTTTATGTACATTTACACTTGATTGATATGTAAATGTAGAAATCTGACAAAGTATCCATATCCTAAACCAGTAAAAACTCCTTTACGCCCTCTCCATAATTGGGCGGTAAAAATACATGGATGATAAGGGGGCAACATATTCAACTCCTTTACATGTGTATGACCCAAAAAAAAAGCATTGTTCTTTTCAATCTGGGGGAAAACGACGAATTATTTTATTTAATTAGCGCATATCGCAAGTACATGATTTGTACCTAATGACAAGTGCAATACTTCTTTATCCATGGGTAAAAGCTTAGGGGTAAATGCATGTTCAATATTACCCGAGCCTAGTCTACCACTTTGTCCATTCAATCCCCATGTATATACTTGTCCGCATTCTAGAATACATGCACAATCAGTATAGAAATCAAAATTTACGAATATGGATACGTACTTGTAATAGCAGCAGCATAATCAGTTGCTGCAAACACCTTGATGATATCCTTATTTGACAACTCCTCCACTACTGTAGGTTGGAGTATTTGAATCACGTCTTTCTTTAAACCCAATGATCCGTATCCGCATGTAAGTACGTGTCCATTTTTTGTCAATACAACAGAAAAAGGTCCTCCCGCTGCAATATCCATTATGTCCTCTTCAAGATCGATTTGCATAGGCTCTAAAATCTAATTTTTCTATGCAATTAGAGAAATTTAAATGACCCCTTCTTTTTTTTTCAACTTTACTCTGTCAATCACTTTTCCCTGCATGCCTTGTCCATATTCAGAATTGCCCCAAGTCCACAACCTTCCTTCTTTACTTAAAGCCAGAGTGAAGTCAGTTGAGCTGGACAACTTCTTTATATCACACTGTAAGCTTAATTTTGAAGGTGTATCTTTGTCGTCATGACCTTGGCCCAATTGACCATCAGCACTCCATCCCATACCATAAATAGATCCATCTAAACAAGTCGTGTGGTGTGAGAGCTTTAATCTCTAAGCTTTTTGCTCTTGTGCTCCTACCCTCTGTTCCCAAGATGGTGTTGTCTAAACCACAGACAAGATGGTTGATACGTAGATCGCCTGTGACTAACCTCGGACTTTTCTCTGCTACCAATTGTCCAGGGTTCGTGTTCTTATTCTTTCCTAACCCAAGCTGTCCATACATGTTATTTCCAAACGAGTAAAGCTGGGTTTTACCTACCCATGTGTCAAAATCGTATCCTCTCTTCACTTTTCATGTAACTCACCTTTTCCACCGGTAACTACGTGTGAGTGCTCGCGTCCACAGCCCAGAACTTTAACAGGGTGATCAAAGCTCATTGGCGAACGATCGCCAGTTTGCCCACTTTGATTCAACCCAAAACCGTAAACTTGATTACCTTCCGTAGAAATCAAGGAATGACCCCAGCCTGCTGCAACATGTGTTACTGCTTGATCTTTCTGTTTATAAACCCAAGCATGTCAAAGGCTATTTTAAAGTTAAAAAAGAAGAACCGAAAACTTACGGGTAAAGCATAGTCGTCTTGTTTATCCAACTGTGTGGGTTGTTTAAAAACACGGTCAATGCTACCTTTTGTTAGAGGTAGAGCTTGCGTTTGTCCCCAGCCATAAAGCACTGTGCGTCTTGCCGCCGCATTCGCAGTGCTGTGTATTGATCTCGAGCTTAAATGGCGGAGCATGGTGTTTATGTAAAAGGCACTTTCTGTCAATTTGGGCAATTCTACAAACTGCGACTGGGATTGATTTGAGTTTCCGACAACGAAATCTTTACAGTGCGCGGCCACAGCACCATCAATTGAGTCGAGTCTCATCAAAATGGACCCCGTAACTGTTCCTGTGTGGTTCTTGACTGATTAAGACAATCTTTCATAGTTCCCAATAAAAGAAAGGCCTAACGACTCTGTCAATTCTTTCCGCAAAAATTAATATGTTTTCAAGAAATCCCAGGAAGATTCTCTATGTCTTTTGCTAAGTAATACAAGCGTGCTTTATTGAAAAGACTCAAAAATAAGCGAAGGATTCCTCAACCGCTAAGAACGACAGCTATTCATGGCGCCCTAAATGTTTTTAGGGGCAATAAGTACTTGGACTACGATTTGTGACTCTCCGACGAGTTTGAGATCAACAGCATCTCGCCGACTGTATAAACTCTCTTGATATCACTGTCAATCAATCTATATTTCTTAAAAGAAACACCCCTTATTTTTGCAGAAAATTACAAAGGTAACAACACTAATTGAAACCTACGAATAAAATCCAATAAATGGGCGCAGTTTATATTTCAATGGCAACAAGACTTATAAGTTACTTTTTACTTATTTGGGAACGACTAAATTCCCACATTGTGATTGGTTGAAAGAAGCGTATTCTTCACACTCCAAATTGTGTTATAAAAAAAGTAAAAGTTTCAGAGAGACGAGGATCCTTTCTTTTTCTTCCTTCCACTACTTACTTTTCTATTGATTCTATAATATGGCAGCTACTCGTTCCCTCGCCAACCGTCTTTCTCGTTTTGCACTCTTTGAATGTACTACTGATTTGTCTCATTTAAGCACTCATGAGCAAGCTGCTTTGAAGAAGCTTGTCAAGGCTGGTAAATATTTGGATCAATTATATATGAGACAAGCTTGGTCTGGTAATGAAGCTCTTCGTAAGAAGTTGCATGCTGAAGGAAACAAGGAATTGATTACTTTATTCGAGATGTATAAGGGTCCTTGGGTAAGTTAAGACGCGTGCGAGTGTTGCGGTTTTGAGCGAGTGACTGAATTCAACGTGGTTTTAGGCTCGCGAGGATGATAATGTTGCTTTCATTGATGGCGTCCCTGAGCGCCCTGAAGGTGGTAACTTTTAGCTACTCGTTCCCTCGCCAACCGTCTTTCTCGTTTTGCACTCTTTGAATGTACTACTGATTTGTCTCATTTAAGCACTCATGAGCAAGCTGCTTTGAAGAAGCTTGTCAAGGCTGGTAAATATTTGGATCAATTATATATGAGACAAGCTTGGTCTGGTAATGAAGCTCTTCGTAAGAAGTTGCATGCTGAAGGAAACAAGGAATTGATTACTTTATTCGAGATGTATAAGGGTCCTTGGGTAAGTTAAGACGCGTGCGAGTGTTGCGGTTTTGAGCGAGTGACTGAATTCAACGTGGTTTTAGGCTCGCGAGGATGATAATGTTGCTTTCATTGATGGCGTCCCTGAGCGCCCTGAAGGTGGTAACTTTTACCCTGAGGATATGAAGAAATCAGAATTCGAGAGTTGGGTTGCCAAGCTCTCTCCCGAAGAAGCTGCCAAGGCCAAGAGTTATTATACCATTGTTCAAAAGAGCGAATCAGGAGAATTTGAATCTGTCCCTTACTCTGAAGCCTACGCCGATTTATTAAAGCCTGCTGCCGCTGCTATTCGTGAAGCTGTAGAGGAATTGAAGCAAGTTGAAATTGCTGGTGAAGGTGTTCGTATCGACGAATTCTTGAGTTCCCGCGCCGATTCTTTTGAATCCAACGAATATCTCGAATCAGAGTTGAACTGGCTTCGTCTTGGTAAGGGAAACAAATTGGAAATCACCGTGGGTCCTTATGAACAATATACCGATGGTCTTTTCACCCTCAAGAGTGCTTATGAGTTTTATATTCATGTTCGTGATGAACACTCTTCTAAATTATTGGAAAAGTTCTCTGATTTGCAATACGTCGAAGATCGTCTTCCCATCCCCGAAAAGTACCGTAACAGTGAATTAGTCGCCGCTCCTATTGTTGTGGTCAACCAACTCTTTGCTACTGGTGATGTTGCTGTAAGTATAGAGTGATGGATGAGAAAGAGAGAACTTTTTATTTATTCATCTCGTGATATAATAGGTCCCTATGACTGCTGCTTATAATCTTCCTAATGATGAAGAAGCCATCAAGAAAGGTGGTTCTAAGCTTGTTTTGATTAAGAATGTGCAAGAGGGTAAATTTGAAAAGGTCTTGACTCCCATTGCTCAAGAAGTCTTGGATAAGGATCAATTGGTCCACTTGACTAAGGACGCTTTCACTACTCACGTTTTATTACACGAAGTTTGCCACAGTAACGGTCCTCACCACACCTTAGATGGCCACACTGTCCGTTCCAAGCTCCAAGAATATCACTCTGCTCTCGAAGAAGCCAAGGCTGACATTGCTGCTTTGTTCGCTGCCGATTTAATGGTCGATCATGGCACTATTGACAATGTCACTCAAAAGGAATTCTGGGTTACTTTCTTGGCTTCTGCTTTCCGCTCCATTCGTTTTGGTATTCAAGAAGCTCACGGTTTAGGTCAAGCCATCCAATTGAATTACCTTGTTGAAAAGGGCGGTTTCAAGTGTGATAGCGAAACCAAGTTATTCAGTGTTGATTTCGAAAAGATTCGTGGTGCCGTCTCAGATTTGACTCACGATATCTTGGTTCTCCAAGGTGATGGTGATAAGGCAGCTGTTGATGCATTTGTCAAGAAGTATGGTGTTCTTCATCAAGACACCAAGGATGCTTTGGCTCGCATCGATGGTGCTGGTATTCCAGTTGATATCCGTCCCATTTATCCTCTTGATCAATAATTTTATTTACAACATATATACTTTTTTTATTTACATAACTTCTTTACATATCTCCAAATTCTTGTAATAAAAGACTAAGTGCTTCTCTTGTCTTTGCTTCATCTTCTTCATCCTCCTCATTGCCCTCATTATCTTCGTTATCGCTGTATTGGTTCTTAAAGAGTACTTCTAATTGTTTCAGTTGATCAAGACTGCTAAGGCCAGTATTTTCTTCTAATAGTGGTGAGGTTGGTCGAGTATTGCTCTCACTGTCTTCCGCTGCTGCTGCTGCACTCGGCAGTGACGGGTATCGCAATTGAGGGGGCTCCTCTTCTTCTCTTGTAAACAGTGGTTCTACTCCCAGCACTTGACTCTTTTGAACATTTTTCATTCTGCTTAAATACTTGTGGTCCTCCTATTGTAGACCTATGAATAAGTTTTTCTTCTATTGAATGACATTAGGTGCAACATGCCTTTAAATCTTTCAGTTTTTCAACCCAGTACTCTTTAATGTCTTGTAAAAAAGCACGTTCGTCAACGAGATCGGAATATACTTTCTTTGATCGCACACTATAATCGTCCAAATTGTTAATTATTGTCATGGCGATGAGCAAGTTTTTACCAACTTACGCTGTGATAGGGGTGCCTGGTGGATACCGTGTTGGTTTAAGAGGAAAAAATCCAGTTTCTTGTGCATTTGTAGAGGTCTCAGTGACTGGAAGTCGACTATAAGGTTTGGACTGCCGCAAACCAGAAGTACTAGTTGATAACTGTTTTTTCGTTTTCGAAATGGCCATTACTTTTCAGGAAGTACTCGGAAGGAAGAAGTAAAAATAATTTGGCTAAAAAACTCTGTCTCATTGGTTGTCAATGCAAAAATATCTGAAGGTTAAAATCTTGATCCAGTAGGAGGGTTATTGATTGAAGTCAGCGATGCAACGAGGTTCTTTTATCATGACCACATTTCTTTCCATGTCTATGTCTTTGCCTTTTGCCGGTGTTTTCTCTCTATGCTCTAGTTCCTTTCATATCTACGTGTGTGTCGTCTATGTTCTTCTAAGCACGTTTCCACTTCCCAAAGCCACCCCTTTATTATGTACATCTACAACTTCATTATATGCTGCCCTTTCTTTTCATGGCTCTTCGAATTACGTAGTACTCTAATCGACTTTGAGTGTATGCAGACTTTCAGTGTTGTTGCGAGTGCGTGAGTCATGTCTATTTGCGCAACGCAGAAATAAAATGACAAAGGTTGATGTGTATTTCTAGGAGGATAGGACGATTTCGTATTGGTCTTGGCTGTAAATAAAGAATAAACGTACCCGACTAATGTTTAAAAGTACTTTACAGTCTTGTGTCGTAATATATTCTATCAAATAAATTGGCCGGTCTATCCACTTTTTCAAATCAAACGCTTTAAGTGTATATATCTGCTGAGTATGGTTCACGGATTGCATTATTTAGGGGAGATTGTATGTATGTTTGATCTGTATAGTGCTTGAAAGAATAATCTAAATATGTGCTTCATAATTTGTATTTATGATATTGAAATACGAGAATTCACATAACATGCACATCAAACGTGCAAATTTATCTAAGCAAACATTAATCACGCTTTGAAAATGGTGGATTTAGTGGTATTGAAGCTTAGATAAATTCAATTGTCTATTTGCGCAACGCAGAAATAAAATGACAAAGGTTGAACGTACACACTAGGAGGATAGGACGATTTCGTATTGGTCTTGGCTGTAAATAAAGAATAAACGTACCCGACTAATGTTTAAAAGTACTTTACAGTCTTGTGTCGTAATATATTCTATCAAATAAATTGGCCGGTCTATCCACTTTTTCAAATCAAACGCTTTAAGTGTATATATCTGCTGAGTATGGTTCACGGATTGCATTATTTAGGGGAGATTGTATGTATGTTTGATCTGTATAGTGCTTGAAAGAATAATCTAAATATGTGCTTCATAATTTGTATTTATGATATTGAAATACGAGAATTCACATAACATGCACATCAAACGTGCAAATTTATCTAAGCAAACATTAATCACGCTTTGAAAATGGTGGATTTAGTGGTATTGAAGCTTAGATAAATTCAATGTACCAATTGAATTGAAATCCTGATAACATTGTAATAATTTAATTTACTACAGAGAAATCGGCATTGCAAATTGTTTTCGATGGACCTCAAGAAGGCTCCTCTTTTTTTTCTCTCTCTTTTCTTTCTCCATTTAACTTCATTGTTCAGTTTCTGTGAAAATGACTGAGAAATTTAACAGAATTAAACAGCGATCTGAAGAGTTTCTACAAAGACGCGTGATGCGTATAGCAGAGTGTGAGATAGACCAACGTTTACAGCAAGAGCATCTAGGACAGCAAGGACAGCAAGAACAAAAGAAACAGGCTTCTATACTTGACTCTGATAGTAGAACACTAGAAGTTGGCAATCTCAATCTTAAGGGGGATATAAAAGAAAATGAAACCAGGGATAATGAGAAGGAAACTTATGTGGCACTTGAAAGAGAAGTACCTGAGGCAAGCGGTACAAAATCGTCCGTTCAGGAAGAGCCTAAATGCTAATCGAATGAAGAGTTCCAAAAGCGGTATACAAAGAAGGAGCTGCTTAAATCTTTCAAAAAAGATAGTCAATAAATATTTCACTATCTCATTTTGCGAATCATATAAAAATAATCACATATGTAGTAGTGAGATCCTGCTTGACACCTTGAGTTTATCTGTTTAAAATAATGCATACTTGGTGTTTGAACTTATAGATACTCACAAGATTCATAATGCACCTACATCTTTCATATTATGACATTCACGACGGGTTTCCGTGGATAATATAACAATATGATAATGATAAGTGTCCATTACCTGACCCAACTTGATTTATCAGTTAATTAATAATATATCGGTTTCTGCACACTTTCCTGATAAACTATCCTATACTCTTGTAATTATTAATCAGGATGCTCTTCAATTTCTCTTCTATCATTGGATTTTACACGTTAGATTTTTGCTGTATTCTGGATAAACCCAGTAGTGCCACTCAAGACTTTTCTCGGTTTACCTCATTCCCACAGTCGTACATACAGGGGCTCTTTCTTCCTGTACTTATTGAAAGCTTTAGGTGATGGATATTACGTCAGAGGCAAAGATTCGTTGTGGATGGTAAATAAAATTGGTGCCCAAAATCAAAAGAAAAGATTTGTATAGTGTCAGTACAGATCAAATTGTCAACTTTATAGATGGGAAAAAATCTATGAGCCTCTCTTGCTTTCTATCTTTTCCACAATGTAAGTTCATACTGAACAATCAGTTGTGTTAGTGAAAAAAAATTAAGTTTATGCCAATTTTAATGGTATAGCGTGTTTGATCTGCCAAATCTTCTTTTGTACGAAAATTTCAATTTTAAAAATACAGATTTTTTATAAAGATGGCGAATCGTCGAGCGAAGCAGCACCATTAAGTCAAATAATTACAAGTAAAGATGGAACCCATTATAGTAGGGGGGCTGGATGTCTTGATTTAAAGTGAACAAAATAATTATGACGATATTGAAATCTGCTCAAATAAGGTCAAGAAACCAGATGCACACCAACTATGAAGTGTTGTCAGCAGAGGAAAAACATCCGATTAAATGTAACCGGAAAAAAATTGTTTGATATTACCGAAAAAAAAGAGTCTTAGCATGGACTACTTTGACTTCAAAGGCACTCAAACATATGTTTAACTTCCTTAGGCCAACAATGCCAACAAAGAGAAAATCCAAGCAAGCTGTCCTTTGATTTTCTTTGCTTATCATCGTCATTATCTTAATCATCATTATTATCAATATTATCATCGTTTGAAATAAAAAGAATACGTTGCCATGTATATAGTTTACGAATAATAATACTAATTTTATAGCTTCAAACATGAGTGAATAAAATTGCTAACTATAGTTCCACTACGAGGTCTTCTCAAGTAGAAGAAGTAAAGCGGTACATTTGCGAAATGGGTTTGCCTGAAACGAAAAAAGCTGGCCAATCAATTTTCAGTTTGTGCCAATTATTTTATTGGACGAAATTCACCAGCCGCACTGTGCATGAAGAAAAATAGACAGCACCGCGCTAAACATGAGAGCAATGATATATTATATTTTCCGAGTTATCCAAAAGTTCCTGAATTTTTGATTTTTTAATGGTAAAAAGTATCTCTACTTCTCTCTCTCTCTTTCGCATATTATACCATTCTTGTGAAATCATTTTAATAAAAAAGCCAACTTAGAAAGCCATGTATACAAGATTAAGCGAGGTACGAAAAGAGAGATACAATAAGTCGTTATAGAGGCTAAATCAAGTTTAGGTTAAATCCAGAAGTACATTTGAGTCTCGCTATGAGAAGTTGTACACATTAGGAAAGGGTAATTTTGGAAAGGTGTATCTAGCAGAACATAGGGAATCAGGGACACAGGTAATCAACGAAACTATTTGTTGATATTTGACAATGCAAACTCAAGTTTTTTTAATGTAGTACGCAGTAAAAGTAGTGGATAAAAAGCTATTCAAATCGGGGGATCAAAAGCAACATGCTCAAAGAGAACAAATGATATGCGAAACATTTGCGAGCGGTTTAGTGCACAAAAATATAGTCAAGGTACACGAAGTCATGACTGAAAATGATTATATTTACGTCGTCATGGAGTATGTGGAAGGTGGTGAATTATTCGATAAAATTAAACAGTCAAGAGGTCTGGCCGAACCTACTGCTCGTCGATGGTTCCGAGAAATTATAGAAGCAGTGGAATATATTCATGATGTAAGTGAACAGATTTCTTTCGTCTGTATTGTGCGTTAACCTCAAGGACAACTACTAGAATAACATTGTACACAGAGATCTGAAGCCGGAGAATGGTAATAAGCAGAAGTACTAACAAATAATCTTCTTTGTCTAACTCTTTGTATTAGTGCTAATTGACAAGACACAAAAAATTAAAATATGTGAAGTGTGTACGTTAAAGAGAACAAATGATATGCGAAACATTTGCGAGCGGTTTAGTGCACAAAAATATAGTCAAGGTACACGAAGTCATGACTGAAAATGATTATATTTACGTCGTCATGGAGTATGTGGAAGGTGGTGAATTATTCGATAAAATTAAACAGTCAAGAGGTCTGGCCGAACCTACTGCTCGTCGATGGTTCCGAGAAATTATAGAAGCAGTGGAATATATTCATGATGTAAGTGAACAGATTTCTTTCGTCTGTATTGTGCGTTAACCTCAAGGACAACTACTAGAATAACATTGTACACAGAGATCTGAAGCCGGAGAATGGTAATAAGCAGAAGTACTAACAAATAATCTTCTTTGTCTAACTCTTTGTATTAGTGCTAATTGACAAGACACAAAAAATTAAAATATGTGATTTTGGATTTGGCAATGTTGTAAGGGAGCAACATGAAGTATTGAGCACATATTGTGGTAGTCCCTTCTATGCAGCCCCAGAGATGGTAACAGCTACACCATACCAGGGACCACCCGTAGATTTATGGAGTTGTGGTGTCATATTATACGCCATGTTGACAGGTTCACTACCGTTCCAAGGCGATGAGATGCCTCGATTATTTCAAAAAATCAGCCGTGGCCAATACAGTATACCCCCTTATGTCACTCGCGATGCTTCTGACCTTATCCAAAGGTTACTATGTAGAGATGCCAACGAGCGTATTACAGCAAAAGACTGCTTATTACACCCTTGGCTCACACCGCCTTCCATCACACGTTGCTCCTTAAACACATCACAGCTGACAATTAACAGTCGACTGACAAGCTTCTCTAATCGAAAAAAAGTGAGTGTGCTATCTACTGAGGAGGACGGAGACGATGCTGTGTCAACGTTGTCTACCCTACTTGACTCCAAATTGACGACAGCAAGCACAGAGTCTGCTGAAACGACACCTCCACAAACACCAAAACGAGTATCAGAAGAACCTGAAAGAAAGGTGGTGATATATCAAACTTCCTCACCATTTTACTTGCGCATATTCAGAAAGAAGGGTCAAGTGGCTCCTATGACAGAAGCGATACAATACGAAAAGAAAGAGTTGAGGACAACATTAATGTGTCGATTCAGAGGTCTCTTCAAAGCCCCATTTCAAAAGCGTATCACTTGAAAATATGAATAAAAAAGAAAAACAACCTTATTGTATACACATGTCTTTATATTATCTAGTGGGAAATAATAAATACTTTTTTTTTCTCTTTTTTTAAATATCACTCTACTCCTTCAAGATGTTCTTTCTAATGAAACCAGAGACGGTTTCGAAAACGACCAAAAGGATACCACCACTGCAGAAAAAAAAAAGATGAGTAAAACTTCCAAACCAACTACCAATATTATATCAACTTACCCAGGACCCAATCTCAAAACCTTGGGCAAGAAACCTCTGTATAATGAAGCAATACTATAATAACAAAAGTGTCAGCCAGAATACTTTACTTCTATACAATCCACTATTTACCCTTCTTCCTTGGCAACAGTAGCTAAAGCGGGCAAGGTCCAGTTGTACTTCTTAATACCAACACCGTTGTAACTTTGAACACGAGTCTTGACGACATCGAAGGGAGTGTTGAAAGCAGTGGCAACAATACCACCGACAGTACCAGCGGCAAAGTTAGTGACACGTTGTTGGTTGGGATCCTTGGACTTGGGCATCAAATCCTTGACAGTGAAAATCAAACCAAAGTAAGCACCGTTCCAGACGGCATGACGCCACATGGTAGCTTCCAAACCATTGAACAAAGCCAAAGAACCTTCAGCAGCAATGATCTTCTTGAAAGTATCAGCAGTACCATTGTACTTACCAAGCTACACAAACAAGTGTGTCAGCAATCTAGTTCTCTCTTTCTATCTCCATCTATCTCTCTTGATTATAATACTTACGTTGGCCTTATCTTGCATTCTGACCTTAACCAATTCGAAAGGAACAATCAAGAAGGCTTCAGTAATACCAGCACTGACACCAGTCAAGACAGATAAAGATTGAGTAACCTTTTCGAACCCGAAAAGCTTCTTGTAAAGAAGGGTATATTGTTCGTTGGCAGCGAATTTGGTGGCACGCTTAGGTGCTTCCACCATGATGGGAGGTAAGATACCGCGATAGAGAGATGCAGCACTGAGAATGAGTCACAATTAAATTTTGCTGAATGAATAACATATTAAGAGTGGAGTTTAGATTGACTGGACTTACCCTTCATTCTTGACCATAGTCTTGACTGTGGAAATAATACCACTGCTAGCACCAGTGCTTAATTGTGCTCTAGTCTTGACAACTGATTTTACACGTCAATTCTCGATCCTACCTCTCTCATTTATACACATAACTACTGCTTACCATCCAAAGGATACATGACTAAAATTTCAGAGACACCGGCGATGGCACCAGCCAAGAACTGGAAACCGAAAGGAAGAGCTATTCATAACACGCTGTTAACTTTATGTTTCCACACAGTAATTTCCACTTTTCATATATCTATTTACGCTTTTGTACGGGTTCAGACATGTTGGAGGGAATATATGATGATAAAAACGAGGTTTCGAGAAAGAGAGAAAGAAAAAAAGGTATGAAAAAAAAAGGTGTGATTATCTCCATTATAGATTTCTTTTTTATCTAGATCCCGCTCGTTAAAGTTTCGGCCAATAAAATTACCAATAACCACTTTCTTTCAAGGTAAATTATCAGTCATAACGTGGTAGGTGATTGGCTGTCCCCATATTTCTCATAAATATAAAAGTTCAAGATCGAATGTTACACCCGCGAGCATACATGAAATCACGTGTAATCACTGCTTTATACTCTATTTCCTACCGCACTGACAGTGACAAACTTTTTATATCTTTATTTGGATTGTGAATTATCTATTGTGAGAAAGTAATAACAATAAGGAGTAAAATGAGCGTAGGAACTGTGTAACTGATCTGGTCACATATTGCATCTCGAAACTTTTTCAAGCACCGTCAAGAAATGAAGATGTACACTGCACTTTAACTCACAGATATACTTTATATCTAGGTTGTGTACAAATATGGCAATGATTTATTAGCGAGAGATAAGTAAAATCCTTTCTTATGTAATCAACGAGAGTGCAAAGGTAGAATTATAGGTGTTACGTAGGTGTTACGGACTTAATCTTGAGAGTAGCTTTTTCCACCAACTAGGATTATCTACCACATCTTCCCGTTCTTCCTCTTCTTTTTCGCACTAACAACAACTGAAAATGAGATATAGTCTTTTATGTTTTAGCGTAGATGACATACTGTGATGAGATCATTGATAGCATCCTCCACTTGTTGGGAAACCTTGGAACCCTTCTTTGTTTTATTCAAGGATTCAAGGTATAAAGCATACATAGACTTTCCCTTGGGTCTCTGTTTTTTGTTTGCTATAAAGTCTTTTTGAAATTCGTCGAAAGTCCAAGGACTCATTGGAAAATTGGATGAATAGTAGAGGCAACGGGTATTGACTGTGCTATTGGAGGATAATTGATATGCACTCTTTTGCAGGAGAAAAGAAGAAGCAGAAAACGAGCGCTCCTTTCTAATGGATAGTTTTGTATCTCACCATTGTATTTTATCAGTGGTTCTGCGTATAATACAATCCACTGATTTATCTCTTTCGTAAGTATAAGTAAATGAGGTTCCTACATACACAAAGTGAAAAGTCTACCTTTTTCGTTGTTTCTTAGGTAACAATGTCTGTGAGGTGCACGCCACTGTTGCTGCTGCAGCAATGTTTAACCTCAGCAACGGACTGGACCCGTTATGCGCATTACCCCAAACAACTTACGCGCCCTCAATGTGTTTCAAGTTGGGCGAATAGGGTGTTATAAACGTTACGATCCAGTATGATGGGAACTATCACGTTTTAAAACGCAGGTACAGAGTGATATGAAAGGGGAGCGTACAAAGTGTAACCTACCATATATATACCTATATTCATTTCTCTTTGATCATCCATGATGTGACTCTGTCATGAACGTGCATATAGTAAAGAAAGGACGAGGGGGAGTCTTTGATACCACGCCGTAGCCTGCATGTATATGCGGTAATTTGAAAAGGACGAAAGGGACAAGTGTAACATTGTGAGTGTGTACTTCCCTTTACCTATCACTTCCATAGGGTACTGTATCCAAAAAAAAAGGGTCACAAGAGATATTTTAGGAAACCACCTGTCTTCTTTTTTTTTAATTTCAACAAGAGCATTATTTTTCACTTTCTTTATTGCATCATCTCCAATGTCACAACATCATGAACAAATAAATTACTTTTCGAGGTTATGTGAGCAACTTTATAATCCCAAGAGTCCAGAAGAACGAGACCAAGTTCAAAAAGTACTCGAGACAAGCTTCCCTACTTTTGCCACCACAACCGCCGACGTTGTGTTGCCTGAAAGTGTACCTTCATTTCAAATTCGCAACCCAACCGATAGTGCGAATGCACTTTGTATTCTTTTAAAAAACTCGCCTAATCCCTATGTCCAGACCTTTTCGTTATCAAGACTGAAACAGCTGGTTATGGCCCAGTTTACCTTGTTTGATAGAGAAACGAAAATTCAACTACGTAAAAGCTCAAAGCGTTGCATGATTTTTTATGTAAGATTACTCATAGCTTGATTTTTGTAGGCACATTTCTATTAGAATATGCTTATATCCACCCTGACTTACAGTCGTTTGTGATGACGCAGTTGGCGAGTGTGTTGGCGTTATTGACTCGATTTGGATGGTTGGAAATAGACGAGTATCAAAATGTGTACAAGGACATGACTCAATTTCTTCAGGTATGTAGTATATTACAAAAATTGGGGGAGAAAAATGTGTGTGCTGATAGCGATGTAAAAAGGCTTCTACCGAGCACCGTATTGTAGGCTTACAACTACTTGCTATCATTGTACAAGACATCAATGCTGCCACTATTCCAAAGTATTCTGCTAAATTCCGAAAAGCAGGTAAGTTACGTACAGTGTGTATGGGAAAAAAAAAACTGGTATTCACCCACACAAAAAAAAAAATTAGCTGCGGGGCTGCGAGATACCCAATTATTTGATATATTTGAGAACGCTTTTCAAATCTTGGAAGGCATTTTGCTCAAATCGATTCCCTTTGATAAACGTAAGTCGTGCATTGATCCTTTTTCAAAGATAAGAGAGTTTTTACATTCTTTTATATATCAGCTGATCAAGAAAATCGAACGAGGGAGGTGACACTTGATTTGCTATTAAAGTGCCTATCTTTTGACTTTGCAGGAACGAGCTTAGACGAGTCAGGAGAAGATACGGGCATGGTACAGGTAAAAAAAAAATATCGAAAAAAGAAGGGAAACAGAAGGAAACAAAGGCTAATACAGTGGATTCAGGTACCCGCGTCTTGGAAATCCTTGTACGAGCGAGACGATTTCGTGTCAACCTTTTTCAAAGCTTACAACGAATTTCCTGAACAAGCGAGTAAAGCGATGGAATGTCTTGTTCAGATTGCTGCTACACGTAAAGCGTTATTCACTGGTGAAGAAGAACGCTCCAAATTTGTCATGGCAATTATGCACGGTATCCGCGACGTCATCTTGACTACGCAAGGCATGAACGATCCCGATTGTTTCAACGGTTTTTGTCGTCTTCTCTCCCGCTTCCGCACCACAGCGCCCTTGAATGAGATGGCCGAAAAACCCGGGTATCTCCAGTGGATCGAACTCGTCGCTGGATTTTCGGAAAAGGCGTTCTATTCATCATCTTCATCAACAACCAACACTTGTTTTTATTTATTAAGCTTTTGGTCGAGGATTGTGCAAAGCATGACGTATTTTCAGCAGTTGGGAGAGACAACGGTTCAGAAATTAGAAGGAATCTCTGTGGAGTTGACGCGTGCTTATATTTCCACCTACATCAACACAGTGCCCACGAGAATAGAAGAAATGTTGGATGGTAGGTTGTGGTGTGTTTTGGGGAGACATCGTGCACGAGTGACTGAATTGTGTTTTATCTGGTAGATCCTTTGGATAATGAAGAGGAGTTGATTGATTCGTTGAATATGCTGGGCCAAATTGCCCGTTGTAAATATGAAAAGTCGTGCACCGCCCTTGTAGACATGTTTGATCCCATCACAGATCACTATTCTGAATTCATCAATCAAGTTAGTATGGGCACAATCAGTGGAGACAGTGCCAAGGAGGGGAACGATATATTTGAAGCTAAATTTGCGTGGATGATTTATATTATGGCGGTATTTGTGGGCAACCGTCCTGCTTACTTGAGCTCAGACGAAAATGACGAACTGGATGGTCAACTCATTACAAAGGTTATTCAGTTGATGGAAGTGAATCAAAGTTTATGTCAAAACGATCGTTCTTTTATGAGCGAAAAGATCGATTCTGCCATTGTTTATTTTTTCACTCAGTTCCGCAAATCGTATGTGGGTGAAGCCAATGCTAAGTCCGTGTATAAAAAGATGAATGAAGTGTTTGGATTAGAGGGCCAAACAGACATGTTGAACTTGATGATGACAAAGATTATCACCAACCTTCAAGTGTGGGGTGAGAGTGAGTCGATTGTTAGAAAAACACTCGAGTTGTTTAATGATCTGGCCAGCGGATACAGTGCCCTGAAGAATTTACGTAAAATTGAGTCCACATCGCTCATTATGCAAAACCACTTATCCAATGATTTCACCTTTTTCAATCACGATAAGCATCGTCAGAGCCGCATGTTGTACTATCAAGTATTGTGTAAGATTTTGTTTGCAGAGGACAATTGTGAAGGTGAATTCCATGAATTTATGAAGCCCTTCGAGGCAAGATTAGATGAGTTGTTGCTTTTGAACACTATCGAAGAATACCGACAACCTCAAGTACAGGTAAATGAGCCATGAGTCTTATCCATATCCCGCTGCTCACTCTTTTTCTTCCCATAACGTATAGAAAGCACTCGATAATATATTCCGTGATCTTCGTGGGTTCATAGAACCCATTCAAAGCCGTAAAAACTACCTCTTGTTCTTTAACTGGTTTTATCCTGACTACATGCCTGTGCTTATGCACGGTATTCAAGCGTGGTCACCTGATCCCTCCACCAACACACTCCTCAAGTTCTTTGACGAGTTTGTGTACAACAAGAGCCAACGTTTGAACTTGGATGTTTCTTCCTCCAGTGGAATCCTTTTGTTCCGAGATGCAAGTCAGATTGTGTGCACGTACGGTCAAGCCATTGTGAATGTTCATGTGACCTCTCCGGATCAAAAATACCCCTTAAAATACAAGGGCATGTCAACTTGCTTTAGTATTTTAGCGCGTTGTCTCGGTGGTAAATACATTAATTTCGGTGTATTCTGGCTGTATGGCGATAAAGCAATTAACGAAGCGTATCAAATCATGTTTCAACTTATATTGAACATTCCTATTGACGACATGATGGTATGTAACAAGTTGTGTGTACTCAATATGACGGTGTCACTAAAAAATGAAACCATTTACCCTAGAACTTTCCTAAATTGACGAGAGCATTTTTCGGCATGTTGGACGAATTTTCTGTGGAACAAATGATGGTCGATCCCAGTATGCCAGCAGAAGCATTTTTATACATATTCGAGAGTTGTGAACGAGGTGTGGAATCAAGTGATAGTTGGATTCGCACACATGCATGTTCCACAATCAATAATATTTGTACCTCTGTAATTGGCGAAACAGAAAAAGCCGACTTGTTCTTACGTCACGAGCCATCGGCAGATCCAACCAAGAGCCCCACCTCACCTACAATGCGTAAAAACAGGAAAAAGAGTCAGCAACAAGGTGCTTGGTTCCTCGAGTATTTGAATCGATTCCCACACGTTTTACATTCACTTTTAACCACGCTCTTTGGGTTAATTTTATTCGACGATAATAATGATCAATGGCAGCTGTCAAGACCTTTATATACCCTTGTGTTACTTCAACGCGATGTAAGTAAATTTTTTTTTTTAGTGTAGTTTTTGCGTTACATTACACAAACAACCACCTGCTGACGCACAATTTTTTTTTTAAAGTTTGCTGCAAAATACACAAACCAAGTGATCCTGCAACAGTTACCGGAACGCCGAGAGTTTGTAACCAAGGTGAGTTTAGATTGAATTTTTTTTTTATTTTATTGCTATAAAAAGTATACCCGTGGTGTTAATTTATTTTAGGCTTTGGGTAACTTGATGGAGGGTAGTGGGTGGACATTGAATACAAAGGACAGAGAACGATTCTCCCAACAAGTGGCTACGATGAAGCGAGAATTAAACAACAATCAAATTGTTTTGGTCCCTTTACCAACAACAAATTAAATAAATAAATAAACGCTTTTTTTTTTATTTATTAAGAGGAAGAGACGAGTGTTTCTTTTCTTTTCATGAGGAGTTCATTGTTATTTTCTATTCTCGGCCGTTTCTTTTCTTCATCTTCCTCTTCTGTTTCTTCGTCATCAGCCATTTCCAATAATCTCTTTTTGTTGTTGTGGTAGCCGTTCTGCGACATGCTCATGAGCGTATCAGCGGCACTGCTTTCAACAGGGCTTTGGTTTTTGTAGCTGTGATGGCTGCTTGCAGAGGAATTGTGTCTTTGATGATGTACAGGTGGTAATTGAGGACCATTGTATTCCCGCTTAATTGCCTTGTCGTTGTTATTGTTATCGTATAATACAGAGGTTCTTCTTAAAGGTTCGTTATTTTCACTATGAGGGAAATGATAGGGTGATGATTTGGTAGGAATAGGTGAACGCACAACAGGCATCTTGTTACGATCTGTCAACATGGGATTCATTAACACGCGTTGATCGCCACTACCACCACTATTAGTACGTCCATGACTAATATCTGGAATATTCACGTCTTCTCTATGTTGTTGTTGTTGTTGTTGACCATTTGTGTACGGTACAGGGGAACGACGATCGTTTGTGTTTGATTGTTGTTGTGGTGGTAATAAAGGCAGATCACGAGGTGGCATTCCACCCTCCTATAAATAGACGAGGAATGATATAAATAAATTATAATAAACTAAAAAAGCGTGAAATATTGAGTACTTACTATTCTAGAATGATCGTATCTTGACGGGTATGCTTGTTGTTGCTGCTGTTGCTGTGGAGGAGGAGGAGGAGGATGTTGAGTATTTGGAGAACCTTGTTGTGGACCAGACACTAAAGGTGGAGGAGGAGGGGGGTATTGAGAAGGACCGCTATTTTGATATTGATAAGGATTATTCACATCTTGAGGTACAGGCGTTGTTGTAGTTGCTGAAGAGGTTGTATTAGAGGATTTTCTTAATAAATCTAATCTTTGTCTAATATGAGGATTAGAAGGATCTAATTCACTTGCACGTTGATAGGCGTCTAAAGCGTCTTGGATTTGATTATTGCAAGATTCATAGAGTGTGCCTAAATCATACCAGACTTCACTGATATAAGGATTTAAGCGAATAGCTCTACTATAAGCATCCAGGGCATCACGGTATTGATTGATTTGATAGTAAAGCACACCAATAGAGCACCAGAAAGTGGGATTACGGGCATCTCGATATACAGCTTGTTGATATGCTTCATAGGCCTTGTTGTAATTTTGTTCTACCATATAACAACGACCCAACAAATACCACGATTGAGCGTCTGTACTATCTGCTTTCAATGATCGCGTCAAGTATTGAATTGCTGTAGGTTGATTGGAGAAGGATGTATTTTGTTGATGATATAACCAGCCCAATTGTTGTAATACTTTGGCGTGATCGGGGTTCTCAGATAAGACACGCTCATACGCTTCCTTTGCCAACACATACTCCTTTTGTTGTTCGTACACATGGCCTGTTTGAAACCAAATATCAATTTCGGTCAAAGGTCTTGGTGGATTGTGGAGAATATAACGGAAACATTGTAATGAAAGGTCGTATTTTTGCTGTTGCTTATAAATAATGCCGAGTCGAAAGTAGATTTCATTGGCCTTTTCAAACTTGGGATCCATCTTCATGACAGCTGAGAAAGCTTCTTCTGCGTGTTCAATGGAGCCATAACGATCATATAAAATACCAATACCATACCATAATTTAGGGTCTTTAGGACTAGATAAATGATATAGGGCTTGCTGATAGGCTTGATAGGCTTCTTGTAGATTATCCATCATGAGGTAGCAATGACCTAAAGCACTCCAAGTTTCACCATGGTTTTCTTGCATTGCTAATATACGTTTAAAGTAATCTACCGCCTATATATGTACATATATACCATATGAGTTGATATGACCTTATATGTAATTCATAATTTCTAACCTTGGCAAATTGTTCTCTTCCTCTACATAATGAGGCAATGTGGGATAAAGCACTAATAGAATAAGGATTGTGTCTTAGAGCAGATTCGTATGAATTCATTGCTCTTTCCCAATCAGACATCATCTCCGCTAAATTTCCTAAGTTTATAAATGTGGCGTTCAATATTCGATCAAATTTCCAACTAAACCAAATGAAGTGATTTTATGTTGTACAACGCAGAAAGTAAGGTTTATGTTACACATGTCACCTCCCCCTTTCTTTTTGCACCCCCAAAACCTCCTTTTATAGGCTCCGTCATCATTTTTTTTTTTGTTCTTTCCCTCTCCTGTGTACAAAAACATACACACACACACACACACACACACATCTTCACACAAGACTAAATATCCTTTTTTCCCTTCTGGACCCCACGCACTCGTTTTTTTTTTTCTTTTGCTTCTCTTTACTCTCTACTTTCAAAGTGATTTATCTTATTACCTAAAGTTAACCAAGCCTGTTCATTTACAGTGGCTAGTTTCTGAACGATGGGAGGTATATTGTTTGCTGACATGTACTAAAAAAAAAAAACGACGAGATGAAATTACAAGATGAAAGAGTAAAAAAAAAAAAGAAGAAAAACAAAAAAGGAAACCAGTTACAAGAATTATAGTTTTTTTGGTGCGTTGTACGTAAAGCGGGGGTTCAACTTTTCATTTAAACACACACCCAAAAATAACTGCAGCGTGCAGAATTTTTGAACCTAAAAAAATCAAGTGCAACTGAATGACATTTGAGTTTGAATAGGTAATAAAAGCGATTTATCACTGACAAAAAGTAAAAAGATGCAAACGCCAATGCACATCATGTGACTTGCACGCTTTTTTTTTTTATCTTTTCTCATCCCTGAATTTCATCATCTGCCGTGTTGAAAAAAGGGGATTGACATCAATGCAAATCATATAAAATAGTAGTTTTTTTTCTTGACTTGTATTTTTTTTCTTACGGATGGATTTGTTATCGACACGATTGTTTCAGTTTGTGTTGCCCCACCCCATGTGGCTCAACTATGTCACGTGCAACTCTCTTACCACTGCGATTTTCGCGTTCTTTTTTTTTATAATCTTGGGCTAATTATTCACTCTCATCATCACCCATCACTCCAATGTCAGTGAAAGCAATTATAGCCAATGTGCCTTCATTGACCAAGGCACTTGTATCCGCTGTGTTGGGTTGCTCTTTAGCGGCCTATGTGTATATCTACCGTTTACAAGTGGATGCTGACCCTGAGACAGTTATCTTGTCCATCTGTCCCTTTATTGGTCTCTTGCCGGGATTGTAAGTGTATAAAGTGTATTTGGAAATAGTAGTTTTGTATTCATTTCATGTACATGTTTAGTGTCATGTATGCACCTTGGACTTTCTTGACCGCAGCCTTTTATGAAAGCAACATCATTACCGTAAGTATCAATACATGAAGGGGAGATAAATAAGGCACATGGGCTAATGACATAGTATTAGCTCTCTATCAGTGTTGTCATTTTATTATTCTGTGGAAAGTATTTGGAGCGTGCTTGGGGATCCAAAGAGCTTTTAAAGTTTATCATTATCACTGCTGTATTATCCAACGTGGTTACCTGGTTTGGTATCCTTATATCCTACTATTTATCAGGCGACGACAAGTTCTTGTAAGTTTACATGAAGCAGCAGGGGGAAAAAGCAGAGAGACTTATTATCTATCTGTGTAGATATAACGTGCAAATCAACGGTATGGCGGGTGTGTTTTCTGCATTTTTAGTTGCATTCAAACATTTGATTCCTGAGCATCGCATTGCTATTTTGGGCGCCCGTATTTCGATTCGTGTAAAGAATCTATTGGGTGTCTTTACAGTTATTAGTATCATTTCTCTTATTTTATTCAAGGCGATTGTCTTTTATAATCTCGTGAATATCGGTTGGGTCATTGGTTGGGTTTATATTCGTTTCTTCAAGTATCAAGATGGTATTCAAGGGGATCGTAGCGAGACCTTTGCTATTCAAACCTTCTTCCCAGAGTTTTTACAGTAAGTAGGAGTAGTGCTTTGTTGGTGTGCCACGGTATAAACTTTATTCTTTTTAGTCCTGTTATCAACTTCATTTCTAATATCGTCTGGGGTATTCTTGTAAAGTTGAACTGCTGTCAACCAGGTCCTCGTCATATGCCCGATGTAGAAATTGGTAATATCGGTACAAGCGCACCTGGATCTGCCCGTGCAGAAGCCGAAAGAAGAAGGTAAAAATAAGATTCTTCATGCATCTCCCTCATCTATTTACTTGAATTTTTATTTATAAATTGCAGAGCATTAGCATTAAAGGCGTTAGATATGCGCTTATCAAAAGCACCGACATCAAGTAGTGGTGGTAGCAATTCAGAACCTGCACCTCCCATGTCACGACCTTTGACTGCTGATAACGTTCTTTTCGATGCGGATGAAACATCCACCTCAGAAACCACCAACAACGTAAAAAACTAACCCATTTTCTCTTTCTTTCTTTTGTACATTTGTATATTAATATTATTGTGCTCTCTACATAAATACACACACCTTCTTTTTCTTACAAATGCATGGTTGTCTTTTTATAGTTTTCCGATGCTGATATCGTCATCATTTAAGACATGCAATATGTACTCCAATGCACGTTGCGTTGAAAAGTTTCAAGTCACTGGACCGTGTTCAGGGTTCATTATTTATTTATCATTTGATTCATCACACATGAAACCGGAATCAACAAGGTTCTTGTTATATGTATGTATAGATCACACGATAGTGTGATTCGTTTTACATATCACGGCACATATATGTATGTACAACACACCTTACATACATACATAGTGGGCCGTTTTTTTTTTTTTCTTTATTGACATGATGATCATGACCACCAAGTGTTGTACATGAGTCAACTGGTATGTATTATATGTGACTTTATGAATTGTTTATGTATACGAAACGTAAATATTTAGCGCACCAAGATATTAAATAGTAACACAAATCAATACGGATAAACATGGTTTAGCTGGCAGCAGCATTTCTTGTACAAGCAAGTTGTTCCTGCATGTACCTTCACCCAGATATAACGTCATCATCTGAATCGTCCAATCAGATCGGATGTGCGGGTTGCTCTCTTTTTTTACTGACGCACTTTGAAATTACAAGTTTATTTTTTTTTTTCCCGGTGGAGGCCTTGGGAAGCGGGCCTGTCGAATAAAAGTTTTTTATTAGGGGGGACTCGCATTTTTTTTTGACAAGCACTTTTTTTTTATATTATATATATTATTACTTTACTCCACTCACACTTATTAGACGAGAGGAATACGTACAAAAAAAAGAGAGAGAAAAAGAAGGAAAGAAAGTTTTATACCTATATCTTAATCAAACTTCTTTTTCCTTTTTTTTTGTAATTATATATACAGCCATGTCTTTTTCAAAAAAGTCACAAAAGTTAATTAGTAAAGTATGCCGTGATTGTCTTTCTAAGCGTACTGTTGCCATGGCAACATCGTCCAGCATAACACTTTCACATACTCTCAAGCATACGCCACCCCACCCAGGACGTTTTCTAAGCACGGCTGCTGTTGCCTTACCTGAATGTACAACCACCAACAAAATCACCCCTGCATCTGAATTACTTGCTCAATTTCGACATGACTTATACCACATGACAGATAAGGAAGCATTACTACTTTCCTATTCACCGCCTGTTCGAAAAACTATTCAACGAAGAGAAGAAAGGAAGCGAATCGTGGCTAGTTATCGTGCACTGAAGTCACAACAACCCGCTGCACTTGCTCTTTTAACACAGCACGATGTGGATACCTTGATCGCCAACATAGAGCATTCCGATGCGCTCGAGATTTTACAAGATCTTCGAAAAGGAAAATTATTTCGGGCGGTATCGTTTCGACAAGGGGATGCAGAGACAATGATTTATTTGGCTATTCGTATGAAATCGGTCAAGAAGGCTTTACAGTTATTAGACGAGTTTTCAGTGCAGTTCCCTCAATTAAGCATAGAGACGTACGAAGCAGTGATAGAGTATTTGGCCACCACTAACCAACAACCACAACAATTAGACCGTTGGATAGATTACTTGGTGAAGGAAAGAAAAGTAAAGGAGGGTTCCAAGACACTGGTGAGATCGTTTATTTTATCCCGAGTGAGTCGTAATCAATTGGAGGAAGCAGCACAGTACTTGAAGCGACATCACCCCACACCCGATTTGGCTCAATTAGTGACTCGACATTTAGACGACGATTACGAGTTACTGGATCATGCATTGAATATATTTGCTATGGATTATTTCCATGCTTGGCGATTGGAGGAGATGAGACAAGTGTATTTACGGAAAAGGACGTGCGGAATGTCTACAAGTGTGATTATCAAGAACTTGTTGGGCAAGAGTTTACATACAGGCCAAGTCCACACCATAGCCCAACGTGTGTTGCAGGATACATTGACACTGGGCGACACAGCCAACATCCAATTGTCTGCTAAGAAGTTGATTGGTTTTTATATCTCGAAAAAGGACATCAAACATGCCGTGCGTGTGTGGGATGATCTCACCAGCCACGGTGTGCAATTGCCACAAGGTGTGCTTCAACATTTAATCATACACGCAGCGAAATTAAAATATCATGTGGATACAATGAGGATATACCAACATTACACTGATTTATACCCCAATTTATTATCAACTCCAACTCCAACAACAACTTCAACAAATAGTCCTTCTTCTTCTTTTGGCGAGATGCATGTGCAAGTATTAAAGTGTATGGTACGATCCAACAATTTTATCAGTGCGGAAAAAGTGCAACCTACCGTCGAATCTCTTTTGGATGACATGAAGCCCAATTTGGCACGTACTGCTGTGCGTTCCTTATTCAGCTTAGCAGCACAAACGGGCAATGTAGATATGTTTGAAAGGGTGTTTAGAAAGAGTGAAAAGCTGAAATTGTCCTTGACACACAAAGGTTTGACTTCGCTGATTGCTTGTTATTTGACACGGGGCGATATTCGATCTGCCAAAGCTGCGTTTCAATCCGTGGCTTCACACACAGACGGTCCTGATGTCGTTGATTTCAATTTATTGATGCGTACAGTGGTGATGGAAGACAGTCAGGGAAAGGAAACCACCGTGGTGAACTATGACAAGATTTTGGATATTTTACAGCACATGAACATGGTGAATATCACACCCGATGAAACCACCATGCGTACGATGCTTGGATTCTACAAATCAGAAAGTGAAATGCAAAAGAGTATCTATGACAAGTTACTGTCTAACCCGGACGCTATTTCTCGCTTCGATCAAGTATTTCTCAACAACATTGCGCTGGGCAGTTTACTGACGCGTATGGACGTAGAACAAGTGGTAGGCATATTACGTACCAACCGTCGTCAAGCCTTGTTTCCCTCGGAGCCCGCTCATAAGCGTATTCATGTCAATGGCATGACGTACAAAATGCTGATTGACGCTGCGAACAAAGACTCCCGCTACACACATGTGGCCGAAAGACTGTTCAAAGACATGCATGCACGTGGTATGAAACCTTCTCGAGACGTGTACACTGATTTAATCCACAACCTGGCGAAAAAAGGTAAAATTGCTAAAGCCCGAAAATACATTACAAAAATGCAAGAAGAAACAGGCGAGCCTGCCACCGTCAAGACATGGACCCAACTCGTCGATGGTTTACTGCTCCTAGGCAAACCTCACCTGGCAAAACAAATATTCACACAAGACATGAAAGGTCTGCAACTCGATGAAGTTGCCTGTAAAAAATTGAAAAAAGTCGACGGCTTGTTGATGTTGTCTAAATAAATAAATAGTTTTTATTATTTTTTTAACGTTACATGGAGAGTTCTAAGAAATGTTTAATGCTGGTATGTTCATCTTCATAATCGGTGTGGTTAATGGTGGATATGAATTCTTCCATCATGTCTACGGTGATCCACTTTTTTTGGTTCACGACATGGGGAGACGATGGGTTTCTCGAGACGTGTACACTGATTTAATCCACAACCTGGCGAAAAAAGGTAAAATTGCTAAAGCCCGAAAATACATTACAAAAATGCAAGAAGAAACAGGCGAGCCTGCCACCGTCAAGACATGGACCCAACTCGTCGATGGTTTACTGCTACGTACACACTCTCACCTGGCAAAACAAATATTCACACAAGACATGAAAGGTCTGCAACTCGATGAAGTTGCCTGTAAAAAATTGAAAAAAGTCGACGGCTTGTTGATGTTGTCTAAATAAATAAATAAAGTTTTTATTATTTTTTTAACGTTACATGGAGAGTTCTAAGAAATGTTTAATGCTGGTATGTTCATCTTCATAATCGGTGTGGTTAATGGTGGATATGAATTCTTCCATCATGTCTACGGTGATCCACTTTTTTTGGTTCACGACATGGGGAGACGATGGGTTTTTGAGTTTGAGTTCGAGACGGTAGGGTTGGGTCATGAAATGCAGGTTGAAATGAGTGAGAATGCCCGTGATTTGAGCTCTGGCCTTCTCGAATAAACGAGGAAGATCGTGTTGATTGACAATGACGAGTGTGGATTGTAGTTCGTTGCTTACAAATTGATGGATTTGAGATAAAAATAGTTCTCGGTTATCTAATAGACAGTGCTGTGATACAGTCGTATTATTGCTTGTAAAATTATTTAATTTGGAGAGTGTAGGACAGTGTTGATATAGTAAATGATCAATTTGCTCTTGTAGACTGGTGGTGTTGTATCGATGTGTCAATATCGCAGGAAGTTTGCTTCTACAAAGGCTAAGAATGAATGAGTGAGTGAAGTCTATCTACGCTCATGGTAATTCAATGCACTTTACATCCGACAGCGCCTCGTATTTGTCTTTTGAGCATCTGTACATCCACAGGTGGCTGCTGTAGTAATTTTGACGTTTTTTGTTGTGATGATGATGATGATGTTGTTGTTGTAGTGGAGGAGGAGGAATCTTTTGCATGTTTGGATTTGATCTTTCTTACTCTAAGACCGATCGCATCTCGAAACTGAAAGGAAATCTTTTTTGATAGTTGTGAATAGGCTTTTTGAAAATGATCTAGTAATAAGTGGTTTGATAGTAATTGGGTGAATCTATTTATATCTACTGCTGTTGCTGCTGCTGTAGTATGACAACAAAGGGGTTCCACTGCCACCATCATCTGTCCTGTTGTGTGATTTTGATTGGCCAGAGCAGCACTGGACGTCGCACATAGTAACAGGAACCAGGTCTTTTTCATTGTCTAATGAGAAAAAAGGGAAATGAAAAGTAGCGAAAGAAAGAAGAAAAGAAAGGGGGGTCGAGAAGAAAGGCAAGTAGTTAATTAATAGCTGTAGCACAAAGTTTTCGGACCGGAATAGGCAATAAGTGAGCTATAAATCCACTTGTAATTAAAAAACCGAAATAGAAGTTTAATAACTAAAAGTAGTAGCCTATGGAGGTGTCTACATTACAGTCTACGATCCTTTTTGTGATGTCATAGCAGCCCAAGTACATAGACTATAATTCAGGGATTACTTTTTGTGGATTATATAACCATCTTTGTTGATAGCCTGACATTCTGGATTTTTCGGTCTTTACGTTTTAAATGACAGCTTTCGCTCTTACTCTTTAGTGGTGAATAGATATTAGCTTATTATTTTATCAATAAAGACTTTATCAAGTCTCTTTATACGTACATGGAAGTCTTTTCGTTAACTGAAGTAGAGTGCTGTCATTGTTTCTCTTTCTTCAATTTTTCCTTTCTATGTGAGCCTTTCAACTGTTTACATAAGCATTTAAAAGCTTGTACTATTGTGGATCTATGTATGTAGTATTGAGGGGGCCTCGTTCAAAGTGATGATCAGCATCAAAAGATAAACCCGCAGCGACCGTTCCTGAATAATAACGGATCAGAGCACCAATAAAAAGCTCAAAATTCTTGTGCATAGTGCTTATTACTTTGTCATCTTTACCGCTATTCGCTTTGTTTCTTTTGTAATTTTCAGTAGGAGATTTCATGATTAATTATGTCAATCAGGCATCAGTTTTCCAGCCGAGGATTACTACTTACTTTCAGTGCTGCGAACTTGCCTGCCTGCAGAGTAAAGAGAAAAAAAAACGACAATGAAATACAGGTATGCATACGATCGACGTCACTCGAATAAGGTATACACAACTACCCCCATAACAAAAGCTAAATGGGTTACCCGGCCAATTAGATAGTGCAACATGGTATGTAACTCTGTTTTTTTTTTGGTGAACCTTTTATAGATTTTTATTGATTTTTTTGGTTTTTTTTTTACATTAAAAAAAGTGAAGATAATAATAATTATAAAGGGGTGTTTGAGGATTTTTAAAAAAAAAAAAAAGGTAGAAAGTAGTAAAAAAAGGGGGAAAAGGGAAAGGGAAAGAAATGTTGTCAAAAAAAAAAAAGAAAAAGCCAAAAAAAAAAGAAAAAAAAAAAAGAAAGAGAGAGAGAGAGTGAGTGATAGAATGAAGGTGATGAGATAGAGTGTGTACGTATATTAATTATAATTTCTCCAAGAGATAGGTCTTGCAGTGTTGGTGTAGAAGGAAGTAGAAGAAGAATCTTGGCAACGTTTTAAACTGTAAGCAAGAGGATCCCATGATGATTGAGATAAGTTTGTGATTGG